>CM053788.1:451477957-452077957 GCA_028749045.1 Cupressus sempervirens
GAGTTAACAAATTTAATTCGAGTAAAATAAGGAGTTAACTGATTCAATTTGGGTAGAAAAAGGAGTTAACTGATTCAACTCATTTTTGATCAATAGTGAACTAGAAATGTCCCTTTTTGAACTACAGAGAGATTTTGTTAAGATATTTAATTTAATAAAATGAGATATGCTCTCATAATTACGTTTTCCATTTAATTAAATAATCTTTAATTAATTAGAGAGACTTTTCTTATTTAGCTAAATAACTTCATTTAATTAATTAGGAATGGCTTCTCATTTAATTAAATAACTTTGTTTAAGTAATTAGAAGTAAGTACAACATTTAATTAAATAATTTTGTTTAATTATTTCAAAATTCTTTTCGAAACTAATCAACTCAAGTCAACCATGTTTAAATCTGGTCAACTTTTGGTCAAATTTGATTCTTGCGTTTGTGAATATGAGCAAATGTGAGTATGAATTCCAGCAACAATTCGTTCCAAATTCTCATTCAACATTTCAAAATGAAGAGATGAGTGTCTCTTAAATAGACTTTCTTAGATTTCATCAACGGTTGAGATCGATTTCAATCAACGGTCAGGATTAAAGGTGAAGTTCAGTTATAAAGGGAGGTTTCCAAATTAAAGAGAGTTAACAAATTAAATTCGAGTAGAATAAGGAGTTAACTGATTCAATTTGAGTAGAAAAAGGAGTTAACTGATTTAACTCATTTTTGATCAATAGTGAACTGGAAATGTCCCTTTTTGAACTAAAGAGAGATTTTGTTAAGATATTTAATTTAATAAAATGAGATATGCTCTCATAATTACTTTTTTCATTTAATTAAATAATCTTTAATTAATTAGAGACACTTTTCTTATTTAATTAAATAACTTCATTTAATTAATTAGGAATGGCTTCTCATTTAATTAAATAACTAAGTTTTATTAATTAGAAGTAAGTACTTAATTTAATTAAATAATTTCATTTAAATTATTTCAAATTTTTTTTTTAAATTAGTCAACCGTGGTTAAATTTGGTCAACTTTTGGTCAAACTTGATCTTTGCGTATGTGAATATGAGCAAATGTGAATATGAATTTTAGCAACAATTCGATGCAAATTCTCATTCAACCTTTCAAAATGAAGAGATGAGGGTTTATTAAATAGACTTTCCTAGAATTCATCAATGGTTGAGATCGATTTCAATAAACAATCAGGATTAAAGGTAAAGTTCAGTCATAAATGGAGATTTCCAAATTAAAGGGACGTAACAGATTTAATTTGAGTACAATAAGAAGTTAACTGATTCAATTTGTGTACAAAAAGGAGTTAACTGATTTAACTCATTTTTGATCAATAGTGAACTGAAAATTTCCATTTTTGAATTGAAGAGAGATTTTGTTGAGATATTTAATTTAATAAAATGAGATATGCTCTCATAAGTACTTTTTCTATTTAATTAAATAATCTTTAGTTAATTAAAATCACTTTTCTTATTTAATTAAATAGCTTCATTTAATTAATTAGGAATGGCTTCTCATTTAGTTAAATAACTTTGTTTAATTAATTAAAAGTCAGTACTCCATTTAATTAAATAATTTTGTTTAATTATTTCAAAATTCTTTTCGAAACTAGTCAACTCAAGTCAACCATGGTTAAATCTAGTCAACTTTTGGTCAAACATGATCTTTGCATATGTGAATATGAGCAAATGTGAGTATGAATTCCAGCAACAATTCGATGCAAATTCTCATTCAACCTTTCAAAATGAAGAGATGAGGGTCTCTTAAATAGACTTTCTTAAAATTAATCAATTGTTGAGATCGATTTCAATCAACGGTTAGGATTAAATTTGAAGTTCAGTCATAAAGGGACATTTCCAAATTAAAGGGCATTAACAGATTTAATTTGAAAAAAATAATGAGTTAACTGATTCAATTTGAGTACAAAAAATAGTTAACTGATTTAACTCATTTTTCATCAATAGTCAACCGAAAATTTTCTTTTTTGAACTGAAGAGAGATTTTGTTAAGATATTTGATTTAATAAAATGAGATATGCTCTCATAATTACTTTTTCTATTTAATTAAATAGTCTTCAATTAATTAGAGACACTTTTCTTATTTAATTAAATAACTTCATTTAATTAATTAGGAATGGCTTCTTATTTAATTAAATAACTTTGTTTAATTAATTAGAAGTAAGTACTCTATTTAATTAAATAATTTTGTTTAATTATTTCTAAATTCTTTTCGAAACTAGTCAAGTCAAGTCAATCGTGGTTAAATTTGGTCAACTTTTGGTCAATGTTGATCTTTGCGTATGTGAATATGAGCAAATGCGAGTATGAATTCTAGCAACAATTCGATGCAAATTCTCATTCAACCTTTCAAAATGAAGAGATGATGGTCTCTTTAACAGACTTTCTTGAAATTCATCAACGGTTGAGATCGATTTCAATCAACGGCTAGGATTAAAGGCGAAGTTCAGTCATAAATGAAGATTTCCAAATTAAAAGGAGTTAACAGATTTAATTTGAGTAAAATAAGGAGTTAACTAATTCAATTTGAGTAGAAAAAGAAGTTAACTGATTTAACTCATTTTTTATCAATAGTGAATTGGAAATTTCGCTTTATGAACTGAAGAGAGATTTTGTTGAGATATTTAATTTAATAAAATGAGATATGCTCTCATAATTACTTTTTCCATTTAATTGAATAATCTTTAATTAATTGGAGACACTTTTCTTATTTAATTAAATAAGTTCATTTAATTAATTAAGAATGGTTTCTCATTTAATTAAATAATTTTGTTTAATTAATTAGAAGTAAGTACTCTATTTAATTAAATAATTTTATTTAATTATTTAAAAATTCTTTTTGAAACTAGTTAACTCAAGTCAACCGTTGTTAAACTAATCAACTTTTAGTCAAACTTGATCTTTGCGTATGTGAATATGAGCAAATGTGAGTATGAATTTCAGCAACAATTCGATGCAAATTCTCATTCAACCTTTCAAAATGAAAAGATGAGGGTATCTTAAATAGACTTTTCTGAAATTCATCAATGGCTGAGATCGATTTCAATCAACGGTTAGAATTAAAGGTGAAGTTCAGTCATAAAGGAAGATTTCCAAATTAAAGGGAGTTAACAAATTTAATTTGAGTAAAATAAGGAGTTAACTGATTCAGTTTGAGTAGAAAAAGGAGTTAACTCATTTAACTCATTTTTGATCAATAGTGAACTAGAAATTTTCCTTTTTGAACTGAAGAGAGATATTGTTTAGAAAATTAATTTAATAAAATGAGATATGCTCTCATAATTACTTTTTCTATTTAATTAAATAATCTTTAATTAATTAAAAACAGTTTTTTTATTTAATTAAATAATTTCATTTAATTAATTAGGAATGACTTCTCATTTAATTAAATAACTTTTTTTAATTAATTAGAAGGAAGTACACCATTTAATTAAATAATTTCGTTTAATTATTTCAAATTTTTTTTCGAAACTAATCAACTCAAGTCAAACGTGGTTAAATCTGGTCAACTTTTGGTTAAACTTGATGTTTGCGTATGTGAATATGAGAAAATGTGAGTATGAATTCTAGCAACAATTCAATGCAAATTCTCATTCAACTTTTCAAAATAAAAAGATGAGGGTCTCTTAAATAGACTTTTCTGAAATTCATCAATGGTTGAGATCGATTTTAATCAACAGTCAGGATTCAAGGTGAAGTTCAGTCATAAAGGGAGATCTTCAAATTAAAGGGAGTTAACAGATTTAATTTGAGTAAAATAAAGAGTTAATTGATTCAATTTGAGTGGAAAAAGGAGTTAACTCATTTAACTCATTTTTGATCAATAGTGAACTGCAAATTTCTCTTTTTGAACTGAAGAGAGATTTTGTTGAGATATTTAATTTAATAAAATGAGATATGCTCTCATAATTACTTTTTCTATTTAATTAAATAATCTTTAATTAATTAGAGACACTTTTCTTATTTAATTAAATAACTTCATTTAATTAATTACGAATGGCTTCTCATTTAATTAAATAACTTTGTTTAATTAATTAGAAGTAAGTACTCCATTTAGTTAAATAATTTTGTTTAATTATTTCAAAATTCTTTTCGAAACTAGTCAATTCAAGTCAACCGTGGTTAAATTTTGTCAACTTTTGGTCAAACTTGATCTTTGCGTATGTGAATATGAAGAAAAGTGAGTATGAATTCCAGCAACAATTCAATGCAAATTCTCATTCGACCTTTGGAAATGAAGAGATGAGGGTCTCTTAAATAGACTTTTTTGGAATTCATCAATGGTTGAGATCGATTTCAATCAACGGTTAGGATTAAAGGCGAAGTTCAGTCATAAATCGAGATTTCCAAATTAAAGTGAGTTAATAGATTTAATTTGAGTAAAATAAAGAGTTAACTAATTCAATTTGAGTAGAAAAAGAAGTTAACTGATTTAACTCATTTTTTATTAATAGTGAACTGAAAATTTTGCTTTATGAACTGAAGAGAGATTTTGTTGAGATATTTAATTTAATAAAATGAGATATGCTCTCATAATTACTTTTTTCATTTAATTAAATAATCTTTGATTAACTAGAAACACTTTTCTTATTTAATTAAATAACTTCATTTAATTAATTAGGAATGGCTTCTCATTCAATTAAATAACTTTGTTTAATTAATTAGAAGTAAGTACTCTATTTAATTAAATAATTTCGTTTAATTATTTCAAAATTCTTTTTGAAACTAGTTAACTGAAGTCAACCGTGGTTAAATCTGGTCAACTTTTTCTTAAACTTGATCTTTGCGTATGTGAATATGAGCAAATGTGAGTATGAATTCTACCAACAATTCGATGCAAATTATCATTCAACCTTTCAAAATAAAGAGATGAGGGTCTCTTAAATAGACTTTCGTGGAATTCATTAACGATTGAGATCGATTTTAATCAACGGTCAGGATTAAAGGTGAAGTTCAGTCATAAAGGGAGATTTCCAAATTAAAATGAGTTAACAGATTTAATTTGAGTAAAATAAGGATTTAACTGATTCAATTTGAGCAGAAAAAAGAGTTAACTAGTTTAACTCATTTTTGATCAATAGTGAACTGGAAATTTCTCTTTTTGAACTCAAGAGAGATTTTGTTGAGGTATTTAATTTAGTAAAATGAGATATGCTCTCATAATTACTTTCTCCATTTAATTAAATAATCTTTAATTAATTAAAGACATTTTTTTTATTTAATTAATTAACTTCATTTAATTAATTAGGAATGACTTCTCATTTAATTAAATAACTTTGTTTAATTAATTAGAAGTAAGTACTCCATTTAATTAAATAATTTCGTTTAATTATTTTAAAATTCTTTTCGAAACTAGTTAACCCAAGTCAACCATGGTTAAATATGGTCAACTTTTTGTCAAACTTGATCTTTACGTATGTGAATATGAGCAAATGTGAGTATGAATTCCAGCAACAATTCGATGCAAATTCTCATTCAACCTTTCAAAATGAAGAGATGAGGGTATCTTAAATAGACTTTCTTGGAATTCATCAATGGTAGAGATCGATTTCAATCAACGGTCAGGATTAAAGGTGAAGGTAAGTCATAAAGATAGATTTCCAAATTAAAGGCAGTTAACAGATTTAATTTGAGTAAAATAAGGAGTTAACTGATTCAATTTTAGTAGAAAAAGGAGTTACTGATTTAACTCATTTTTTATCAATAGTGAACTGGAAATTTTCCTTTTTGAACTAAAGAGAGATTTTGTTGAGATATTTAATTTTATAAAATGAGATATGCTCTCATAATTATTTTTTCTATTTAATTAAATAATCTTTAATTAATTAAAGACATTTTTCTTATTTAATTAAATAACTTCATTTAATTAATTAGGAAAGGGTTCTCATTTAATTAAATAATTTTTTTTAATTAATTAGAAGTAAGTACTCCATTTAATTAAATAATTTTGTTTAATTATTTCAAAATTCTTTTCGAAACTAGTCAACCGTGATTAAATCTGGTCAACTTTTGGTCAAACTTGATCTTTGCATATGTAAATCTAAGCAAATGCGAGTATGAATTTCAACAACAATTCGATGCAAATTTTCATTCAACCTTGCAAAAGGAAGAGATGAGGGTGTCTTAAATAGACTTTCTTAGAATTCATCAATGGTTGAGATCGATTTCAATCAACGGTCAGATTAGAGCTGAAGTTCAGTCATAAAGGGAGATTTCCAAATTAAGGGGAGTTAACAAATTTAATTTATGTAAAATAAGGAGTTAACTGATTCAATTTGAGTAGAAAAAGGAGTTAACTGATTTAACTCATTTTTTATCAATAGTGAACTAGAAATTTTCCTTTATGAACTGAAGAGAGATTTTGTTGAGATATTTAATTTAATAAAATGAGATATGCTCTCATAATTACTTTTTTTATTTAATTAAACAATCTTTAATTAATTAAAGACAATTTTCTTATTTAATTCAATAACTTCATTTAATTAATTAGGAATGGCTTCTCATTTAATTAAATAACTTTGTTTAATTAATTAGAAGTAAGTACTCCATTTAATTAAATAATTTTGTTTAACTATTTCAAAATTATTTTAGAAACTAGTAAACTCAAGTCAACCATGGTTAAATCTGGTCAACTTTTGGTCAAACTTGATCTTTGCGTATGTGAATATGAGTAAATACGAGTATGAATTCCAACAACAATTCGATGCAAATTTTCATTCAACCTTTCAAAATGAAGAGATGAGGGTGTCTTAAATAGACTTTCTTGGAATTCATCAACAGTTGAGATCGATTTCAGTCAACGGTCGGGATTAAAGGTGAAGTTCAGTCTTAAAAGGAGATTTTCAAATTAAAGGGAGTTAAAAGATTTAATTTGAGTAAAATAAGAAGTTAATTGATTCAATTTGAGTAGAAAAAAGAGTTAACTTATTTAACTCATTTTTTATCAATAGTGAACTGAAAATTTAATTTTTTGAACTGAAGAGAGATTTTGTTGAGATATTTAATTTAATAAAATGAGATATGCTCTCATAATTACTTTTTCTATTTAATTAAATAATCTTTAATTAATTAAAGACACTTTTTTTATTTAATTATATAACTTCATTTAATTAATTAGGAATGGCTTCTCATTTAATTAAATAACTTTGTTTAATTAATTAGAATTAAGTACTCCATTTGTTTAAATAATTTCGTTTAATTATTTTAAAATTCTTTTCGAAATTAGTCAACTCAAGTCAACCGTGGTTAAATCTGGTCAACTTTTGGTTAAACTTGATTTTTGTGTATGTGAATATGAGCAAATGCGAGTATGAATTTCAACAACAATTTGATGCAAATTTTCATTCAACCTTTCAAAATGAAGAGATTAGGGTCTCTTAAATAGACTTTCCTGGAATTCATCAATCTTTAAACAATCTTTAATTAATTAAAGACAATTTTTTTATTTAATTAAATAACTTCATTTAATTAATTAGGAATGGCTTCTCATTTAATTAAATAACATTTTTTAATTAATTAGAAGTAAGTATTCCATTTAATTAAATAATTTTGTTTAACTATTTTAAAATTCTTTTGGAAACTAGTCAACTCAAGTCAACCGTGGTTAAATCTGGTCAACTTTTGGTCAAACTTGATCTTTGCGTATGTGAATATGAGTAAATGCGAGTATGAATTTCAACAACAATTCGATGCAAGTTTTTGTTCAAACTTTCAAAATGAAGAGATGAGTGTCTCTTAAGTAGACTTTCCTAGAATTCATCAACGACTGAGATCGATTTCAATCAACGGTCAGGATTAAAGGTTAAGTTCAGTCATAAAGGGAGATTCACAAATTAAAGGGAGTTAAAAGATTTAATTTGAGTAAAATAAGAAGTTAACTGATTCAATTTGAGTAGAAAAAGGAGTTAACTGATTTAACTCATTTTTTATCAATAGTGAACTGAAAATTTCCTTTTTTGAACTGAAGAGAGATTTTGTTGAGATATTTAATTTAATAAAATGAGATATACTCTCATAATAACTTTTTCTATTTAATTAAATAATCTTTAATTAATTAGAGACGCTTTTCTTATTTAATTAAATAACTTCATTTAATTAATTAGGAATGGCTTCTCATTTAGTTAAATAACTTTGTTTAATCAATTAGAATTAAGTACTCCATTTAATTAAATAATTTCGTTTAATTATTTTAAAATTTTTTTCGAAACTAGTCAACTCAAGTCAACCGTGGTTAAATCTGGTCAACTTTTGGACAAACTTAATTTTTGCATATGTGAATATGAGCAAATGCGAGTATGAATTCCAACAACAATTCGATGCAAATTTTCATTCAACCTTTCAAAATGAAGAGATTAGGGTCTCTTAAATAGACTTTTCTAGAATTCATCAACGGTTGAGATCGATTTCAATCAATGGTCAGGATTAAAGGTGAAGTTCAGTCATAAAGAGAGATTTCCAAATTAAAGGGAGTTAACAGATTTAATTTGAGTAAAATAAGGAGTTAACTGATTCAATTTGAGTAGAAAAAGGAGTTAACTCATTTAACTCATTTTTGATCAATAGTGAATTGGATATTTCCCTTTTTGAACTAAAGAGAGATTTTGTTGAGATATTTAATTTAATAAAATAACATATGCTCTCATAATTACTTTTTTTATTTAATTAAATAATCTTTAATTAATTAGAAACACTTTTCTTATTTAATTAAATAACTTCATTTAATTAATTAGGAATGGCTTCTCATTTAATTAAATAACTTTGTTTAATTAATTAGAAGTAAGTACTCCATTTAATTAAATAATTTCGTTTAATTATTTCAAAATTTTTTTCGAAACTAGTTAACTCAAGTTAACTGTGGTTAAATATGGTCAACTTTTTGTCAAACTTGATCTTTGCGTTTGTGAAGATGAGCAAATGTGAGTATGAATTCTAGCAACAATTCGATGCAAATTCTCATTGAACCTTTCAAAATCAAGAGATGAGGGTCTCTTAAATAGACTTTCTTTGAATTCATTAACGGTTGAGATCGATTTCAATCAACGATCAGGATTAAAGGTGAAGTTCAGTCATAAAGGGAGCTTTCCAAATTAAATGGAGTTAACAGATTTAATTTGAGTAAAATAAGGAGTTAACTGATTCAATTTGAGTAGAAAAAGGAGTTAACTGATTTAACTCATTTTTGATCAATAGTGAACTGAAAATTTCCCTTTATGAACTGAAGAGAGATTTTTTTTGAGATATTTAATTTAATAAAATGAGATATGCTCTCATAATTACTTTTTCCATTTAATTAAATAATCTTTAATTAATTAGAGACACTTTTCTTATTTAATTAATTAAGAATGGCTTCTTATTTAATTAAATAACTTTGTTTAATTAATTAGAAGTACTCCATTTAATTAAATAATTTTGTTTAATTATTTCAAAATTCTTTTCGAAACTACTCAATTCAAGTCAACCGTGGTTAAATATGTTAAACTTTTGGTCAAACTTGATCTTTGCGTATGTGAATATGAGCAAATGTGAGTATGAATTTCAGCAACAATTCGATGCAAATTCTAATTCAACCTTTCAAAATGAAGAGATGAGGGTCTCTTAATTAGACTTTCTTGAAATTCATTAACAGTTGAGATCGATTTCAATCAACGGTCAAGATTAAAAGTGAAGTTCATTCATAAAGGGAGATTTCCAAATTAAAGGGAGTTAATAGATTTAATTTGAGTAAAATAAGGAGTTAATTGATTCAATTTGAGTAGAAAAAGGAGTTAACTGATTTAACTAATTTTTTATCAATAGTGAACTAAAAATTTCCCTTTTTGAACTGAGGACAGATTTTGTTGAGATATTTAATTTAATAAAATGAGATATGCTCTGATAATTACTTTCTCCATTTAATTAAATAATATTTAATTAATTATAGACACTTTTCTTATTTAATTAAATAACTTCATTAAATTAATTAGGAATGGATTCTCATTTAATTAAATAACTTTGTTTAATTAATTAGAAGTAAGTACTCCATTTAATTAAATAATTTCATTTAATCATTTTAAAGTTCTTTTCGAAACTAGTCAACTCAAGTCTACCGTCGTTAAATCTGGTCTACTTTCGAATGAGCTTCGCACCTTGATACTAACAGAAGCCCATCGTACACCTTACTCAACACATCTAGGTGTCAAGAAGATGCATGCTGATTTGAGATGTTTGTTCTTTTGGTCTGGGATGAAGCGAGATATTGCTGATTTTGTGGCTAGGTGCCTTGAGTGTCAGAGAGTTAAGGCAGAACATCAGCACCCGGCTGGACTTTTGCAACCAAATCTCATTCCTTCTTGGAAGTGGGATATCATCTCCATGGATTTTATTGTGGGATTACTTATGACAGCTCAATGTCATGATGCTATCATTGTCACCATTGATCGGTTGACTAAAGTGGCACATTTTTCACCGATTAGGTCTTCTTACACAGCAGCTTCTGTAGCTAATGTCTTTATGCGTGATATTGTAAGATTACATGGTATTCCTAGAAAGATCATTTCTTATAGGGATCGTGTATTCACATCTACATTCTGGACATCACTGCAGCATGAGCTTGAAGTGCAGTTAAACTTCAGTTCGGCATATCATCCAAAGACTGATGGTCAGACAGAGAGGGTGAATCAAGTTTTGGAGGATATGTTATAGATGTATGTGATGGATAGGCAGACACATTGGGAGGACTATCTCTACTTAGTGGAGTTTGCTTACAACAATAGGTATCATAGTTCTATTGGTATGGCACCATTTCAGGTATTATATGGACGTCCTTGTCATACACCATTAAGTTGGGACTACCTTGAGGATCGCATCCTGTTGGGTCTTGAGATGCTTTGTGATATGGAGAAACAGGTAGTGTGTATCCATGAGCATTTGACTACGGTACAGGATAGGCAGAAGAAGTATGTTGATGCTCATAGGACATATAAGCAGTTTGCAGTGGGTGATAAGGTTTTCTTGAGAGTGTGACCGCGAAAGAGTCCAATCCGATATGGAAAGGGTTCTAAGCTAGCACCTTGCTTTGTGGGACCATTCAAGATTTTGGAGAGGATTGGCCTAGTTGCTTACCGTCTTGCTTTACCACCCAACCTAGCTCGCATTCATAATGTTTTCCATGTTTCAGTGCTTCGGCAGTATATTCCTGATATTGTACATGTCCTTGATTGGAATGCGTTGCAGGTAGAGGACGGGCAGTTGGCTTTGGAGCCGGTTCGTATTCTGGAGCAGCGGGAATTGACTCTGAGGGGTTGAACCATCGAGCAGGTAAGGGTTCAATGGGACCCTATCGATGATTCTTTAGCTACTTGGGAGGATGCAGCTAGATTGAGGGAGTTATATCCCTACTTGTTTGTAGGCTTCCAGAAGTATGTCTAACCCAAGGGGGGGTGGATGTAGTGCCTACCCTCATCCACATCTTTTCTGGACATTGTTGTTATTATCAAACTATGATAGACTAGTCTTATGTTGATGGATTAGTGGTATTGTTTTGACACTATCAGACATTATGTTATGGATTCATTTGTTATATGATGAGATCATTTAGATTTTACATTTCATGCATACATGATGATCATTATACTATTTTCAGTTATTATTGATGATTAGATGGATGGTTTATTAGATTATGTGTTTTATTATGGATACTTACCCCATACTTGCATGTGTATGGTGTGCGTGTTTTCTTATTGTATGTCTTGTCTGATGTGGTTAAGGAAGGGAGTCATAGTCACCTGCTTAGTCAGGATCTACACGATGCACCACTTCCTGCCATTGTCTGTTTAGCTTAGCATTATATATATTGTATGTACATGCATAGTTTTTTTGCAGGTTGCAAATACCGGGTATTGACTTTCCTAAATTGCCAGGATGAGCGTACCCTATTATACTATCTCAATGATAAGAGAAGGGAGATAAATTCTCAAGTCCAAATCCCAAACCTTTAAGGCAATTGTCTTAGTGAGGTAGGACAAGTATTTGGATATTTTACCCGTCGAATGTGTCAGATGACATAATTCGTGATTAACCCTTTAGACTGATTTTGAGTGATTTGCTCTATGATGGGTTTTCATATTTTATCTTTGAAGTCTATGGTGAATTTTTTATTAATTAAGTCTTAATAAATAGATTTAATTAATAAATTAATTATTTGAGAAAATTAATATAAGATATCATGTTATTTGATATTTTAATTGTAATTAATTAAATGTGAATTATTGGGGAAAAATGAATTAAATAAAAGAAAATTAGAAATTAAAATTAATAATAATAATAAAATAACAATAAAGTAATAAATAAATAATAATAATAAAAGTTATAAAAGTTAAAATGAAAGTTATAAATATTTAAATAGAAATTATATAAAAAGTGAATTGGAGTTATAAGCTTGCATGGGAGTTAGCACACTTCTCTATTTCTCAAGTGTCAACAACACGGGGGTTAGTGCATCAATTAAGCACATGGTGTCTACAACCCTATGGCTTATCTTGAAGGTTGGAAAAGACCCATGCTTAGTTGGTGACACCTTCCAATTGTTTCTAAAAGCATTCTAGATGTTTCCTAAAAGCTCTTTATATTTAGGCATTCATAGAAGCTTAGACATGGCGTTGGGAGACCAATTGGAGCATTGGAAGACTCGAGAATTCTGAAAAAGGGAGGAGCTTGCTCTCCGAATTTTCTGAAGAAGAGCGATTTAGCATCAGAATTCGGGTAGATTTTTGTGATTTTATTTATGTTATTTTTGCATCATGCATTCCCTGTCTTCTTCGTGTCTTCCATATGTCTTCTGAGAAGTTTTATATTTATATGCATTCTCAATATGGGTAGATTAATTTTATTGGAGAATCTTATATGCATTTTATAATGCAAATATTTTATTCTTAATTGTAGATATAATCTTTGTGGAAAAAAAAAAAAGAGACATACATGGTTATATGTTCAGATCTGCGGCGATAGGGGTACTATGTACCCGCTGTCGGCGTAGTGCCTACCACTACAGGTATTGCATACCATAGCAAGTGTTTTGGGGGTCATTAATGTTAATGTGACGCAAGGAAAAAATGTTTATGTTAAAACATTTATAAAAAATCAATTTCTCATTGCTATATAATATGAAGTCAATCGAAATTGTTAAATCTATTTTATGAAAACGTATTAATATATTTACATATATATATATATATATATATATGTAATATGTAAATATGTTATTTATAAATTTAAATTATTTTTATTTGATAAATAATTTATATTGAAGGTTTATTTTCATAACGTGACTCTTTAATAAATTTCAACTATTTAATAATTTAAATGTTTTAAACTATTAAATAAGGAATTGATAGTTGGGTGGGGGATGTATCAAACAAATGTTATTAATTAGAAAATGGATTTTTAATTCTAATAAGGAAAACTTTTATTTATCCAAAAACAATATATGTGTTCCTCCATTCATTCTTCAGACTTGGAAACTTAAACTGAGATCTCTACATTTAAACTCAATTTGTAAAACCAAAACATGTGTTTGCATTGTGTATTCTTTATGCTATTATTTTGGGTTTTGGGTTGACTAGTGTTGATCAGTATAGGACGTCTACCAGAGGCTTGGGGGTTATGTGATTGTGAAGACATGGTGATGTTTTAATCTCGATCTTTATAAACCCAACCGTGGTTATTTGATGGAATGCTCTATGTATTGGGTCTGATTACTGATTGTTATAGTTGAGATTCTTATGTATGAGATACTTGACTTAATTATTATTTTTCATCATCGATCAATTATCCTTGGTTTATTTTCTAGTCACCATGATGGGACTGAAATGTGGATTTATTTTTTATGATGTCATGTTGTGACATGTTTGACTCAACCATTTTTGGAGTCTTCGATATATATATATATATAGGTTATTGAGAACCATTGGATATTTTATTATCAGTGATACTTCAGTTGCCAATAGATAGCTGTTGTGTTCATGATTTTCTATGGATGTTAGCTCATGGATATTTGATGCTTTTATGCATATTTGATGATTTTATGGATTATCTTTTGTTATTTTGAGATTTATGATTCCATGAGCATTAGGCTAGGATATCTGCATGCAGTGACAGGAAGTGGCTTGCAATGGGGGCCGAGGCCCTAAGAGGCTGCCAGGGTAACTCATTGTAAGTTGAATTAATAAGTGATAACATTCACACCTAATATTAACTGAATGAACCTAAAAAGATAAGTGTTTTGTTCCCACCCATGCCTTGAATGCTTGTACAGACTAGGATGGGAGTAGTGAGATGCATGGTTGCGACCTTGCATTCTGTAGTATGCCTCGTCAGTATGAGAGGATACTAGTGGCCCCATGAAATTATTATGGACCCGTGGAGTTTAGCTAACTGCTAGGGTAACTTGTACGTGATAATTGCAATGACACTTTTCCACTTGCATAGTAGGTTCCTACATGTCATTGTGTGCCTCTAGGATTAGATGTCAGATTTTGTGTTTGGAACCTTTGAGTTAGTATACTTTTAGGATTCCTGGACTTATAGAGATATGTGTTATGTCATTTTGATAGCTTGTTTAGGACTTGAGATTATCAACTTAGCACGGTGGGAGTGGACCACTTAGGTACCACGTGGTCTGGTGGTAGTGTATTTTTCACTCTTACCATTTTGAGATTCATTGAGACAATGTGGCTGATGTGTCCTTCATAATGGTGGATATGTATCCTTTTTCATTGATGATTGGCATATGTTAGATGATGTTATCTTATGCTTTTATTTGAATGTTATATTACTTCTATATATGATGTTGTATTTATTAGGAGTGACATTCCTACTATGTAACTATGTAATACTGATGATCTCTTCAGTGATTTGGAACGTTATGCACGGAGGGATGGCTAGGATCCACGATGCTCTAATAATGCTATTGACGGTTGAGAGGAACCGTGCACTTAGTTTATTATGTTTGATCTTTATGATGGATGTATATGTTTTCTATGATGTTGTATCATGTGTATCATGTGATTATCTCTACTTTCATGTATCATGGATTAGAATAGGATGATGTACCTTATTCTATGTATGTATATTCTTTTGAGCTTGTCATACCCTGTGACATGTACAATGGATGATTAAGTATTTGAAATGTAATGTATAAACATTGGACTTATCATTATTATTTCATGTGGATGTTGTACTAGATGGATTCATGTATGTAATTCAATGTTAAGGGATCTTAAAGAATGTAATATGTTAATTATGTTATGTTTAATTTTCAGATGGACATTGCTATTGCTTCCATTATTGTGCATAAGTTATATGTGGTGTTTACTTGCATATTAAAAAATTCTACTAATCTTAGTGAAATTATAGGTTAATTCTTTAGATCCCTTGGTGGGGCATTACATTTGGTATCAGAGCTAGGTTTCTACATTGGGAGCTCTGAGTATTTTGGAACAACTAGGACTATGAACTATTAAGTGTAACTTTCCAAACTTGATCTAGGTGAATTGAAATAGGACTCAAACTGTTACTTGAATATTTTTCATAATTCAACACTTAGTTTCAAAACTGGAAATTTTACTTAAACCTGGACATAGAACTGAACTTACCTTGTACTATTGTAGGATGGTATCTGGGACTAGGTCTTCTGTTAGAGGCCATGGTAGAGGCCGTGGACGTGGCAGAACTATCAGTGTCCATGAGTCTGCCCATGAGGGATCAGCTCATGTAGAGAGCAGGGAAGAGCACTCTAGTAAGCAGTAGGAAGAGAGCCATAGAGAGGACCAAGCTGAGTCTGAAGAGGTCGGTTTGAGGCAGATGATGTAGACTATTCTAGAACATCTACCTCTTGTTCAAGAATAGCCTAAAGTGCATCAGACAGAACAAGAGCACAGACCTAGATCTAGAAGTCCTTGGAAGGAACGTTAGAGGTCCATTGTGTCCACTTAGATGAAGGATCTTTCAAGATCCAAGGTTAAGCCTTTCAATGGGCAAGGTTCTGGTAATGTGGCCGAACAGTGGCTTATTTCTCTTAGCAGGATTTTTGCCATGCAAGAGTTTGACAGCAATGTTAAGGCAAGGTTTGCGATCACTAATCTAGAGAATTTTGGGGCCACTTGGTGGATGATAGAGGAGAAGAAGTTGAAAATTGATATGAGTAGTGTCACATGGGAGTTATTCCTAGAGATTTTCTATGAATGATTCCTACCAGAGGAATGGAAACAACAAAGGGCTGATGAATTTCATAATCTCAGACAGTACACTTTGTAAATGACCAAGTATGAGCGTAAGTTTTATGAGCATATGCCTTTTTCAGGGTTCGGTGAAAATTCAGCTCAGTTGACACAACATTTTATTAGGGGTTTGAATAACCGTATTATTGGGAGAGTTAAGGTATTTGAACCAAAAACCCTCAAGGATGCGGTGCATCGAGCTATCCTTGTTGAGCAAAGTGTGAACCTTGGTCAAGGTGGTTTTGTAGGAGCACCAGCGGCATCAGGATCTAAAAGCAACTACAATTCAGGTGGTAACAAGAAGTTTTCATTCTCTAAGCGGAAACAGTATCAGCAGTAGTCTCAATAGACATAGCAACAAAAGGGCTCAAATTCTCAAGCTCAAGGTGGTGGCAAAGGTTCTAACACCAAGAACAATCATAATGCTTAACGCAATAAACAGAATCAAACCAATCAGCTAGCTCAGAGTAGCTAGTCTTTTGTGAGCAGGAATAGTCGTCAGCAATCAAATGTACCACCTATGGGAAGAGGATCTGGCAGAAATACGAAATGATTTTCATGTGGTTAGATTGGACATTATGCAGCTCAGTGTCCTCAGTGAGCACCTCAATTTTTAGGACCTAGACCTACCATTTTAGAGCCTACAGTTGGTGATGCCAGTAGAGCTCATAGAGTTTTTGTAGCAGTTGATTAGTGTCAAGAAGATCATCAGGGAATAGTGGTTGAGACCACAGGTGCTATTAGAGGTATATCTCTTTCAGTATTGTTGATTTAGGAGCTACAGATTCATTTATTTCACCATCTATAATTTCTAAGTGTAAGCTGGATGCGGTGAAGCAAGATCGTGGTTGGCAAGTGGAACTAGCCTCATCCATTAAGGTCTCCGCAGATTCTATAGTTTATAAGTGTGGGCTTAGTTTAGGAATCTTCGATATAGTAGTGGATCTTCGAGTAATACCCCTTGGTTCCTATGATGTGGTTTTAGGCATGGACTGGCTTGGATCTTATAGAGCCAGTATAGATTGTAGGAAGAAGATTATTAGGTGCCAAGATGACCAAGGGAATGATGTGTAGATAGTTGGGATACCGAGTCCTATATCTCTGTGGATGATTTCTGCTATGCAATTGAAGTGAAGTTTCTGTAAGGGACGTCAGATATTTACTATTATGGTAAATGATCTTGATGAGGAAGATTCCATGAGGGAGACTTTAGATCACCCAATTTTGCAGGAGTATGCAGATGTTTTTCCAAGAGAGATTCCAGGCATGCCTCCAAAGAGGGACATTGACTTTAGTATTGATCTGATTCCTAGAGCAGAGCCTATCTCTAAAGCTCCTTATCGCATGACTACTCACGAATTGGGTGAGCTATGTCTTCAGCTAGAGGAACTTCTGGCCAAAGGGAGCATTCAACCTAGTGTATCACCATGGGGAGCTCCAGTGCTCTTTGTGAAGAAGAAAGATAGTTCTTTGCACTTTTGTATTGACTATAGATAGTTGAATAAGGTGACTATTAAGAACAGGTATCCTTTGCGTAGGATTGATGAGTTATTCAATCAGATCAAGGGAGCTACAGTATTCTCCAAGATTGATCTTAAGTCAAGATACCACCAGCTTCGCATTAAAGAAGCAGATATTCACAAGACTACTTTTCAAACTCATTATGGGCATTATGAGTTCACAGTGGTACCTTTTGGATTGACTAATGCTCCATCGATTTTCATGAGTTTGATGAATGGTGTGTTCTGATCTTATCTGGACAGGTTTGTACTCATATTTCTTGATGACATATTGATATATTCTAAGACTCAAAAGAAGCATGAGGAACACCTGCGGTTGGTATTGTAGTGTTTTAGGGACAATCAACTTTATGCTAATGCGGCTAAGTGTGAATTCTTCAAAACAGAGATTCAGTATTTAGGGCATGTTATTTCAGGTGATGGTATTTTAGTGGATCCTACAAAGATTTAGGCGATAATAGATTGGCTGACACCGACTAATGTGTTAGAGATTCGTAGTTTCATGGGTTTAGCTAGTTATTATCAAAGATTTGTCCAGAACTTCTCTAGGATAGCACATCCTATCACTTCTCTTCAAAGGAAAGGAAAGAAGTTCGTATGGACAGAGAAATGTGAGTAAGCTTTTCAGAAGCTCAAGGAGCTAGTGACCAGTGCACTGATTCTAGTTGTACCTAATCCAGAAGGTGATTTCATGGTATGTACAGATGCTTCTCTTGAAGGGGTTGGGGTAGTGTTAATGCAGAATGGACGGGTGATTGCGTATGAATCACGCAAGCTCAAGGATCATGAGTTAAATTATCCTACACATGGTCTTGAGTTAGTAGCAGTAGTTCATGCTTTGACAAGGTGGATACATTTCTTGTTGGGGCATAGATTTGAGCTACATAGCGATCATCGTAGTCTTCAGTACATTTTTACTCAGCCTAATTTAGATGCTCGCCAGAGGTGATGGATGGAGTTTCTATGCGAGTATGCTTTTGAGGTTAAGTACATTCAGGGTAAGGAGAATGTGGTGGCAGATGCTTTGAGTCGCAGGAGACATGTGTTATCATCGATGACTCTTAGTGTGGATTTGAGGAGTCAGATTCTTCAGGCACTTACTATGGATTCCTTGTATCAATAAGTGTGCGAAGAGATTGATTCAGAAAGATATTTGGAAGGTAAGTTTGCAGGTTACGTTCGAGAGTCAGATGGTCTTTTAAGACATTTAGGGAGGATTTATGTGCCATTTTTGGATGAGCTTCGCACCTTGATACTAGCAGAATCCCATTGTACACCTTACTCAACACATCTAGGTGTCAAGAAGATGCATTCTGATTTGAGACGTTTGTTCTTTTGGTCTGGGATGAAGCTAGATATTGCTGATTTTGTGGCTAGGTGCCTTGAGTGTCAGAGAGTTAAGGCAGAACATCAGCACCTGGCTGGACTTTTGTAGCCAAATCTCATTCCTTCTTGGAAGTGGGATATCATCTCCATGGATTTTATTGTGGGATTACCTATGACAACTTGACGTCATGATGCTATCATGGTCACCGTTGATCGGTTGACTAAGGTGGCGCATTTTTCACCAATTAAGTCTTTCTACATAGCAGCTTCTGTAGCTAATGTCTTTATGCGTGATATTGTGAGGTTACATGGTATTCTTAGAAAGATCATTTTTGATAGGGATCCTGTATTCACATCTACATTCTGGACATCGCTACAGCATGAGCTTGAAGTGCAATTAAACTTCAGTTCAGCATATCATCCAGAGACTGATGGTCAGACAGAGAGGGTGAATCAAGTTTTGGAGGATATGTTACAGATGTATGTGATGGATAAGCAGACACATTGGGAGCACTATCTCTACTTAGTGGAGTTTGCTTACAACAACGGGTATCATAGTTCTATTGGTATGACACCATTTCAGGTATTATATGGACGTCCTTGTCGTACACCATTGAGTTGGGACTGCCTTGAGGATCGCATCCTGTTGGGTCTTGAGATGCTTTGTGATATGAAGCAACAGGTAGTGTGTATCCGTGAGCATTTGACTATGGCACAGGATAAGCAGAAGAAGTATGCTGATGCTCATAGGACTGATAAGTAGTTTGCTGTGGGTGGTAAGGTTTTCTTGAGAGTACGATCACGAAAGAGTCCAATCCGATATGGAAAGGGTTCTAAGCTAGCAACTTGCGTTGTGGGACCATTCGAGATTTTGGAGAGGATTGGCCTGGTTGCTTACCGTCTTGCTCTACCGCCTCACCTAGCTTGCATTCATAATGTTTTCCATGTTTCAGTGCTTCGGCAATATATTCTTGATATTGTACATGTCCTTGATTGGAATGCGTTGCAGGTAGAGGACGGGCAGTTGGCTTTGGAGCCCGTTCGTATTCTGGAGCAGCGGGAATTGACCCTCAGGGGTTGAACCATCGAGCAGGTAAGGGTCCAATGGGACCCTACTGATGATTCTTCAGCTACTTGGGAGGATGCAATTAGATTGAGGGAGTTATATCCCTACTTGTTTGTAGGCTTCCAGAAGTAAGTCTAACCCAAGGGGAGGTGGATGTAGTGCCTACCCTCATCCACATCTTTTTTGGACATTGTTATTATTATCAGACTATGATAGACTAGTCTTATGTTGATGGATTAGAGGTATTGTTTTGACACTATCAGACATTATGTTATGGATTCAGTGGTTATATGATGAGATCATTTAGATTTTACATTTCATGCATACATGATGATCATTATACTATTTTCAGTTATTATTGATGATCAGATGGATGGTTTATTATCTTATGTGTTTTATTATGGATACTTACCCCATACTTGCATGTGTATGGTGTGCGTGTTTTCTTATTGTATGGTGTGTCTGATGTGGTTAAGTAAGGGAGTCGTAGTCACCTGCTTAGTCGGGATCTACATGATGCACCACTTCCTACCATTGTCTGTTTAGCTTAGCATTATATATATTGTATGTACATGCATGGTTTTTCTGCAGGTTGCAGGTACCAGGTATCGACTTCACTGAATTGCTAGGATGAGCGTACCCTATTATACTATCTCAATGATAAGAGAAGGGAGATAAATTCTCAAGTCCAAATCCCAAACCTTTAAGGCAATTGTCCTAGTGAGGTAGAACAAGTATCTGGATATTTTACCTGCCGAATGTGTCGGATGACATAATTCGTGATTTTTAACCCTTTAGACTGATTTTGAGTGATTTTCTCTATGATGGGTTTTCATATTTTATCTTTGAAGTCTATGGTGGATTTTCTATTAATTAAGTCTTAATAAATAGATTTAATTAATAAATTAATTATTTGAGAAAATTAATATAAAATACCATGTTATTTGATATTTTGATTGTAATTAATTAAATGTGAATTATTGAGAAAAAATGAATTAAATAAAAGAAAACTAGAAATTAAAATTAATAATAATAATAAAATAATAATAAAGTAATAAATAAATAATAATAATAAAAGTTATAAAAGTTAAAATGAAAGTTTTAAATATTTAAATAAAAATTATATAAAAAGTGAATTGGAGTTATAAGCTTGCATGGGAGTTAGCGCACTTCTCTATTTCTCAAGTGTCAACAACACGGGGGTTAGTGCATCAATTAAGCACATGGTGTCTACAACCCTATGGCTTATCTTGAAGGTTGGAAAAGACCCATGCTTAGTTGGTGACACCTTCCAGCTATTTCTAGAAGCATTCTAGATGTTTCCTGAAAGCTCTTTATATTTAGGCATTCATAGAAGCTTACACATGGCGTTGGGAGAGCAATTGGAGCATTGGAGGACTCGAGAATTCTGAAAAAGGGAGGAGCTTGCTTTGTGAATTTTCTGAGGAAGAGCGATTTAGCATCAGAATCCGGGTAGATTCTCGTGATTTTATTTATGCTATTTTCGCATCATGCATTCCCTGTCTTCTTCGTGTCTTCCATATGTCTTCTGAAAAGTTTCATATTTATATGCATTTTCAATATGGGTAGATTAATTTTATTGGAGAATCTTATATGCATTCTATAATAAAAATATTTTATTCTTAATTTTAGATATAATCTTTGTGGAAAAAAAAAGAGACATACATAGTTATATGTTCAGATCTTTTTTTTTTTTAGACTGCAAGAATCGATGCAACACGGCCCCCCTATAAACTGTAGTGCACCTAGTAAACTTTTTAACGTGACCGGTAGCGCTGACGCGACACGCCCATCGGTACCACGAGGACAGGGGAGACTAGAACCCATGACCAACCCCCTACAACAGGAAAGATTTAGCCAACCGAGCTAGGGCCCCGGCCCCATGTTCAGATCTGCATTTATATACATATATATATATATTTATATATATGCATATGTATACATTTATTATGAATCAATTATAAAATTCAAATATATATATATACATATATATATACATATATATACATATATATACATGTATATATATATACATATATATATACATATGCATATATATATATACATATATATATATATATATACTGATACATATATATACCTATGTATATAATGCACCGAATTGAGCGATTGATAAAATCAAAATGAAAAAT
Source organism: Cupressus sempervirens (assembly GCA_028749045.1). NCBI lineage: Eukaryota > Viridiplantae > Streptophyta > Pinopsida > Cupressales > Cupressaceae > Cupressus > Cupressus sempervirens. The sequence continues at coordinate 451,500,318 of CM053788.1, forward strand.
TTATTAAATTGCATCGCAATTCATATCGCATGAAACAAGTATATATGTTATATGCCGTGGGCACGATTCATACCTTGCACCGGTGGAAGGCAGAGACCTGCCCTCGCAGGTCTGCGGCGACAGGGGTACTACGTACCCATTGTCGACGCAGTGCCTGCGACCGTAGGTACTATGTACCGCAACAAGTGTTTTGGAGGTTATTAATATTAATGTGACGCAAGAAAAAAATGTTTATGTTAAAACATTTATAAACAATCGATTTCTCATTGCTATATAATATGAAGTCAATCGAAATTGTTAAATCGATTTTATGAAAACGTATTAATATATTTACATATGTATGTATGTATATATGTATGTATGTATGTATGTATGTATGTAATATGTAAATATGTTATTTATAAATTTAAGTTATTTTTATTTGGTAAATGATTTATATTGAAGGTTTATTTTCATAAGGTGACTCTTTAATAACTTTCAACTATTTAATAATTTAAATGTTTTAAATTATTAAATAAGGAATTGATAGTTGGGTGGGGGATGCATCAAACAAATGTTATTAATTGAAAAATGGATTTTTAATTCTAATAAGGAAAACTTTTATTTATCCAAAAACAATATATGTGTTCCTCCATTCATTCTTCAGACTTGTAAACTTAAATTGAGATCTCTACATTTAAACTCAAGTTGTAAAACCAAAACATGTGTTTGCATTGTGTATTCTTTATGCTATTGTTTTGAGTTTTGGGTTGACTAGTGTTGACCAGTATAGGACGTCTACCAGAGGCTTGAGAGTTATGTGATTGTGGAGACATGGTGATATTTTAATCTTGATCTTTATAAACCCAACCATGGTTAAGTGATGGAATGCTCTATTTATTGGTTGTGATTACTAATTGTTATAGTTGAGATTCTTATGTATCAGACACTTGACTTAACCATTATTTTTGGTAATCGATTAGTTATCCTTGGCTTATTTTCTAGTCGCCATGATAGGACTGAAATGTGGATTTATTTTTGGTGATGTCATGTTGTAACATGTTTGACTCAACCATTTTTGGAGTCTTCGATCAGTATGATTGATATATATATATATATATATATATATTGGTTATTGAGAACCATTGGATATTTGCTTATCAATGATACTTCAGTTGCCAATAAAGAGCTATTGTGTTCATGATTTTCTATGGATGTTAGCTCATGGAGATTTGATGCTTTTATGCATATTTGATGATTTTATGGATTATCTTTTGTGATTTTGAGATTTATGATTCCATGAGCATTAGGGTAGGATATTTGCATGTAGTGATGGGAAGTGGTTTGCAGGGGCCGAGGCCCTAAGAGGCTGCCAAGGTAACTCATTGTAAGCTGGATTAATAAGCGATAACATTCACACCTAATACTAACTGAATGAACCTAAAAAGATAAGTGTTTTGTTCTCGCCCATGCCTTGAGTGCTTGTACAGAATAGGATGGGAGTAGTGAGATGCATGGTTGCGACTTTGCATTCTGTAGTATGCCTCGTCAGTATGAGAGGATACTAGTGGCCGCATGAAATCATTATGGACTCGTGGAGTTTAGCTAACTTCTAGGGTAACTTGTACGTGATAATTGCGATGACACTTTCCCACTTGCATAGTAGGTTCCTACATGTCATTGTGTGCCTCTAGGATTAGATGTCAGATTTTTTTTTTGAAACTTTTGAGTTAGTAAATTCCTAGACTTATAGAGATATGTGCTATGTGATTTTGATAGCCTGTTTGGGACTTGAGATTATCTCCTTAGCATGGTGGGAGTGGACCACTTAGATACCACGCAGTCGGGTGGTAGTGTATTTTTCACTCTTATCATTTTGAGATTCATTGAGACATCGTGGCCGATGCATCCTTCATAATGGTGGATATGTATCCTTTTTCATTGATGATTAGCATATGTTAGATGATATTATCTTATGCTTTTATTTGCATGTTAGATTACTTCTATATATGATGTTGTATTTAATAGGAGTGACATTCCTACTATGTAATACTGATGATCTATTCGGTGATTTGGAATGTTATGCACAGAGGCATGGCTAAGATCCACGATGGTCTAATGATGTTATTGATGGTTGGGACGAACCGTGCACTTAGTTTATTATGTTTGATCTTTATGATGGATGTATATGTTTTCTATGATGTTGTATCATGTGATTATCTCTACTTTGATGTATCATGGATTAGAATAGGATGATGTACCTTATTCTATGTATGTATATTCTTTTGAGCTTGTCATACCCCGTGACATGTACAGTGGATGATTAAGTATTTGAAATGTAATGTATTAATATTAGACTTATCATTATTATTTCATGTGGATGTTGTACTAGATGGATTCATGTATATAATTCAACGTTAAGGGATTTTAAAGAATATAATCTGTTATTTATGTTATGTTTAATTTTTAGATGGACATTGCCATTGCTTTTGTTATTGTGCATAAGTTATATGTGGTGTTTATTTGCATAAAAAAAAATGCTACTAATCTTAGTGAAATTCTAGGTTAATTCTTTGGATCCATTGGCGGGGCATTACAGCAAATTCTCATTCAACATTTCAAAATATAGAGATGAGGGTCTCTTAAATAGACTTTTCTGGAATTCATCAATGGTTGAGATCGATTTCAATCAACGGTCATGACTAAATGTGAAGTTTAGTCACAAAGGGAGATTTCCCAACTAAAGAGAGTTAACAGATTTAATTTGAGTAAAATAACGAGTTAACTGATTCAATTTTAGTAGAAAAAGGAGTTAACTGATTTAACTCTTTTTTTATCAATAATGAACTGGAAATTTCCTTTTTTGAACTGAAGAGAGATTTTGTTGAGATATTTAATTTAATAAAATGAGATATTCTCTCATAATTACTTTTTTTATTTAATTAAATAATCTTTAATTAATTAGAGACACTTTTCTTATTTAATTAAATAACTTCATTTAATTAATTACGAATGGCTTCTCATTTAATTAAATAACTTTCTTTAATTAATTAGAAGTAAGTATTCCATTTAATTAAATAATTTCGTTTAATTATTTCAAATCTTTTTTCAAAACTAGTCAACTCAAGTCAACCGTGGTTAAATCTAGTTAACTTTTGGTCAAACTTAATTTTTGCGTATGTGAATATGAGCAAATGTGAGTATGAATTTCAGCGACAATTTGATGCAAATTCTCATTCAACCTTTCAAAATGAAGAGATGAGGGTCTCTTAAATAGACTTTCTTTGAATTCATTAATGGTTGAAATCGATTTCAATCAACGGTCAGGATTAAAGGTGAAGTTCAATCATAAAAGAAGATTTCCAAATTAAAGGGAGTTAATAGATTTAATTTAAGTAAAATAAGGAGTTAAATGATTCAATTTGAATAGAAAAAGGAGTTAACTCATTTAACTCATTTTTTATCAATAGTGAACTGAAATTTTCCCTTTTTGAACTGAAGAGAGATTTTGTTGAGATATTTAATCTAATAAAATTAGATATGCTCCCATAATTACTTTTTCTATTTAATTAAATAATCTTTAATTAATTAGAGACACTTTTCTTAATTTATTAAATAACTTCATTTAATTAATTAGGAATGGCTTCTCATTTAATTAAATAACATTGTTTAATTAATTAGAAGTAAGTACTCCATTTAATTAAATAATTTTATTTAATTATTTCAAAATTCTTTTCGAAATTAGTCAAGTCAAGTCAACCGTAGTTAAATCTGGTCAACTTTTGGTCAAAATTGATCTTTCCATATGTGAATATGAGCAAATGTGAGTATGAATTCTAGTAACAATTCGATGCAAATTCTCATTTAACCTTTCAAAATGAAGAGATGAGGGTCTCTTAAATAGACTTTCATGGAATTCATCAATGGTTGAGATCGATTTCAATCAACGGTCAGGATTAAAGGTGAAGTTCATTCAGAAAGGGAGATTTCCAAATTAAAGCGAGTTAACAGATTTAATTTGAGTAAAATAAGGAGTTAACTGATTCAATTTGAGTAGAAAAAGGAGTTAACTGATTTAACTCATTTTTTATCAATAGTGAACTGGAAATTTTCCTTTTTGAACTGAAGAGAGATTTTGTTGAGATATTTAATTTAATAAAATGAGATATGCTCTCATAATTACTTTTCTATTTAATTAAATAATCAGTAATTAATTAGAGACACATTTCTTATTTAATTAAATAACTTAATTTAATTAATTAGGAATGGCTTCTCATTTTATTAAATAACTTTTTTTAATTAATTAGAAGTAAGTACTCCATTTAATTAAATAAATTAGTTTAATTATTTCAAGATTCTTTTCGAAACTAGTCTACTCAAGTCAACCGTGGTTAAATCTAGTCAACTTTTGGTCAAACTTTATTTTTGCGTATGTGAATATGAGCAAATGTGAGTATGAATTCCAGCAACAATTCGATGCAAATTCTCATTCAACCTTTCAAAATGAAGAGATAAGGGTCTCTTAAATAGACTTTCCTATAATTCATCAACAGTTGAGATCGATTTCAATCAACGGTCAGGATTAAAGGTGAAGTTCAGTCATAAAGGAAGATTTTCAAATTAAAGGCAGTTAACAGATTTAATTTGAGTAAAATAAGGAGTTAATTGATTCAATTTTAGAAAAAAAAGGAGTTCACTCATTTAACTCATTTTTGATCAATAGTGAACTGGAAATTTCCCTTTTTGAACTGAAGAGAGATTTTGTTGAGATATTTAATTTAATAAAATGAGATATGCTCTTATAATTACTTTTTCTATTTAATTAAATAATCTTTAATTAATTAAAGACACTTTTCTTATTTAATTAAATAACTTCATTTAATTAATTAGGAATGGCTTTTCATTTAATTAAATAATTTTGTTTAATTAATTAGAAGTATGTACTTCATTTAATTAAATAATTTCATTTAATTATTTCAAAAAAAAATTGAAACTAGTCAACTCAAGTTAACCGTGGTTAAATCTAGTCAACTTTTGGTCAAACTTGATCTTTGCGTATTTGAATATGGGCAGATAAGAGTGTGAATTCCAGCAACAATTCGATGCAAATTCTCATTCGACCTTTCAAAATAAAGAGATGAGGGTCTCTTAAATAGACTTTCTTGGAATTCATCAACGGTTGAGATCGATTTCAATCAACGGTCAGGATTAAAGGTGAAGTTTAGTCATAAAGGGAGATTTTCAAATTAAAAGGAGTTAACAGATTTAATTTGAGTAAAATAAGGAGTTAACTGATTCAATTTGAGTAGAAAAATTAGTTAACTGATTGAACTCATTTTTTATCAATAGTGAACTAAAAATTTCACTTTTTGAACTGAAGAGAGATTTTGTTGAGATATTTAATTTAATAAAATGAGATATGCTTTCATAATTATTTTTTTCTATTTAATTAAATAATCTTTAATTAATTAGAGACACTTTTCTTATTTAATTAAATAACTTCATTTAATTAATTAGAAATAGCTTCTCATTTAGTTAAATAACTTTGTTTAATTAATTAGAAGTAAGTACTCCATTTAATTAAATAATTTAGTTTAATTATTTCAAAATTCTTTTCGAAACTAGTCAACTCAAGTCAACCGTGGTTAAATCTGATCAACTTTTGGTCAAACTTGATCTTTGCGTATGTGAATATGAGCAAATGTGAATATGAATTTCAGCAACAATTCGATGTAAATTTTCATTCAACCTTTCAAAATGAAGAGATGATGGTCTCTTAAATAGACTTTCTTTGAATTCATCAACGGTTGAGATCGATTTCAACCAATGGTCAAGATTAAAGGTGAAGTTTAGTCATAAAGGAAGATTTTCAAATTAAAGGGAGTTAACAGATTTAATTTAAGTAAAATAAGGAGTTAACTGATTCAATTTGAGTAAAAAAAAGAGTTAACTCATTTAACTCATTTTTGATCAATAGTGAATTGAAAATTTATCTTTTTGAAATAAAGAGAGATTTTGTTGAGATATTTAATTTAATAAAATGAGATATGCTCTCATAATTACTTTTTCTATTTAATTAAATAATCTTTAATTAATTAGAGAAACTTTTTTTATTTAATTAAATAACTTCATTTAATTAATTACGAATGGCTTCTCATTTAATTAAATAACTTTGTTTAATTAATTATAAATAAGTACTCCATTTAATTAAATAATTTCGTTTAATTATTTCAAAATTCTTTTCGAAACTAATCAACTCAAGTCAACCGTGGTTAAATCTAGTCAACTTTTTGTCAAACTTGATCTTTGCGTATGTGAATATGAGCAAATGTGAGTATCAATTTCAACAACAATTCGATGCAAATTCTCATTCAACCTTTCAAAATGCAGAGATGAGGGTCTCTTAAATAGACTTTTTTGGAATTCATCAACGGTTGAGATCGATTTCAATCAACGGTCAGGATTAAAGATGAAGTTCAGTCATAAATGGAGATTTCTAACTTAAAGAGAGTTAACAGATTTAATTTGAGTAAAATAAGGAGTTAACTGATTCAATTTGAGTAGAAAAAGGAGTTAACTGATTTAACTCATTTTTTATCAATAGTGAACTGGAAATTTCTTTTTTTGAACTAAAGAGAGATTTTGTTGAGATATTTAATTTAATAAAATGAGATATGCTCTCATAATTACTTTTTCTATTTAATTAAATAATCTTTAATTAATTAGAGACGCTTTTCTTATTTAGTTAAATAACTTTATTTAATTAATTAGGAATGGCTTCTCATTTAATTAAATAACTTTGTTTAATTAATTAAAAGTAAGTACTCCATTTAACTAAATAATTTCTTTTAATTATTTCAAATTTTTTTTTGAAACTAGTCAACTCAAGTCAACCGTGGTTAATTCTGGTCAGCTTTTGGTAAAACTTGATCTTTGCATATGTGAATATGAGCAAATGTGAGTATGAATTCCAGCAACAATTTGATGCAAATTCTCATTTAGCCTTTCAAAATGAAGAGATGAGGGTCTCTTAAAGAGACTTTTATGGAATTCATCAACAGTTGAGATTGATTTCAATCAATGGTGAGGATTAAAGGTGAAGTTCAGTCATAAAGGGAGATTTCCAAATTAAAGAGAGTTAACAGATTTAATTTGAGTAAAATAAGGAGTTAACTGATTCAGTTTGAGTAGAAAAAGGAGTTAATTGATTTAACTCATTTTTTATCAATAGTGAACTGGAAATTTTCCTTTTTGAACTGAAGAGAGATTTTGTTGAGATATTTAATTTGATAAAATGAGATATGCTCTGATAATTACTTTTTCTATTTAATTAAATAATCTTTTATTAATTACAGACACTTTTCTTATTTAATTAAATAATTTTATTTAATTAATTAGGAATGGCTTCTCATTTAATTAAATAACTTTGTTTAATTAATTAGAAGTAAGTACTCCATTTAATTAAATAATTTCGTTTAATTATTTCAAAATTCTTTTCGAAACTAGTCACTCAAGTCAACTATGGTTAAATTTGGTCAACTTTTGGTCGAACTTGATCTTTGCGTATGTGAATATGAGCAAATGTGAGTATGAATTTCGGCAACAATTTGATGCAAATTCTCATTCAACTTTTCAAAATGAAGAGATGAGAGTCTCTTAAATAGACTTTCCTGGAATTCATCAACGGTTGAGATCGATTTCAATCAATGATCAGGATTAAAGGTGAAGTTCAGTCATAAAGAGAGATTTCCAAATTAAAGGGAGTTAACAGATTTAATTTGAGTAAAATAAGAAGTTAACTAATTCAATTTGAGTAGAAAAAGGAGTTAACTGATTTAACTCATTTTTTATCTATAGTGAACTGAAAATTTCCCTTTTTGAATTAAAGAGAGATTTTGTTGAGATATTTAATTTAATAAAATGAGATATGCTCTCATAATTACTTTTTCTATTTAATTAAATAATCTTTAATTAATTAGAGACACTTTTCTTATTTAATTAAATAATTTCATTTAATTAATTAAAAATGGCTTCTCATTTAATTAAATAACTTTGTTTAATTAATTAGAAGTAAGTACTCTATTTAATTAAATAATTTCATTTAATTATTTCAAAATTCTTTTCGAAACTAGTCAACTCATGTCAACCGTGGTTAAATCTGGTCAACTTTTGGTCAAACTTGATCTTTGCATACGTGAATATGAGCAAATGTTGTTAGTGTAATTTTTTATTTTTGCTATTTTGCTAGGTTTTTCCTACACTTTTAATAATCTCGCTTAGGTTAATAAAGCATGGCTTATTAGGTGAATAGTTGTGAGGTGTCACCTTCCTACATGTGAGCATCCATTAGCTATCTTGGGAAGATACTTTGCTATCTCTAGTCCGATAGATGGTTGCTCCTCATTGGTTGGTCTTGCCACCTCCTCCCTCTTCCTAGCCTATATAAGCATGCTACATGACTTGTATTTGTATCTCTTGTTTTTGCATCCTCTTCATGCTATTTTGCTTCCAGCATTTGCATTACTCTTTTGGAGACTAACTCTGTGTTGCTATTTTGATTTTGTATCATCTGCATTCACAGTTTAGATATTTACTCTTTGCGCTAGTTTTCTGGGTTATTAATCTTATCAGATTCTAACATGGTATCAGAGCTTTTCTATGTGCAAGAGTAGATTTAGTTTTCTTATTTGAGAGATTCGGGGGGGGGGCTAATAAACTTTATTTTAATTTTTTGAAAAATGAAGTATGCTCTTCTCTTGCATCTTTGGATGATCTTGAGAATCAGAAAAGTTTTGACAAAAACAGTTTTTCTCTAGGGTTTCAATCTCAAATCTAACAACCAACTTGCATATTTAGAGTTTTCAATCAGTTTTGCAGGTTCCAGCATGCCATTGATGGACTTAGGAAGCTAATCCAGCATTTTCATGTCATATTCTGGTTGCTGGGGTCATTTTTTGATTTTTGGAGCCATTTTTTACTGCAAAAGGCGTTTGATTTACACTATAGCAACATCTTTTGTACATCAGCAAGAAAAATGCTTTTTGGGTTTTGTTCGCAGCCTCGAAAAACCATCTGGGTATCTTTTAGATTTTGCATGCAAGTTGTATATTTTGTAGAATCGAGCATGCAAAGTTACAGCCATACCCCTCTCTATTGGCAATCGCAAATTTGAACGCAGTTTTCAAATGTGTCATTCTTGCTCATACGGACTCCGATTTTGATGATTCTTATGATAAACTTGGATTTTTTTTGTGCTCTATCCACTAGTGGAGTTGTTTTTTGATTTGCATGCATGAATTCTTCAGAAATTGCAGATTGTCAGCTGTGACTATGCACAGTTTTCGTTTTGGAAACTTCAAAGGATCATAACTTTCTCATACGACCTCGTATCAATGCGATTCTTTTTTTGAAAGTGCATGATTTTTTTAGTAGATCACAGTGGTGCTATTTGTTTCCTTGATTATTGTGCCCAAGTTTAACTTTTAGCATATGCTCTTCATGAGGAGGCCTTGTTAGTTTTTTAGCCGTAACTTGAGCATACAAACATATTTTTTCAATCTGAAAAATGCATCGAAAAGCTGGTTCTAAGACGGAGATGATGGTACAGATGTTTTTTATTTTTACTTCAGTCTAGTTGCTTGTTTTGGCAGTTAAAGCTAGATGTTCCTTTTTGCCTTTCGAGAGCCATATCTCGTTCATTCGAACTCTTTTCTGGGCTTGCCAGATATTGTTGGAAAGCTGGTTCTATGAGTTATTCAGTTGCAAAGGTCTTTTATTCAGATTCTACACCAGGTTCTTTCTCCTTCTAGTTTTGCACTTTCGCACTCTGGCGGATTACTTGGATTCTACAGGTCTTGGAATCTCTTCTTTTGTTCTTTTGGCTCACTCTTCTTTCTGACTTCTAACCATTGTATGCTTCTATTTTGTTGCATTCCTTTTTCTGTAAACGCACTGAGACAAAGTGTTTGCTTTTGCATATTTGGGATCTTGTACACCTTGTGTTTGTTTGTACTCGCACTCAGTTATAAAGTGCCATGGGGGGTCATAATGTTTTGCCATTTTGTGCTCATCCACCTTTTTCAAGTGATTTTTTCTTCCACGACATTAGCCCATGTAGTGTGTCGGTGACACCGCCCTTTATCTTGTGCTTGTACTTCTATTGCACTGTTGGTGTTCCTAATTCTTCTTCTTTCAGATGTTTTTGGCATTGCATTTCAGTTTTCCTGTCACCCTTCTCCCTGTTCAGCATTATGGGGGGGGTTCACCTGTTAGCTCTTTTGCTTCCTTGGTTCAGTTGAGTGATCTACGTATTCAATTTTTGTTCCTATGTACTAGACGGATGTAGTGGCTAGGCACCTATGCATTTCGGTGAGATGGTTCATCTACTATATAGACACTCATTCATTCTTACTTTTGGAGGTCACCTCTTCGATTGATCAGCTCTTCAGACTTTGTCTTCTCTACTTGGTCATGCACTATTTTAGTGGGGGTTCCAACAGTGTTTGCAGCTTCATGCTTTGGAGATGTTTTTAATGCTCTTTTTTGTTCCTCTCTTTGGGACATTTCCTAGATTAGAGGCTTAGTTTTCTTCATCTAGTTCTTTTTCTTGTATTGGGTACCTGATCAGGCCTTGTTGCCAGGACCCATTTTTCTGCTTGCATAGCTTTGCTAGGTTAGCTTCCTCCCAAGCTTCGCTTATGGGGGGGTGTTAGTGTAATTTTTTATTTTTCCTATTTTGGTAGGTTTTTCTTACACTTTTAATAATCTTGATTAGGTTAACGGAGCATGTCTTATTAGGTGAATGGTTGTGAGGTGTCACCTTCCTACATGAGAGCATTCATTAGATATCTTGGAAAGATACTTTGCTATCTTTAGTCCGATAGATGGTTGCTCCTCATTGGTTGGTGTTGCCACCTCCTCCCTCTTCCTAGCCTATATAAGCATGCTACCTGGCTTGTATTTATATCTCTTATTTTTGCATCCTCTTAATGCTATTTTGCTTTCAGCATTTACATTACTCTCTTGCAGACTAACTCTGTGTTGCTATTTTGACTTTGTATCATCTGCATTCACAGTTTAGATATTTACTTTTTGCACTAGTTTTCTAGGTTATTAATCTTATCAGATTCTACCAAATGTGAGTATAAATTCCAGCAACAATTCGATGCAAATTCTCATTCAACCTTTCAAAATAAAGAGATGGGGGTCTCTTAAATAGACTTTTCTGGAATTCATCAATGGTTGAGATCGATTTCAATCAACGGTTGGGATTAAAGGTGAAGTTCAGTTATAAAGAGAGATTTTCAAATTAAAGAGAGTTAACAAATTTAATTTGAGTAAAATAAGGAGTTAACTGATTCAATTTGAGTAAAAAAAGGAGTTAACTTATTTAACTCATTTTTTATCAATAGTGAACTGAAAATTTCCCTTTTTGAACTAAAGAGAGATTTTGTTAAGATATTTAATTTAATAAAATGAGATATGCTCTCATAATTACTTTTTCTATTTAATTAAATAATATTTAATTAATTAGAGACACTTTTCATATTTAATTAAATAACTTTATTTAATTAGTTAGAAATGGCTTAATATTTAATTAAATAACTTTGTTTAATTAATTAGAAGTAAGTACTCCATTTAATTAAATAATTTTGTTTAATTATTTCAAAATTCTTTTCGAAACTAGTCAACTCAAGTCAACCGTGGTTAAATCTGGTCAACTTTTTGTCAAATTTAATCTTTGCGTATGTGAATATGAGCAAATGTGAGTATGAATTCCAGCAACAATTTGATGCAAATTCTCATTCAACCTTTCAAAATGAAGAGATGAGGGTTTCTTAAATAGACTTTCTTGAAATTCATCAACGGTTGAGATCGATTTCAATCAACGGTCGGGATTAATGGTGAAATTCAGTCATGAAGGGAGATTTCCAAATTAAACGGAGTTAACAGATTTAATTTGAGTAAAATAAGGAGTTAACTGATTCAATTTGAGTAGAAAAAAGAGTTAACTGATTTAACTCATTTTTGATCAATAGTGAACTAGAAATTTCCCTTTTTGAACTGAAGAGAGATTTTGTTGAGATATTCAATTTAATAAAATGAGATATGCTCAAATAATTACTTTTTTATTTAATTAAATAATTTTCAATTAATTAAAAACACTTTTCTTATTTAATTAAATAACTTCATTTAATTAGTTACGAATGACTTTTCATTTAATTAAATAACTTTTTTTAATTAATTAGAAGTACTCCATTTAATTAAATAATTTTGTTTAATTATTTCAAAATTCTTTTCGAAACTAGTCAACTCAAGTCAACCATGGTAAAATTTAGTCAACTTTTGGTCAAACTTGATCTTTGCGTATGTGAATATGAGCAAATGTGAGTATGAATTCCAGTAACAATTCGATGCAAATTCTCATTCAACCTTTCAAAATGAAGAGATGAGGGTCTCTTAAATAGACTTTCCTGAAATTCATCAACGGTTGAGATCGATTTCAATCAACGGTCAGGATTAAAGTTGAAGTTCAGTCATAAAAGGAGATTTTCAAATTAAAAGGAGTTAACAGATTTAATTTGAGTAAAATAAGGAGATAACTGATTCAATTTGAGTAGAAAAAGGAGTTAAATAATTTAACTCATTTGCGATGAATAGTGAACTGAAAATTTCCCTTTTTGAACTGAAGAGAGATTTTGTTGAGATATTTAATTTAATAAAATGAGATATGATCTCATAATTACTTTTTCTATTTAATTAAATAATCTTTAATTAATTAGAGACACTTTTCTTATTTAATTAAATAACTTCATTTAATTAATTAGGAATGGCTTTTCATTTAATTAAATAACTTTGTTTAATTAATCAGAAGTAAGTAGTCCATTTAATTAAATAATTTCTTTTAATTATTTCAAAATTATTTTCGAAACTAGTCAACTCAAGTCAACCATGGTTAAATCTGGTCAACTTTTGGTCAAACTTAATCTTTGCGTATGTGAATATGAGCAAATGTGAGAATGAATTCCAGCAACAATCCGATGCAAATTCTCATTCAACCTTTCAAAATGAAGAGATGAGGGTCTCTTAAATAGACTTTCCTAAAATTCATCAACGGTTGAGATTGATTTCAATCAACGGTCAAGATTAAAGGTGAAGTTCAGTCATAAAGGGAGATTTCCAAATTAAAGGGAGTTAACAGATTTAATTTAAGTAAAATAAGGAGTTAACTGTCTCAATTTTAGTAGAAAAAGGAGTTAACTGATTCAACTCATTTTTTATCAATAGTGAACTGAAAATTTCCTTTTTTGAACTGAAGAGAGATTTTGTTGAGATATTTAATTTAATAAAATGAGATATGCTCTCATAATTACTTTTTCTATTTAATTAAATAATCTTTAATTAATTAGAGACACTTTTTTTATTTAATTAAATAACTTCATTTAATTAGTTAGAAATGAGTTCTCATTTAATTAAATAACTTTGTTTAATTAATTAGAAGTAATTACTCCATTTAATTAAATAATTTCTTTTAATTACTTCAATATTCTTTTCGAAACTAGTCAACTCAACTCAACGGTGCTTAAATTTGGTCAACTTTTGGTCAAACTTGATCTTTGCGTATGTGAATATGAGAAAATATGAGTGTGAATTCCAACAACAATTCAATGCAAATTCTCATTCAACCTTTCAAAATGAAGAGATGAGGGTCTCTTAAATAGACTTTCCTTGAATTTATCAATGGTTGAGATCGATTTCAATCCACGGTCAGGATTAAATGAGAAGTTCAGTCATAAAGGAAGATTTCCAAATTAAAAAGAGTTAACAGATTTAATTTGAGTAAAATAAAGAGTTAACTGGTTTAATTTGAGTAGAAAAAGGAGTTAACTAATTTAATTCATTTTTGATCAATAGTGAACTAGAAATTTCCCTTTTTGAACTGAAGAGAGATTTTGTTGAGATATTTAATTTAATAAAATGAGATATGCTCTCATAATTGCTTTTTATATTTAATTAAATAATCTTTAATTAATTAGAGACACTTTTTTTATTTAATTAAATTACTTCATTTAATTAGTTCGGGATGGCTTCTCATTTAATTAAATAACTTTGGTTAATTAATTAGAAGTAAGTACTCCATTTAATTAAATAATTTTATTTAATTATTTTAAAATTCTTTTCAAAACTAGTCAACTCAAGTCAACCGTGGTTTAATTTGGTCAACTTTTGGTCAAACTTGATCTTTGCGTATCTGAATATGAGCAAATGTGAGTATGAATTTCAGCAACAATTCAATGCAAATTTTTATTCAACTTTTCAAAATAAAGAGATGAGGGTCTCTTAAATAGACTTTTCTGAAGTTCATCAACGGTTGAGATCGATTTCAATCAACGGTTAGGGTTAAAGGTGAAGTTCAGTCATAAAGGGAGATTTCCAAATTAAAGGGAGTTAGCAGATTTAATTTGAGTAAAATAAGGAGTTAACTGATTCAATTTGAGTAGAAAAAGGAGTTAACTGATTTAACTCATTTTTTATCAATAGTGAACTGGAAATTTCCCTTTTTGAATTGAAGAGAGATTTTTTTAAGATATTTAATTTAATAAAATTAGAAATGCCCTCATAATTACTTTTTTTATTTAAATAAATAATCTTTTATTAAATAGAGATACTTTTCTTATTTAATTAAATAACTTCATTTAATTAGTTAAGAATGGCTTCTCATTTAATTAAATAACTTTGTCTAATTAATTAGAAGTAAGTACTCCATTTAATTAAATAATTTCATTTAATTATTTCAAAATTCTTTTCGAAACTGGTCAACTCAAGTCAATCGTTGTTAAATCTAGTCAACTTTTGGTCAAACTTGATCTTTGCGTATGTGAATATGAGCAAATGTCAGTATGAATTCCTGCAACAATTCGATGCAAATTCTCATTCAACCTTTCAAAATGAAGAGATGAGGGTCTCTTAAATAGACTTTCCCGGAATTCATCAACAGTTGAGATCGATTTCAATCAACGGTCAGGATTAAAGGTGAAGTCCAGTCATAAAGGGAGATTTCCAAATTACCAGAAGTTAACAAATTTAATTTGAGTAAAATAAGGAGTTAAGTGATTCAATTTGAGTAGAAAAAGGAGTTAACTCATTTAACTCATTTTTGATCAACAGTGAACTAAAAATTTCCCTTTTTGAACTGAAGAGAGATTTAATTTAATAAAATGAGATATGGTCTCATAATTACTTTTTCTATTTAATTAAATAATCTTTAATTAATTAGAGACACTTTTCTTATTTAATTAAATAACTTCATTTAATTAGTTAGGAATGGCTTCTCATTTAATTAAATAACTTTGTTTAATTCATTAGAAGTAAGTACTCCATTTAATTAAATAATTTAGTTTAATTATTTCAAAAAAAAATTTGAAACTAGTCAACTCAAGTTAACCATGGTTAAATTTGGTCAACTTTTAGTCAAACTTGATCTTTGCTTATGTGAATATGAGTAAATGTTAGTATGAATTCTAGCAACAATTCGATGCAAATTCTCATTCAACCTTTCAAAATGAAGAGATGAGGGTCTTTTAAATAGACTTTCCTGAAATTCATCAACGATTGAGATCGATTTCAATCAACGGTCAGGATTAAAAGTGAAGTTCAATCATAAAGGGAGATTTCCAAATTAAAGGGAGTTAACATATTTAATTTGAATAAAATTAGGAGTTAACTGATTCAATTTAAGTAGAAAAAGGAGTTAACTGATTTAACTCATTTTTGATCAATAGTGAATTGGAAATTAAATAACTTTGTTTAATTTATTAGAAGTAAGTACTCCATTTAATTAAATAATTTCGTTTAATTATTTCAAAATTCTTTTCGAAACTAGTCAACTCAAGTCAACCGTGGTTAAATCTAGTCAACTTTTAGTCAAACTTCATCTTTGCATATGTGAATATGAGCAAATGTGAGTATGAATTTTCAGCAACAATTCGATGCAAATTCTCATTCAACCTTTCAAAATGAAGAGATCAAGGTCTCTTAAATAGACTTTCTTAAAATTCATCAATGGTTGAGATCGATTTCAATCAACAGTCAAGATTAAAGGTGAAGTTCAGTCATAAAGGGAGATTTTCAAATTAAAGGGAGTTAATAGATTTAATTTGAAGAAAAGAAGGAGTTAACTGATTCAATTTGAGTAGAAAAAGGAGATAACTAATTTAACTCATTTTTCATCAATAATGAACTGGAAATTTTCCTTTTTGAACTGAAGAGAGTTTTTTTGAAATATTTAATTTAATAAAATGAAATATGCTCTCATAATTACTTTTTTTATTTAATTAAATAATCTTTAATTAATTAGAGACACTTTTCTTATTTAATTAAATAACTTTATTTAATTAATTAGGAATGGCTTCTCATTTAATTAAATAACTTTGTTTAATTAATTAGAAGTAAGTACTCCATTTAATTTAATGATTTCGTTCAATTATTTCAAAAAAAAATTTGAAACTAGTCAACTCAAGTCAACCGTGATTAAATGTGGTCAACTTTTGGTCAAACTTGATCTTTGCGTATGTGAATATGAGCAAATGTGAGTATGAATTCCAGCAACAATTCGATGCAAATTCTCATTCAACCTTTCAAAATGAAGAGATGAGGGTCTCTTAAATAGACTTTCTTTGAATTCATCAACGGTTGAGATCGATTTCAATCAACGGTCAAAATTAAAGGTGAAGTTCAGTCATAAAGGGAGATTTTCAAATTAAAGGGAGTTAAAAGATTTAATTTGAGTAAAATAAGGAGTTAACTGATTCAATTTGAGTCGAAAAAGGACCCTTACCTGCTTGATGGTTCTCATCAGTAGGGCCCATTGGACCCTTACCTGCTTGATGGTTCGACCCCTAGGGGTCAACTCCCGTTGCTCCAGAATATGAACCAGCTCTAGAGCCAGCTGCCCATCCTCTACCTGCAATACATTCCAATCAAGAACATGTACAATATTAGGAATATACTGCTGAAGTACTGAAACATGGAAAACATCATAAATGCGAGCTAGGCTGGGCGGTAGAGCAAGGTGATAAGTAACCGGGCCAATCATTTCCAAAATCTCGAATGGTCCCACAAAGCGAGATGCTAGCTTAGAACCCTTTCCATATCAGATCAGACTCTTGAGTAAAATAAAGAGTTAACTAATTCAATTTGAGTAGAAAAAGAAGTTAACTGATTTAACTCATTTTTGATCAGTAGTGAACTGGAAATTTCCCTTTTTGAACTGAAGAGAGATTTTGTTGAGATATTTAATTTAATAAAATGAGATATGCTCTCATAATTACTTTTTCTATTTAATTAAATAATCTTTAATTAATTAGAGACACTTTTCTTATTTAATTAAATAACATCTTTTAATTCATTAGGAATGGTTTCTCATTTAATTAAATAACTTTGTTTAATTAATTAGAAGTAAGTACTCCATTTAATTAAATAATTTTGTTTAATTATTTCACAATTCTTTTCAAAACTAGTCAACTCAAGTCAACTGTGGTCAAATTTGGTCAACTTTTGGTCAAACTTGATCTTTTCGTATGTGAATATGAACAAATGTGAGTATGAATTTCAGCAACAATTCGATGCAAATTCTCATTCAACCTTTCAAAATGAAGAGATGAGGGTCTCTTAAATAGACTTTTCTGGAATTCATCAACGGTTGAGATCGATTTCAATCAACGGTCAGGATTAAAAGTGAAGTTCAGTCATAAAGGGAGATTTTCAAATTAAATGGAGTTAACAGATTTAATTTGAGTAATATAAGGAGTTACCTGATTCAATTTGAGTAGAAAAAAGAGTTAACCGATTTAACTCATTTTTGATCAATAGTGAATCGGAAATTTCCCTTTTTCAACTGAAGAGAGATTTTGTTGAGATATTTAATTTAATAAAATGATATATGCTCTCATAATTACTTTTTCTATTTAATTAAATAATCTTTAATTAATTAGAGACACTTTTCTTATTTAATTAAATAACTTTATTTAATTAATTAGGAATGGCTTCTCATTTAACTAAATAACTTTGTTTACTTAATTAGAAGTAAGTACCCCATTTAATTAAATAATTTCATTTGATTATTTCAAAATTCTTTTCGAAACTAGTCAACTCAAGTCAATCGTGCTTAAATCTGGTCAACTTTTCATCAAACTTGATCTTCGCGTATGCGAATATGAGCAAATGTGAGTATGAATTTCAGTAACAATTTGATGCAAATTCTCATTCAACCTTTCAAAATGAAGAGATCAGGGTCTCTTAAATAGACTTTCCTGAAATTCATCAACGGTTGAGATCGATTTCAATCAACGGTTAGGATTAAAGGTGAAGTTTAGTTATAAAGGGAGATTTTTAAATTAAAGGGAGTTAGCAGATTTAATTTGAGTAAAATAAGGAGTTGACTGATTCAATTTGAGTAGAAAAAAGAGTTAACTAATTTAACTCATTTTGATCAATAGTGAACTGGAAATTTTCCTTTTTAAACTGAAGAAAGATTTTTTCGAGATATTTAATTTAATAAAATGAGATATGCTCTCATAATTACGTTTTCTATTTAATTAAATAATCTTTAATTAATTAGAGACACTTTTCTTATTTAATTAAGTAACTTCATTTAATTAATTAGGAATGGCTTCTCATTTAATTAAATAACTTTGTTTAATTAATTAGAAGTAAGTACTCCATTTAATTAAATAATTTCGTTCAATTATTTAAAAATACTTTACGAAACTAGTCAACTCAAGTCAAGCATAGTTAAATTTGGTCAACTTTTGGTCAAACTTGATCTTTGCGTATGTGAATATGAGCAAATGTGAGAATGAATTTCAGCAACAATTTGATGCAAATTCTCATTCAACCTTTCAAAATGAAAAGATGAGGGTCTCTTAAATAGACTTTTGTAGAATTCATCAAAGGTTGAGATTGATTTCAATCAACGGTAATGATTAAAGTTAAAGTTCAGTCATCAAGGGAGATTTCCAAATTAAAGGGAGTTAACAGATTTAATTTGAGAAAAATAAGGATTTAACTGATTCAATTTGAGTAGAAAAAGAAGTTAACTGGTTTAATTCATTTTTGATCAATAGTGAACTGGAAATTTCCCTTTTTGAACTGAAGAGAGATTTTGTTCAGATATTTAATTTAATAAAATGAGATATGCTCTCATAATTACTTTTTCTATTTAATTAAATAATCTTTAATTAATTAGAGACACTTTTCTTATTTAATTAAATAACTTCATTTAATTAATTAGGAATGGCTTCTCATTTAATTAAATAAATTTGTTTAATTAATTAGAAGTAAGTACTCCATTTAATTAAACAATTTCATTTAGATATTTCAAAATTCTTTTCGAAACTAATCAACTCAAGTCAACCGTGGTTAAATTTGGTCAACTTTTGGTCAAACTTGATCTTTGTGTATGTGAATATGAGGAAATGTGAGTGCGAATTCTTGCAACAATTCGATGCAAATTCTCGTAGAACCTTTCAAAATGAAGAGATGAGGGACTCTTAAATTGACTTTCCTGGAATTCATCAATGGTTGAGATCGATTTCAATCAACGATCAAGATTAAAGGTGAAGTTCAGTCATAAAGGGAGATTTTCAAATTAAAGGGAGTTAACAGATTTAATTTGAGTAAAATAAGGAGTTAACTGATTAATTTCATTAGAAAAAGGAGTTAACTGATTTAACTCATTTTTTATCAATGTGAACTGAAAATTTCTCTTTTTGAACTGAAGAGAGATTTTGTCGAGATATTTAATTTAATAAAATGAGATATGCTCTCATAATTACTTTTTCTATTTAATTAAATAATCTTTAATTAATTAAAGACAATTTTCTTATTTAATTAAATAACTTCATTTAATTAATTAGGAATGGCTTCTCATTTAATTAAATAACTTTGTTTAATTAATTAGAAGTAGGTACTCTATTTAATTAAATAATTTCATTTAATTATTTCAATTTTTTTTTTAAAACTAGTCAACTCAAGTCAACCGTGGTTAAATCTAGTCAACTTTTGATCAAACTTGATCTTTACGTATGTGGATATGAGCAAATGTGAGTATGAATTCCAACAACAATTCGATGCAAATTCTCATTCAACCTTTCAAAATGAAGAGATGAGGGTCTCTTAAATAGACTTTCTTAGAATTCATTAATGGTTGAGATCGATTTCAATCAACGTTGAGGATTAAAGGTGAAGTTCAGTCATAAAGGGAGATTTTCAAATTAAAAGGAGTTAACAGATTTAATTTGAGTAAAATAAGGAGTTAACTGATTCAATTTGAGTAGAAAAAGGAGTTAATTGATTTAACTCATTTTTTATCAATAGTGAATTGGAAATTTTCCTTTTTGAGCTGAAGAGAGATTTTGTCGAGATATTTAATTTAATAAAATGAGATATGCTCTTATAATTATTTTTTCTATTTAATTAAATAATTTTTAATTAGTTAGAGACACTTTTCTTATTTAACTAAATAAATTCATTTAATTAATTAGGAATGGCTTCTCATTTAATTAAATAACTTTGTTTAATTAATTAGAAGTAAGTACTCCATTTAATTAAATAATTTCGTTTAATTATTTAAAAATACTTTACGAAACTAGTCAACTCAAGTCAAGCATAGTTAAATTTGGTCAACTTTTGGTCAAACTTGATCTTTGCGTATGTGAATATTAGCAAATGTGAGAATGAATTTCAGCAACAATTTGATGCAAATTCTCATTCAACCTTTCAAAATGAAGAGATGAGGGTCTCTTAAATAGACTTTTGTGGAATTCATCAAAGGTTGAGATTGATTTCAATCAACGGTAATGATTAAAGGTAAAGTTCAGTCATCAAGGGAGATTTCCAAATTAAAGGGAGTTAACAGATTTAATTTGAGAAAAATAAGGATTTAACTGATTCAATTTGAGTAGAAAAAGAAGTTAACTGGTTTAATTCATTTTTGATCAATAGTGAACTGGAAATTTCCCTTTTTGAACTGAAGAAAGATTTTGTTCAGATATTTAATTTAATAAAATGAGATATGCTCTCATAATTACTTTTTCTATTTAATTAAATAATCTTTAATTAATTAGAGACACTTTTCTTATTTAATTAAATAACTTCATTTAATTAATTAGGAATGGCTTCTCATTTAATTAAATAAATTTGTTTAATTAATTAGAAGTAAGTACTCCATTTAATTAAACAATTTCATTTAGATATTTCAAAATTTTTTTTGAAACTAATCAACTCAAGTCAACCGTGGTTAAATTTGGTCAACTTTTGGTCAAACTTGATCTTTGTGTATGTGAATATGAGGAAATGTGAGTGCGAATTCTTGCAACAATTCGATGCAAATTCTCGTAGAACCTTTCAAAATGAAGAGATGAGGGACTCTTAAATTGACTTTCCTGGAATTCATCAATAGTTGAGATCGATTTCAATCAACGATCAAGATTAAAGGTGAAGTTCAGTCATAAAGGGAGATTTTCAAATTAAAGGGAGTTAACAGATTTAATTTGAGTAAAATAAGGAGTTAACTGATTAATTTCATTAGAAAAAGGAGTTAACTGATTTAACTCATTTTTTATCAATGTGAACTGAAAATTTCTCTTTTTGAACTGAAGAGAGATTTTGTCGAGATATTTAATTTAATAAAATGAGATATGCTCTCATAATTACTTTTTCTATTTAATTAAATAATCTTTAATTAATTAAAGACAATTTTCTTATTTAATTAAATAACTTCATTTAATTAATTAGGAATGGCTTCTCATTTAATTAAATAACTTTGTTTAATTAATTAGAAGTAGGTACTCTATTTAATTAAATAATTTCATTTAATTATTTCAAATTTTTTTTTAAAACTAGTCAACTCAAGTCAACCGTGGTTAAATCTAGTCAACTTTTGATCAAACTTGATCTTTACGTATGTGGATATGAGCAAATGTGAGTATGAATTCCAACAACAATTCGATGCAAATTCTCATTCAACCTTTCAAAATGAAGAGATGAGGGTCTCTTAAATAGACTTTCTTAGAATTCATTAATGGTTGAGATCGATTTCAATCAACGTTGAGGATTAAAGGTGAAGTTCAGTCATAAAGGGAGATTTCCAAATTAAAAGGAGTTAACAGATTTAATTTGAGTAAAATAAGGAGTTAACTGATTCAATTTGAGTAGAAAAAGGAGTTAATTGATTTAACTCATTTTTTATCAATAGTGAATTGGAAATTTTCCTTTTTGAGCTGAAGAGAGATTTTGTCGAGATATTTAATTTAATAAAATGAGATATGCTCTTATAATTATTTTTTCTATTTAATTAAATAATTTTTAATTAGTTAGAGACACTTTTCTTATTTAACTAAATAAATTCATTTAATTAATTAGGAATGGCTTCTCATTTAATTAAATAACTTTGTTTAATTAGTTAGAAGTAAGTACTCCATTTAATTAAATAATTTCGTTTAATTATTTCAAAATTCTTTTCGAAATTAGTCAACTCAAGTCAACCGTGGTTAAATTTGGTCAACTTTTGGTCAAACTTGATCTTTGCGTATATGAATATGGGAAAATGTGAGTATGAATTCTAGCAACAATTCGATGCAAATTCTCATTCAACCTTTCAAAATGAAGAGATGAGGGTCTCTTAAATAGACTTGCCTAGAATTCATTAAAGGTTGAGATCGATTTCAATGAACAATCAGAATTAAAGGTTAAGTTCAGTCATAAAGGGAGATTTCCAAATTAAAGGCAGTTAACAGATTTAATTTGAGTAAAATAAGGAGTTAACTGATTCAATTTGAGTAGAAAAATGAGTTAATTGATTTAACTCATTTTTGATCAATAGTGAACTAGAAATTTTCCTTTTTGAACTGAAGAGAGATTTTGTTGAGATATTTAATTTAATAAAATGAGATATGCTCTCATAATTACTTTTTCTATTTAATTAAATAATCTTTAATTAATTAGAGAAACTTTTCTCATTTAATTAAATAACTTCATTTAATTAATTAGGAATGGCTTCTCATTTAAATAAATAACTTTGTTTAATTAATTAGAAGTAAGTACTCCATTTAATTAAATAATTTCATTTAATTATTTCAAAATTCTTTTCGAAACTAGTCAACTCAAGTCAACCGTGGTTAAATCTTGTCAATTTTTGGTCAAACTTGATCTTTGCGTATGTGAATATGAGCAAATGTGAGTATGAATTCCTGCAACAATTCGATACAAATTCTCATTCAACCTTTCAAAATGAAGAGATGAGGGTCTCTTAAATAGACTTTCTTGGAATTCATCAAAGGTTGAGATCGATTTCAATCAATGGTCAGGATTAAAGGTGAAGTTCAGTCATAAAGGGAGATTTCCAAATTAAAGGGAGTTAACAGATTTAATTTTAGTAAAATGAGTTAACTGATTCAATTTTAGTAGAAAAAGGAGTTAACTGATTCAACTCATTTTTGATCAATAGTGAACTAGAAATTTCCCTTTTTGAACTGAAGAGAGATTTTGTTGAGATATTTAATTTAATAAAATGAGATATGCTCTCATAATTATTTTTTCTATTTAATTAATTAGAGACAGTTTTCTTATTTAATTAAATAACTTGATTTAATTAATTAGGAATGGCTTCTCATTTAATTAAATAACTTTATTTAATTAATTAGAAATAAGTACTCTATTTAATTAAATAATTTCGTTTAATTATTTCAAAATTCTTTTTTTTTTACCAATAGTGGCGTGTTGTGATGGTTAAGTTGTTGTGTTGTTATCCTTGCCATCAAGGTTCAAATCTCATGGGGATGAGGTCCCCCGTTTGTGGCCTCACTGGTTCATAGCTCTAGGTCAAAGCGTTTACGCCTCAAATAAATAGATTTCAAAATTCTTTTCGAAACTAGTCAACTCAAGTCAACTGTGGTTAAATTTGGTCAACTTTTGGCAAACTTGATCTTTGTGTATATGAATATGAGCAAAAGTGAGTATGAATTCCTACATCAATTCGATGCAAATTCTCATTCAACCTTTCAAAATGAAGAGACAAGGGTCTCTTAAATAGACTTTCTTGGAATTCATCAACGACTGAGATCGATTTCAATCAACAGTCAGGATTAAAGGTGAAGTTCAGTCATAAAGGGAGATTTCCAAATTAAAGGGAGTTAACATATTTAATTTGAGTAAAATAAGGAGTTAACTGATTCAATTTGAGTAGAAAAAAGAGTTAACTGATTCAATTTGAGTAGAAAAAGGAGTTAACTGATTTAACTCATTTTTTATCAATAGTGAATTGGAAATTTCCCTTTTTGAACTGAAGAGAGATTTTGTTGAGATATTTAATTTAATAAAATGAGATTTGCTCTCATAATTACTTTTTCTATTTAATTAAATAATCTTTAATTAATTAGAGACTCTTTTCTTATTTAATAAAATAACTTCATTTAATTAATTAGGAATGGCTTCTCATTTAATTAAATAACTTTGTTTAATTAATTAGAAGTAAGTACTCCATTTAATTAAATAATTTCATTTAATTATTTCTAAATTCTTTTTGAAACTAGTCAACTCAAGTCAACCGTGGTTAAATCTGGTCAACTTTTTGTCAAACTTGATCTTTGCGTATGTGAATATGAGAAAATGTGAGTATGAATTCTAGCAACAATTCGATGCAAATTCTCATTCAACCTTTCAAAATGAAGAGATGAGGGTCTCTTAAATAGACTTTACTAGAATCCATCAATGGTTGAGATCGATTTCAAACAACGGTCAGGATTAAAGGTGAAGTTCAGTCATAAAGGGAGATTTCCAAATTAAAAGGAGTTAACAGATTTAATTGAGTAAAATAAGGAGTTAACTGATTCAATTTGAGTAGAAATAGGAGTTAACTGATTTAACTCATTTTTGATCAATAGTGAACTGAAAATTTCTCTTTTTGAACTGAAGAGAGATTTTTTTGAGATATTTAATTTAATAAAATGAGATATGCTCTCATAATTACTTTTTATATTTAATTAAATGATCTTTAATTAATTAGAGACACTTTTCTTATTTAATTAAATAACTTCATTTAATTAATTAGGAATGACTTCTCATTTAATTAAATAACTTTTTTTAATTAATTAGAAGTAAGTACTCGATTTAATTAAATAATTTCGTTTAATTATTTCAAAATTCTTTTTGAAACTAGTCAATTGTGGTTAAATTTGGTCAACTTTTAGTCAAACTTGATCTTTGCGTATGTGTCACGCTCAATCTACAAGGGTAGAAACACACATTTTTTTTTTTTTTTTTAATAATTAAATTGCTCTAAGTTTTGAAATGATTGATTATAGTTTAAGTAAAGTTTCTCTACATCATCTTAGTTTAAAACTCTTGCGGAGGAATGCATCGTTAGGATTTTGAAGTACTTCGTTATTAGATTGAAATCAATGTTTACTTAATTCGTTATTACATTGCTTAAACAATCAAGTGAAAATTATTTTAATAACAATCCAAATGAAATTGGGTTTAGATAAATCGAAAAATCCAAATCAATAAACTCGATTTTAATCCTATATCAAAATAGCCAATTAACCTTTTATACTTTATCTACTTAGAATCAACTAAAACAATTCTAATAATTAAAACCGAACCATAAATCTCAGACTTAAATTAAAGGTTACTAATGTGAATTATACACTAGTCATAAATTTAATTTTACTAACAACTAACTAATTAAACTAACTAGCGAAATCTAACATTAATCTAACGATATACAAAATGAGTGTCTAATCTTTGAATAGAACTTAACTTTACAATTTAAATAAAATTAAAACTATCTAATTAAATCATGACATTAAACTAAAATTACAAAAGAAATATAATTATAAAATGTAAACAATAACTTAACAATTTACATGACAAGAATAAAACAATTAAATTAAAACAAACCAACTAACTTATCTTAATCTAAACTAACATCTAATACTAACTACATTTAAAACATTTAATAAAAAACTACTAACAGACTAACTAAACCTAACTCAACAGTCTAAACCCTACTCCAAACTAACCCTCTACCCTAAACCCCTCCTGCCAACCCTCCCACTTGGGCAGCGCTTCCCAAGCGTTGTCCTTGGGACAACGCTCTACCCAATGAGATGAGCATAGACCCAAGGAGGAAGGGAGGTGCCAAACAACAAGGTCAAATGCATTGATTTAATTTAAACAACTTGCCATAAGCAAACCAACCAACGTGAGCGCTCAGTAAGGGATAAAGGAGATGGGTGAAACATTTATGGGGATAGGTGATGTCATCGATGGACATGATGACCCTGTCAATCCCATCGCCTAGGGAGAGTAGGATGGGAGGTAAGTATTAAATTTAAAAGTTAATTTGGTAAGAGTAGGATATTTAGGTAGATGATTATATATATATATATATATATATATATATATATATATATATATATATATATATATATATATATATATATATATATATATATATATATATATATATATATATATATATATATATATATATATATATATTTTGAATTTCTTTTGAATTTTGAACATTAATATCTATATTTTCTTTTTATTTTGTTTTATTTCGAATTTTAAAAATAAGAATATTTTGGGGAATATTCTCTGTTGCAAGGAGGCATTTAAATTTCCTCCCATACAAAAGGCAGAGATTTTTACTCTCTTGCAACACTTTTTTTTTTATGAGAATTTTTAAGTATAGATTTCAAGCCATGTATTTTTTTTTAAGGGTGTATATTTTTTCTTTTGAAAGGCTTTAAACATTGATACAAAAGTTTAAGGTATATTAACACCATATTTAATATGAACTCCTATGTAACTTGCATTGCAATAAAACAACCATAGACATTAATTCCTTTCCTGAACATAGTTATCATTTGAACATATAAGGAACATATAAAGAAATTGAAAATTTGCTCAATCCAACTAAATC
This sequence comes from Cupressus sempervirens, assembly GCA_028749045.1. Taxonomy (NCBI): domain Eukaryota; kingdom Viridiplantae; phylum Streptophyta; class Pinopsida; order Cupressales; family Cupressaceae; genus Cupressus; species Cupressus sempervirens. The sequence goes on from CM053788.1 coordinate 451,527,286, forward strand.
TACATCCATGATATAATTTTTGTTTCCAACATAGAAGTAAGCTTGAAATTTGCCTAATTAAATCAACACCATTTCCATCTTATTTTGATGTGCATCCATCCAAAATAAAGTTTACAAAATTACATCACATGACAAGCAATTATACTCAACACCAATTTTATTGGCAAATTTGATTCAAGCCTCAGCCGGGAAAGAATCAGGAAGAAAACCCGGCTTCATTGCCAATTACAACAAGGTTTAAAATACAATTTACAATAGGATCTCAATCCCAAATTTCAACAATTAAATCAAATTTTCTTCATGACCCTATTCAAGAGATTTATAATGTTTTTTGCAACTCATTTCTAGAACCATGGAGGGAACAGAATCTGATCAGGTGACCAAAAGCATGAACAAGAACAATTCAAAACATGCATATTTATACAAGGTTTTCACAACAAGATCTACAATAAATCAAGACTAGGGAAAGGTGGATTCTTCCAACTAGGAGAAGTCAAGCACAACACCAAATTAGATGCCCAATTGGGGCTATTAACCAAGAACTTTTGTTCTTCCATTTAAAAATTTCATACTCATACGAGGTTTGTGTTGACGGGTAGGGGCCCATAACACCCTACCCTTTCTCCCTCTTCTCATCCTGAGAAGAGACTCTGCACTGGTTGGAGTCCAGCTAAACAGACCTTTCCCAAAATTGGTCACTTTTGCCCTCTCCAAGGGTGAGTAATACCAAAACACCCATGCAAGAAAAATTTCAAAATTGCAAACATAAACAAGAAAGGAAAACATCCACAATAACAAGGTTTTCAAATCTTCCCAACATACCCACAAACATACAAATATTGAAACAAAAATAAAGTAGCAAAAGCATGAAACAAACATGAAAACTGAATAAGGGAGATGAGAATTTCCTACCTTCACAAAGAGGTAATGGTAAAGAACAAGTTTGAGTAGAGTTTCCACTTCCTTCCTTCAATCTTCAAAACTCCTCTCTAAATGTAGAGATTGGGTAACAACCTCCACAAGACCAAGAAGGGCCTCTAAATAGGCCTCCAACTCAACCACCCAAGGGCTCAATAACTACCCCACCCACTTGCAATTCTAGAAACTCCTAACTCAACCTACACTATGATTAAACCCTAAGTGGAGATGAGGTGAAGTAACTCAAGATAACCATGGTCAATTTTCGCACAAAGGAAAAAAGAGACTTTTTGAGTGACCTCAAAAGTCAATAAAAGGGGCTTAGGGGTTGGAAAAGACCCCTAACCCATACCCATATCCTTTGGGTATAATTATATCAAGTTTTAAGCTTTAGGAAAGAGGTTTAGAGCCAAATAAAATCTAGGAATAAAATAGGACCATCTAACTACTCTAACTTTGCAGATTAAACACTAATCCAGATTAAGGGATTACTAACCTCGATTAAGAACCCAATAGAAAATTAACACCAACTAAACCAACTTGGGTCCAAAGGTTAAACAACTAACCCTAAACAACACACTTAAGCACATAAACATTTTACGAGTGTCAAGGGACACTAAAAGAACATAATTACGAACATTAACATTCATTAAACAAAGAAGATACATACATATATCTCACAAGACAATACGTGAATTACGAACAACAAGGTCTCTAAAGTTAGCACAAGGAGATCAGTTCTATTCCTCTGTAGGGTTTCTCGGCTAAATATCTACACACTCATTGCACACATCAGTAGTCCCGTAAAATCATATGTACATAATGTATACGTATCAAAAATTCACATAAATTAAAACATACATCAATAAGGGTTTCTTCATCCTGCTTAATTCTTAATCATTTAAAATCTCTTAAATAAAAGTCTCAATCTTACATTTACTGATTTCATCAACATACATATACATGAAACATTAAATGACAATCATCAAATATATCTAAAAGTAACATCACACAACATGAAATAATAAAGTATGTTCTAAGCATCAGATAATGTCTCGACATCTCGAGTCGTGAATATCAAAATAATAGTAATGTATCACTATGCTATGATGGGTCGGGGCAAGGCCTTACATCCTCCCCCCCTAGGCATGAACTTCCTCCTGGAGTTCATAAAAAAGATATGGGTACTGAGATTGCATCTGTGCTACATCCTCCCATGAAGCCGTGACCTCATCGTAACAATCCCATTGGACCCTAACCTGGTCTAGCTCTCGGCCTTGAAGTGCTAGGGTCCGTTAGGCAATAATGCAGATAGGCTCCAGTGCTAGCTATCCGTCTGACTCACCCTGTAAAGCATCCGAATCTATAATATGAGACTCATCATAAATGTATCCTCTAAGTACTGAAATATGAAACACATCGTGGATGCGTGACAGGCTAGGTGGCAAAGCTAAATGATATGCAATAGGTCCTATCCTCTCAAAGATCTCGAATGGTCCAACAAAACAGGGTGCCAACTTAGAGCCCTTTCCAAATTGAATCGGATTCTTGTATGGTAGCACCCTCAAGAACACTCTATCACCAACCTGATACTCTTGATCTGTCCTCTTCGCATCATCATACTTCTTCTGCCTATCCTGTGCCTCTCTTAGGTGCTGTCTAATCAGGGTCACTTGCTGCTCCATCTCCTTTACTATCTGGGGACCAATAGATACTTGATCCTCGATCCTGTCCCAACTCAAGGGTGTCCTGCATGGTCTCCCGTACAAGGCCTCATAAGGCAGCATACCTATGCAAGAATGATGCCCATTTTTATAGGAAAACTCGACAAGATGTAGGTATTCCTCCCATTTGACCTGATGATCCATCACATACATATGTAGCATGTCCTCCAAAACTTGATTCAGTCGCTCGATCTGGCCATCGATCTGAGGATGGTACGTTGTTCTAAAAATTGAGCCTAGTGCCCAAAGTTGACTGTTACTCTCTCCAAAATGAAGAAGTGAACAATGAGTCTCTATCGAAGATGATCTTACAGGGAACACCATGAATTCTAACAATGTCCCGCAAGAACACCTGGGCTATATCTCGTGTTGTGAATGTAGTACGCACGGGTGAAAAATGGGCAACCTTGGTCAATGTGTCAACTATCACCAAAATGGCATCATGGCGACGAGATGACATAGGAAGACCAACAATAAAATACATAGATATAGTGTCCCATTTCCACACTGAAATCTCATGTGGCTAGAGAAGCCCACCAGGGTGACGATGCTCTGCCTTCACCCTCTGGCACTCAAGGCATCTCGCAACTATGCTAGCAATCTGCACTCTCATGCCTGGCCAATGATACAACTCCCTCAAATCTGCATGTCACTTCTTAACACTGGAGTGTGCTGCATAAGGTGCTCTATGAGCCTCCAATACAATGAGCTCGCACAAACCCCCAATGGAAGGTACATACATACGTCCCCTATGACGCAAAAGTCCATCAAACTCCAAGGAATACTCTGCAAACTTCCCTTCCAAGGGTCTCTAATAAAGTACTAACTGACTAACTTCTGCATAAAGCTCATCAGTTGGTAAGTGCTGTAAGATTCGCTCTCTCAAGTCAGTGCAAGTAGTCACAGATAAAAGCTCATGGCGCCTTCTGCTTAAGGCATCTACAACCATATTCTCCTTTCCCTTGATGTAATGAACATCAAAATCATACTCACATAGGAACTCTATCCACCTTCTTTGCCTAGCATTAAGGTTCGGCTAAGAAAATATGTACTGCAAGCTCTAGTGATCGAAATGAAGCTCGAATCTATGACCCAGAAGAAAATGTCGCCATCTCACCAAGGCATGAACCACTGCCGCTAGTTCTAGGTCATGAGTAGGATAATTGAGTTCATGAGTCTTCAACTTCCTAGACTCAAAGGAAATAGGTCGTCCTTCCTGCATAAGGACTGCCCCTAAACCATCTAAAGATGCATCGGTGCACACCACAAAATCTACAATAGGATCTAGTACTGCAAGAATCAGTGCACTCGTGAGAGCTCTCTTGAGCTCTTGAAAAGCTCTATCACACTTTTTTGTCCACTCGTACTTCTTTCCCTTTTTATGAAGAGATGTGATGGGGTGTGCCAATCTAGAGAATCCTAAAATGAAGTGTCAGTAATATCTTGCTAGCCCCATAAAGCTCCTCACTTCAGTAACATTGGTGGGTGCTGGCCAATCCATGATAGCCCTAATCTTTGATGGGTCTACTGAGACACCATCACCTGATATGACATGATCCAAATAATGTATCTCGGGTCTGAAGAATGCACACTTCGACAAGCTGCCAAACAACTGATCTCTCTCAACCTCTGCAATACCTGTCTCAGGTGCTCTTCATGCTCTCTCTCATTATGAGAATAAATTAGAATGCCATCAAGAAACACAACCACAAACTTATCCAAAAAGGTACGAAATACTCCATTCATGAGGCTCATGAATACAACTGGAGCATTCATAAGGCCAAAAGGTACCACGATGAACTCGTAGTGGCCATACCTAGTACGAAAAGCTATCTTGGGGATATCACTATCCATAATCCTCAACTGATGGTAACTTGACTTTAGGTCAATCTTTGAAAATACTCAGGCACCCTGCAACTGATCAAAGAGGTCATCGATTCTGGGAAGAGGATATCGGTTCTTGATGGTCACTTTGTTCAATTGCCGATAATCGATACACAACCTAAGTGATCCATCCTTCTTCTTCATGAAGATCACTGGTGTACCCCAAGGTGACACACTAGGTTGAATATGCCCCTTCTCTAAGAGTTCCTCCAACTGAGCTTTTAGCTCACTAAGCTCATGAGTAGTCATCCTATATGGTGCTCTCAAAACTGGCTCGGCTCCTGGCACTAGGTCTATATGAAAATCCACTGCTCGAGGTGGAGGCATACGAGGAAGCTCTAAAGGAAACACATCTGCAAACTCCTGAAGGATTGGAAAATCATCAACGGATGGCTCCCTCTCTGAATCTTCCTCTCTATCACTAATAGTGATAGCAAACAACTGACAACCCTTTCACATGCACCGTCTAAGTTGCATAGCATAAATCATACAAAGGGACACTGGCCTCTTCACTCTGAAGATCTCCCTAAAGATACCATCATCATCCACACATTCCACCCTCTTCTGTCGACAATCCATCTTGGCGCTGTGGGCATAAAGCCAATCCATGCCAAGAAAAACATCATAAGAACCTAGAGGGGTAATAGGTAGATCAGTCCTAGTGGACATGTCTCCAATCTGCATCTAAAAACTCTGCACCAAGGAACTAACTGACACTTTGGCTCCTGAGGCTAACTCTACCTCCCAACTAACATCCTGTCTAACTGCCACTAGCCCGCAACGCTCCACCACAAATGGAGATATAAAAGAGTCAGTAGCCCCGAAATCAAATAAAACTGCAACCATACGGCCCTGTATAATACCTGTAGCCTTGATAACTATGGCCTGATGCTCAGCCTGACGGTTGTCAACCGCTGCAAAAACTCTATGGGATTGTTGGTAAACAGATTTTTCACAGTAGAATTGCCCAACGGAGTGTGTGTGGCAAACCGTTCACAACAGTTGGATAGGCCCTTGATATCCGGCCTTCCTCTGCGTTTTGAGGGGCAGCTCCCTCGTATGATATAATTTTTAATAGATTTTCAAATAAAGAATTCAAAATTCAAATTTCAAGGGGAGAGTCATGGAAGACGAATGCACTACACGCCCTCACAACCCTCCGTGGTTAACAAGATCGATAACGGTGGTGTCCGAGAACTACGCTTGAAAGCAACCAATGTTATTAAGCATATTCATTATCATTTGTAAACACTCGCATAGCACCATGAGAATGTCTACCAAAAATGTATAACAATTTGGATTTTAAAATAAGAAACCCAACGCACGTCTCGTTTCTTTTTCTTGCACCAAGAAAGCAATAGAGATTTTTCAATTCAAAGATAAAAAGTGTACACACTTTCCAAAATTTATCTCTAGATCAAAATTTCAGCATAGTGTTCCCTTATTTTTCCAACCAAAAAGTCCCTTTACAAGCCAAAAGGTGTGCTTATATAGACATAGAGGTTAATAACTACCTCTCTGAGGTTAATAACCACCTCCGAAACACAAAATTTTGGAAGGTTAATTAGCCTTAAGAAAATTAACCTATACAAGGAAACTTGCAAAAACAAAACTTTAGCTAGAATTCCTGAAAACGTTTACATATACAATCACTAATTCTTCTAGCTATTAGCCCTATCTATCAGGACACAATTGATCTGTCTCGGAAAGCCCTGTAAGCATCTTGGATGAGTATCATTGATTCATAGTTTGGAATGAACACGTTTTCCATCTTGAGTTTGGCTGTGAGATATCTATCTTGGATTTCTTCTGACTCCTGCCGGTAGGCTGAAATGTTATAATCTCCCAACGTGACTGCAACTAGGCTAAGCTTCATCATAGTTTCAGCATCTGACACACGGTTCTCTATTTCTGAATGAATCTGAACGCTGAATGAATCAAGGAGAAACTGACAATCAACATGTTGAAGATCACTTACTGGCATCCCACCTGTGATAGTAGAGATTAATTCATCTGTACTTTTTGCTTTCAATTACTCCAAAGAGGTTATTAACTTTTCGAACTCAGTGATCCCTTTGTTGATGTTTATCATCTTCCAACCAACACTTTTACTCCAGATACGTATTTGGTTGTCACTCGGATCAGCAATAATTTTCTCAAGGAGTAGGGTGCCCGTATCCAACTTGGCTATTTCCTTTAATTCATCGGCTACTTTTTGCCAATTGAATTTATGTTCTTTGCTATTTTCCAGCTCCTTAGAAATTTCCTGTACCTGCGTGATGGCTTTCCCACATATCTCCTTTACTCCAGTTATAAGTTTTGAAGCATCTTCTATCATCCTGTTTATCCAAGCCTCGATCATTAAACTATATGACTTTTGTTGGTCAATTCTTGTGGGGTGGCCATGACTTGGGTATTAGAAGGGTTGCCGATTGAATTAACATAAGCTACCATCATTTGAAGTTGTTCTTTGAGTTGATCTTTGGCTCTTCTCTCTTTCTTCGCCCTTTGCAACATCTGAGTGGCAATCAATTCAAAATTTTGAAACTCTCTTTCCGCATTAGAAGGACCAAGGTCAACATTTTCTAGAATGAAATCTGATTCAGATGCTTCATCAACATTCTTTTCAACTATAGGCTTGGCTAATTCTACATACAGATTGCCTGAAGTTTTATCAATAGCTAACCTGGACATCACTTTGGTCTTTTTCGCCTTAGGAGGCTTCTGAAGAATGCTGGAGACCATATCAAACGGAGGCGGAACCAACTGAACAAAATTCTTCCTCTTCTGAAGACTATCCTGGAACCATGAATGTGTAACCTTTGAAATTTGTTCGGCACCTGTTACATTTTCAGAAACCATTATTAAGTCCTCCGAATTAGATAACGGGTCATCCAACTGTGTAATGTCTATTATGGGCGCATCAGGAGGAAGAAGACTCAAGTGAGGAATCGCTACATCACGAGGGGATGTAACCGGAACATGTGATTCAGCAATTTGAGGGGTTCTTTGGTATTTCTCATTTCTTCTACCTTTCATTTTTGTCCTTTTCCTTTGTACTGTAAACTTATCTGGCTGATTCAAATTTTCTTCTTGATCTTGAGCATCTATATCTAGTTGTCGTATCTTCTCACTAGAAGTGGCCTCTATCGCCATTCGAGACGATTCCCCTATATTATTTCTCCCCTCTTTATTTTGAGATTCACCAGTTGCTTTTTTGATTCTGACTTTACTGATCCAGTCTCTTGTTCTTCTAAGAACATAGGAAGACCTCTCTTTCAAACTTTTCAATTCAGGAATTGACCAATCAATAGGAGGGAGCTCTAGTAATTCAATTTTCTCGTAATAATAAGGATCAACCAAAGAAACCTCATCATCATCTATGCCTGTTACATCAATGTCTAACTTAAAGTTTATTACCTGCCATACTGTAAGCTGCATCCAATCCCTCTTCCTGACTTCGAAGTCATTTTCGCAATCCTCCCAAAAGTCTTCTAGAGCCGGGAAGTGACCGAGACTGGGATTTAACTTCAATTCATTCACAGCATAGCCCTTACTATCATAAGGGAAACGCATCGTGTAAGGATGCAAATTTATCGTGGCGATAGATCTTTCAATGTTCCTGGCATCTGATGCGGTGTCGCAACTATAATATCCGATGCCGATAGGGAAAGTTATTTCATCTGTCCTCCTGTTCCTACAAAGTTTGTTGATTTGATTAATTTGCCTGCACATTTCAATTAAGACTAGTTTATCATCAACAAACCTAGGTAACATCAACGGACATCCATCATAGGCAGCCAGCGGGATATAAGTAAACTTCGGAAATTGTATAAAAACACTTCCATATTTTTGCACTTTCATTGCTACTTCTGGTGAAATCCTGAGCCCAATGTTCCCCTGAATTTCCCTTACAGTTAGCATGGTGAATGTGTCATTCACTCTTCTGAAATGGTGTAGGCTATTATCATACTGAATTTGAGGAAGATAATTATAAATGATGGTCGTGTCATCATAAATGCCCTGCCGGTTAAGTCCTGGCCAACCTTTGGTACTTGCAATGGCGTAGAAAAGGTATGAAGTCATATAAAAGTAGTCATTTTCCCGAAGTCCCATGAGCTGTCTGTGCAGTGAGTCACTGATAATTTCAGCCCAATCAATGTATTGTTTTCCTTCACAAACAATATTAATGAATAGAAACATCCAACCTTCAAACTCGTGTGAATCCCGAAGACTAACGATCCTGCTCAACAAAGTTACCATGTCCGCCACATCTTCTTTCAGTGATGATCTGTGAATGGATTTGCCTAATTGAGATTTGCCTCTTCTCGATTGGAAAAACCACGATCTTGCCACAGTATTTAAACATTGAGTTTGATTGGCAGTAAAATATTCCTTGGCAGTTCTTAGATTAACGCTGGCATATTGCATCCTAGTAGGCAATCAAAAAATGATAGCAATAGAGGCAGGGTCCAGGCGGACAATTGTTTCATTGTTCGGCGAAACAACTTCTCTAGTGCTGGGATGATAAGCCTTCATGCACTCCAGCACTAATTTTGGGCATTGTACGGAAATGGGATGCCCGCCTGCTTGGGCCAAACCACTTTCCAGTATTTTTCCAGCTAATGGAGTCTTTTCTTCATTCGCAAGAGATGACCAGAAGTCTTGAAGACAAACATTTCCCAAAATGGTATCGCCAATATCTGGAAGCGTACTTCTTAAAACAGGAGCATAATCCGGCCTCTGATACTTGTACTTCATGGTTTGATTTCCAATCCTTTTCTCAAATATGCCGAGTTACAGAGAAAATAAAGATGCCCCCTACTACTTGTATCCCACCATAGCAACTATTGGGTCCTGTCCAAATAGGAGATCTAATACCTTCAATAGTAGGTATACTGGTAGAGCGACAGTTTCTCTTCTTTTAACATTCACATGGCTTCCATTCAGAAATGGTACCCATCAATTTAAATGCAGTCCCCATGGCGCGAACAAGCTTTTCGTCGCAACCCAATCAAGAAATGAAAATGCATGGCACCATACATGCCAGACCTCACTCAATTCCTGATTCACATTACTGTTCTTCTTTCTGCTTTCAGATTCATCATTACTTAAAACCCTCACCAAAAAGGGAGTGTCCGAAAATAGAGTGTCTCCACTTCTCCCACCGAGATTATTTTATTAGCTCTGGGGGATCATCAATGCAGGTCTATCTGAGGGCGATTGTGTTTCTTCGCAAAGCCTGAGACAAAATTTGCACCCAATCTATGGCTGTCTGTTTTGAATAACAAACAATTGCTATTCCGGTTCAGATATTTGATGTGCAGGACGGTTCAGATTTTATTTTTAAAGCGGTTTGAAATGACGTCTTTTCGGTACTCAGGCATGGCCTTTCTTTCCACCAATTCAACTGACTTAAAGGATCCTGCATTTGGCGTGTGTTTATTTGTAGAAATTGCTAACCGTCATGATAGTGGCAAAAAATTCATCATGGAGCGGATTCGATTTAGAAATGGCCGCGAAAATGTGGATTATTTTTACGTCTCCACCAGCGTGAATTCACAATGGCGAAGTTATGGAGATGGAGGTGGATCACACATCTTGAAACTGCCTCCGCATCTTGCCCCACTTGCTAGCCTTTATTGCGGTTAAACTTCAACTAATTTATCTGTTTCTTCATCGTGCCCGCCAAGTTGTCGCGCTCTTTCTACCTTCACATAACCGCTCATCAAAATAAAATATTCTGATATTACTTTCCGCACTTGAAGGCATAATGAAATGTGGTTCCAGGCATATCGATTGGAGTGACTTTCGTTCCAGCAACGAGGCCTCAATAAGTTCTTTCCATTTTGTCTAACATGGGCTTTCTCTCGAAACTTATTAGCAAAGAGCATATGTTGCTGAAACCCAAAGATTTGATCTCCTCAACTGCGATGAATGCGTCTTTTAAAGCATGCTGTAGTCTGATGAATATATTCTGCAATGAGCGGGGCTTATAAAATTTGAAGAATTTTATAACAGGGCAACAGGGATCTACCCATGTCACCAATTGTCGGCTCTAAAAAAGCCCTGCTCTGAACACTGGATGCATGTCCCTACGGACACTCCCTATCTATATGACCCATGCCACCACAAGTGTAGCATGGTCCACGAGTATAAGATCATGCACCCTATGACCCAGACTGCTATGGGCCTCCTAACCTACTAGATCCGTTGTATCCACCCCTACAAGACTGTTGAGTCTTCACTGACTATGACTGTGGGGCCTGTACTTTTTGATCCTACCTAGGTCCCTGTGACTACCACTGCTTGGGCTTGGAGCCCTGATAACCCTGAGAAGGTTTCTACTGCTGCTACTGCTGGGGTTTTGGCTGCTGAGACTGCTGGCCCTTAGAGGACCCTATTGTATAGTTCTGATTCCCTTTCCAAGGGTGTTTCTACTGGGAGGAGTTTCGGTTCTGAGACCAATCTCGTGATTCCTGCCTACCTCGAGTATCCTCAAAAACTAGTGCTATCTCCACTGCCTGTCTAAAGGTGGTAGGGAAGGCCATCCGAACTAGTCCCTGAAGAGAGAAATTCAGCCCCATGATAAAGTGATGCACCCGTAGTTTCTCGTCATTCATGTATTTCACATAAGGAAGGAGCTCGAGAAACCTGCTCTCATACTGTGCCACCGTAAGGCCTCTCTGATAAAGAGAATGGAACTCCTAAATTTGTTTCTGTCAAAAATGCTCTGACAAGTACCTCTCTCAAAATCTTTCTAGGAAAGATTCCCATGTGAGGGTGTCCATCCTCACTCCACCTATGATCTCCTCCTGATGCCACCAGTTGGAGGCATCCCCTCTCAACTGATGAACTGCTAGGCGTGCTTTTGGATTACTCCCATAATGACGTAACCCAAAGCACCACTATAGGCTCTGCAACCATGCCTCTACTATTATTCCCTCAGTGGAACCGGTAAATAATGGTGGCCAAAGTCAAATCAATTCCCTGATATCATCTCCTACATGTCTAGGAGGTCTGTCAAATGGGGCTCCTCTTTGGTGTATGGACTCTTCCTCGTGTTCACCCTGACCCTCTAACTACCTCGGTGGGGGACTCCTAGTCCTCTCTCTGACTCTAGGCCTGCCTCCTCCGGGTTCCTCTACTTCCACTACTGGAATTTGCTGAACTGGCTGAACTACAGGTACGACTCTCTGCTGAACTACACTAATCAAAGTCTGAAGTGTATCTATAATGTCCTGGTTCAAGTTCGGTGGTGGTGGAGGTGGTCCATCCTCCTGTCCCGCTCTACCACCCCTAGCTTGACGACCTTTGCCTCACCGGCTACGAGTAACAAGCGGCATCTATACAATTAAAAGTTTGAGTTAAGTTTAAGAAGCACAATGGTTTAAGGTTCCTAGTGTTGAAAACTAGGCTCTAATAGTATGTGAATATGACCAAATGTGAGTATGAATTCCAGCAACAATTCGACGCAAATTCTCATTCAACCTTTCAAAATGAAGAGATGAGGGTCTCTTAAATAGAATTTCCTAGAATTCATCAATAGTTGAGATCGATTTCAATCAACAGTAAGGATTAAAGGTGAAGTTTAGTCATAAAGGGAGATTTCCAAATTAAAGGGAATTTACAGATTTAATTTGAGTAAAATAAAGAGTTAACTGATTCAATTTGAGTAGAAAAAGAAGTCAACTAATTTAACTCATTTTTGATCAATAGTGAACTGGAAATTTCCCTTTTTGAACTGAAGAGAGATTTTGTTGAGATATTTAATTTAATAAAATGAGAAATGCTCTCATAATTACTTTTTTTATTTAATTAAATAATCTTTACTTAATTAGAAACACTTTTCTTATTTAATTAAATAACTTCATTTAATTAATTAGGAATGGCTTCTCATTTAATTAAATAACTTTGTTTAATTAATTAGAAGTAACTACTCCATTTAATTAAATAATTTCATTTAATTATTTCAAAATTCTTTTCGAAACTAGTCAACCGTGGTTAAATCTGGTCAACTTTTGGTCAAACTTGATCTTTGCATATGTGAATATGAGCAAATGTGAGTATGAATTCCAGCAACAATTTGATACAAATTCTCATTCAACTTTTCAAAATGAAGAGATGAGTGTCTCTTAATTAGACTTTCTTGGAATTCATCAACGGTTGAGATCGATTTCAATCAACAGTTAGGATTAAAGGTGAAGTTCAGTCATAAAGAGAGATTTGCAAATTAAAGGGAGTTAACATATTTAGTTTGAGTAAAATAAGGAGTTAACTAATTAAATTTGAGTAGAAAAAGGAGTTAACTAATTTAAGTCATTTTTTATCAATAGTCAACTGGAAATTTCCATTTTTGAACTGAAGAGAGATTTTGTTGAGATATTTAATTTAATAAAATGAGATATGCTCTCATAATTACTTTTTCTATTTAATTAAATAATCTTTAATTAATTAGAGACACTTTTCTTATTTAATTAAATAACTTCATTTAATTAATTAGAAATGGCTTCTCATTTAATTAAATAACTTTGTTTAATTAATTAGAAGTTAATACTCCATTTAATTAAATGATTTCTTTTAATTATTTCAAAATTCTTTTCGAAACTAGTCAACTCAAGTCAACCGTGGTTAAATCTAGTCAACTTTTGGTCAAACATGATCTTTTTGTATGTGAATATGAGCAAATGTGAGTATGAATTCTAGCAACAATTTGATGCAAATTTTCATTCAACCTTTCAAAATGAAGAGATGAGGGTGTCTTAAATAGTCTTTCCTGGAATTCATCAACGGCTGAGATTGATTTCAATCAATGGTCAGAATTAAAGGTGAAGTTCCGTCATAAAGGGAGATTTCCAAATTAAAGGGAGTTAACAGATTTAATTTGAGTAAAATAAGGAGTTAACTGATTCAATTTCAGTAGCAAAAGGAGTCAACTCATTCAACTCACTTTTGATCAATAGTGAACTGAAAATTTCCCTTTTTGAACTAAAGAGAGATTTTGTTGAGATATTTAATTTAATAAAATGAGATATGCTCTCATAATTACTTTTTCTATTTAATTAAATAATCTTTAATTAATTAGAGACAATTTTCTTATTTAATTAAATATATTCATTTAATTAATTAGGAATTGCTTCTCATTTAATTAAATAACTTTGTTTAATTAATTAGAAGTAAGTACTCCATTTAATTAAATAATTTCGTTTAATTATTTCAAAATTCTTTTCGAAACTAGTCAACTCAAGTCAACTGTGGTTAAATCTGGTCAACTTTTGGTCAAACTTGATCTTTGCGTATGTGAGTATGAGCAAATGTGAGTATGAATTTCAGCAATAATTCGATGCAAATTCTCATTCAACCTTTCAAAATGAAGAGATGAGGGTCTCTTAAATAGACTTTCCTGGAATTCATCAACAGTTGAGATCGATTTCAATCAACGGTCAAGATTAAAGGTGAAGTTCAGTCATAAAGGGAGATTTCTAAATTAAAGGGAGTTAACAGATTTAATTTGAGTAAAATAAAGAGTTAACTGATTCAATTTGAGTAGAAAATGGAGTTAACTGATTTACCTCATTTTTTATCAATAGTGAATTGGAAATTTCCCTTTTTGAACTAAACAGAGATTTTGTTGAGATATTTAATTTAATAAAATGAGATATGCTCTCATAATTACTTTTTCTATTTAATTAAATAATCTTTAATTAATTAGAAACACTTTCCTTATTTAATTAAATAACTTCATTTAATTAATTAGGAATGGCTTCTCATTTAATTAAATAACTTTGTTTAATTAATTAGAAATAAGTACTCCATTTAATTAAATAATTTCATTTAATTATTTCAAAATTCTTTTCGAAACTAGTCAACTCAAGTCAACCGTGGTTAAATCTGGTCAACTTTGGTCAAACTTGATCTTTGTGTATGTGAATACGAGCAAATAGGAGTATGAATTCCAGTAACAATTCGATGCAAATTCTCATTCAACCTTACAAAATGAGGAGATGAGGGTCTCTTAAATAGACTTTCCTGGAATTCATCAACAGTTGAGATCGATTTCAATCAACGGTCAGGATTAAAGGTTAAGTTCAGTCATAAAGGGAGATTTCCAAATTAAAAGGAGTTAACAAATTTAATTTGAGTAAAATAAGGAGTTAACTGATTGAATTTGAGTAGAAAAAGGAGTTAACTGATTTAACTCATTTTTTATCAATAGTGAACTGGAAATTTCCCTTTTTGAACTGAAGAGAGATTTTGTTGAGATATTTAATTTAATAAAATGAGATATGATCTCATAATTACTTTTTCTATTTAATTAAATAATCTTTAATTAATTAGAGACACTTTTCTTATTTAATTAAATAACTTCATTTAATTAATTAGGAATGGCTTCTCATTTAATTAAATAACTTTGTTTAATTAATTAGAAGTAACTACCCAATTTAATTAAATAATTTCGTTTAATTATTTCAAAATCCTTTTCGAAACTAGTCAACTCAAGTCAACCGTGGTTAAATTTGGTCAACTTTTGGTCAAAGTTGATCTTTGCGTATGTAAATATGAACAAATGTGAGTATGAATTTTAGCAACAATTCGATGCAAATTCTCATTCAACCTTTCAAAATGAAAAGATGAGGGTCTCTTAAATAGACTTTCTTGAAATTCATCAATGGTTGAGATCGATTTCAATCAACGATCAAGATTAAAAATGAAGTTCAATCATAAAGGGAGATTTCAAAATTAAAGGGAGTTAACAGATTTAATTTGAGTAAAATAAGGAGTTAACTGATTCAATTTGAGTAGAAAAAAGAATTAATTGATTTAACTGATTTGTTATCAACAGTGAACTGGAAATTTCCCTTTTTGAACTGAAGAGAGATTTTGTTGAGATATTTAATTTAATAAAATGTGATATTCTCTCATAATTACTTTTTCTATTTAATTAAATAATATTTAATTAATTAGAGACACTTTCCTTATTCAATTAAATAACCTCATTTAATTAATTAGGAATGGCCTCTCATTTAATTAAATAACTTTGTTTAATTAATTAGAAGTAAATACTCTGTTTAATTAAATAATTTTGTTTAATTATTTCAAAATTCTTTTCAAAACTAGTCAACCCAAGTCAATCGTGGTTAAATCTGGTCAATTTTTTGTCAAACTTAATCTTTGCGTTTGTGAATATGAGAAAATGTGAGTATGAATTCTAGCAACAATTCGATGCAAATTCTCATTCAACCTTTCAAAATGAAGAGATGAGGGTCTCTTAAATAGATTTTTCTGGAATTCATCAACGGTTGAGTTTGATTTCAATCAACGGTCAAGATTAAAAGTGAAGTTCAGTCATAATGGGAGATTTCCAAATTAAAGGGAGTTAACAGATTTAATTTGAGTAAAATAAGGAGTTAACTGATTGAATTTGAGTAGAAAAAGGAGTTAACTCATTTAACTCATTTTTCATCAATAGTGAACTGAAAATTTCTCGTTTTGAACTGAAGAGAGATTTTTTCTTCAGGTATTTAATTTAATGAAATAAGATATGCTCTCATAATTACTTCTATTTAATTAAATAATCTTTAATTAATTAGAGACACTTTTCTTATTTAATTAAATAACTTCATTTAATTAATTAGGAATGGCTTCTCATTTAATTAAATAACTTTGTTTAATTAATTAGAAGTAAGTACTCCATTTAATTAAATAATTTCGTTTAATTATTTCAAAATTCTTTTCGAAACTGATCAACTCAAGTCAAACATGGTTAAATCTGGTCAACTTTTGGTCAAACTTGATATTTGCGTATGTGAATATGAGCAAATGTGAGTATGAATTCTAGCAACAATTTGATGCAAATTCTGATTCAACCTTTCAAAATGAAAAGATGAGGGTCTCTTTAATAGACTTTCCTGAATTTCATCAACAGTTGAGATCGATTTCAATCAACGGTCAGGATTAAAGGTGAAGTTTAGTCATAAAGGGAGATTTCCAAATTAAAGGGAGTTAACAGATTTAATTTGAGTAAAATAAGGAGTTAACCGATTCAATTTTAGTAGAAAAAAGAGTTAACTGATTAACTCATTTTTTATCAATAGTGAACTGGAAATTTCCCTTTTTGAACTGAAGAGAGATTTTGTTGAAATATTTAATTTAATAAAATGAGATATGCTCTCATAATTACTTTTTCTTTTTAATTAAATAATCTTTAATTAATTAGAGACACTTTTCTTATTTAATTAAATAACTTCATTTAATTAATTAGGAATTGCTTCTCATTTAATTAAATAACTTTTTTTAATTAATTAGAAGTAAGTACTCCATTTAATTAAATAATTTCGTTTAATTATTTCAAAATTTTTTTCGAAACTAGTCAATTCAAGTCAACCGTGGTTAAATATGGTCAACTTTTGGTAAAATTTGATATTTGCATATGTGAATATGAGCAAATGTGAGAATGAAATCCAGAAATAATTCGATGCAAATTCTCATTCAACCTTTCAAAATGAAGAGATGAGGGACTCTTAAATAGACTTTCCTGGAATTCATCAATGGTTGAGATCAATTTCAATCAACGGTCAGGATTAAAGGTGAAGTTCAGTCACAAAGGGAGATTTTCAAAATAAAGGGAGTTAACAAATTTAGTTTGAGTAAAATAAGAAGTTAACTGATTCAATTTTAGTAGAAAAAGAAGTCAACTGATTTAACTCATTTTTGATCAATAGTGAACTGGATATTTTCCTTTTTAAACTGAAGATAGATTTTGTTGAGATATTTAATTTAATAAAATGAGATATGCTCTCATAATTACTTTTTCTATTTAATTAAATAATCTTTAACTAATTAAAGACACTTTTCTTATTTAATTAAATAACTTCATTTAATTAATTAGGAATGGCTTCTCATTTAATTAAATAACTTTGTTTAATTAGTTAGAAGTAAGTACTCTATTTAATTAAATAATTTCATTTAATTATTTCAAAATTCTATTCGAAACTTGTCAACTCAAGTCAGCCGTGGTTAAATTTGGTCAACTTTTGGTCAAACTTGATCTTTGCGTATGTGAATATGAGCAAATGTGAGTATGAATTCCAGCAACAATTCGATGCAAATTCTCATTCAACCTTTCAAAATGAAGAGATGAGGGTGTCTTAAATAGACTTTCCTGGATTTCATCAATGGTTGAGATCGATTTCAATCAACGGTTAGGATTAAAGGTGAAGTTCAGTCATAAAGGAAGATTTCCAAATTAAAGGGAGTTAATAGATTTAATTTGAGTAAAATAAGGAGTTAACTGATTCAATTTGAGTAGAAAAAGGAGTCAACTGATTTAACTCATTTTTGATCAATAGTGAACTGGAAATTTCCCTTTTTGAACTGAAGAGAGATTTTGTTGAGATATTTAATTTAATGAAATGATATATGCTCTCATAATTACTTTTTCTATTTAATTAAATAATCTTTAATTAATTAGAGACAGTTTTCTTATTTAATTAAATAACTTCATTTAATTAATTAGGAATGGCTTTTCATTTAATTAAATAACTTTTTTTAATTAATTAGAAGTAAGTACTCCAATTAATTAAATAATTTTGTTTAATTATTTCAAAATTCCTTTCTAAACTAGTCAACTCAAGTCAACCGTGGTTAAATCTGGTCAACTTTTTGTCAAACTTGATTTTTGCGTATGTGAATATGAGCAAATGTGAGTATGAATTCCAGCAACAATTCGATGCAAATTCTCATTCAACCTTTCAAAATGAATAGATGAGGTTCTCTTAAATAAACTTTCCTGGAATTCATCAATGGTGGAGATTGATTTCAATCAACGGTCAAGATTGAAAGTGAAGTTCAGTCATAAAGGGAGATTTCCAAATTAAAGGGAGTTAACAGATTTAATTTGAGTAAAATAAGGAGTTAACTGATTCAATTTGAGTAGAAAAAGGAGTTAACTGGTTTAACCCATTTTTTATCAATAGTGAACTGAAAATTTCCCTTTTTGAACTGAAGAGAGATTTTGTTGAGGTATTTAATTTAATAAAATGAGATATGCTCTCATAATTACTTTTTCAATTTAATTAAATAATCTTTAATTAAGTAGAGACACTTTTCTTATTTAATTAAATAACTTCATTTAATTAGTTAGGAATGGCTTCTCGTTTAATTAAATAACTTTTATTAATTAATTACAAGTAAGTAATCCATTTAATTAAATAATTTCGTTTAATTATTTCAATTTTTTTTTTGAAACTATTCAACTCAAGTCAACCATGGTAAATCTGGTCAACTTTTGGTCAAACTTGATCTTTGCATATGTCAATATGAGCAAATGTGAGTATGAATTCCAGCAACAATTCGATGCAAATTCTCATTCAACCTTTCAAAATGAAGAGATGAGGGTCTCTTAAATAGACTTTCCTGAAATTTATGGACAGTTGAGATCGATTTCAATCAACGGTCAAGGTTAAAGGTGAAGTTCAGTCATAACGGGAGATTTCCAAATTAAAGAGAGTTAACAGATTCAATTTGAGTAGAAAAAAGAGTTAACTCATTTAACTCATTTTTTATCAATAGTGAACTGGAAATTTCCCTTTTTGAACTGAAGAGAGATTTTGTTGAAATATTTAATTTAATAAAATGAGATATGCTCTCATAATTACTTTTTCTATTTAATTAAATAATCTTTAATTAATTAGAGATACTTATCTTATTTAATTAAATAAATTCATTTAATTAATTAGGAATGGCTTCTGATTTAATTAAATAACTTTGTTTAATTAATTAGAAGTAAGTGCTCCATTTAATTAAATAATTTCATTTAATTATTTCAAAATTCTTTTCAAAACTAGTCAACTCAATTCAACCGTGGTTAAATCTGGTCAACTTTTGGTCAAACTTGATCTTTGCGTATGTGAATATGAGAAAATGTGAGTATGAATTCCAGCAACAATTCGATGCAAATTCTCATTCAACCTTTCAAAATGAAGAGGTGAGGGTCTCTTAAATAGACTTTCCTGGAATTCATCAATAGTTGAGATCGATTTCAATCAACGGTCAGGATTAAAGGTGAAGTTCAGTCATAAAGGGAGATTTCCAAAATAAAGGGAGTTAACAAATTTAGTTTGAGTAAAATAAGAAGTTAACTGATTCAATTTTAGTAGAAAAAGAAGTCAACTGATTTAACTCATTTTTGATCAATAGTGAAATGGAAATTTCCCTTTTTGAGCTGAAGAGAGATTTTGTTGAGATATTTAATTTAATAAAATGAGATATGCTCTCATAATTAATTTTTCTATTTAATTAAATAATCTTTAATTAATTAAAGACACTTTTCTTATTTAATTAAATAACTTCATTTAATTAATTAGGAGTGGCTTCTCATTTAATTAAATAACTTTGTTTAATTAATTAGAAGTAAGTACTCTATTTAATTAAATAATTTTGTTTAATTATTTCAAAAAAAAATTTGAAACTAGTCAACTCAAGTCAAACATGGTTAAATCTAGTCAACTTTTGGTCAAACTTGATCTTTGCGTATGTGAATATGAGCAAATGTGAGTATGAATTTGATATGATTAGGATTTAGGACTATTACAGAGGAATGCTTAACATTATTTCATAAAGTAAAATTTCAAAGCATTAATTAGCAAACTAACACAACTTAAATGCTTAAATGAACAAAGCATAAAAAAGTAATGACTGAAAGAAAGAGAGTAGAGAGACATAAGACAAAACACGATTGATAATGGAGTTTATCCACGGGTCGGACTACATCTCCGAGTCTTGCCCTAATAGAGGGACCGATCCATTTTTTTTCCAAAATCAATTACAAGTGTTCAAGATCTTCCCTTCAAGCACAATTGCAGCATTACTCTCCAATGTGTAGGAATAATCATCACGTCTCCAAGATCATTATCTCTTTCTCATCACCTGGATGCCTTTCCAAAGCCTATTACCCCCATTTTATACATCAAATTTAGCCAAAAATGGGCTAAAACAATTAACCAACATAATCCCCCATTTTGGTTACATATTTCGAATTTACCCCTTTTACCAATATTTTGTTATGATCTCACACCAAAATTAAGGGTTTGTTTTCAACAAATACCCTTATTTAGATAAGATTGGGCAGATTTTTTATGGATAGATAACAACTCTTCCCTTAATAATCTATATATCATAAAAAGGCCATTGGTTGGCATTAATTTTAGGAGGCCAATGGTTAGGAGTTCAACTCTCATTATCTCATTCCTTTAATTCGAATTAAATAGCTATTTTAATTCAAATTTGAATGTTTTCCCTCTCTTTATGATTTTGTGATGTCATGTTGACGTCATCAAAATCCATACTTTTGCTTGAATTTGAAACCATCATAACTTTTATATCCGATATCCATTCTTGATGAAACGAACGCCATTGGAGAGCTTTTGACAAGCTCTTCCATTTGAAATCCATTGTCAAATACATTTGAGATGATTTTTTTTCACCCTTTTATGGCCTCTAGTCTCAGTTTGACCAATCTTTGACCAGTCATACTTTTTGCACCTGAACTCCAAGTTTGCTCGTTCAAGTTATGTTGGACTCAAAATTGTGAACACTTTGTAATGATGTTGACTCTTGGAGCATTGGGACATTTTACTTTTCAGTAATTTTTTATCCCCTAGATCAAGCCTCCCTACTAAAGAGCTTTCGGACCTCCGAAAGTTTGGATTACTCAGAAAGAAGGTGAGGGTATAGTTCCCTCACTTTACCAATCTCCATCCATCTTGCCTTGCTTGGATGCATCCCCTTCAATCCCACTCGGAGGTATTCAACTGGTCCTTTTCGGGAAGTTTGGACATTCCTATCAAGGATGACATCTTGTGGCAATTCTGACATGTACTCTGGTGAAAGGTCATCAACTAATGGAACCTGAACACTAACGTCTTCATCCAAGATCATTAGAGGCTCATACAACTTCAAATTCTCAACATTGACAACTAAGTAAATTTGCATGTATGAAGGAAGATTAAGGCAGAAAGCATTGGTACCAATCTTCTCTAAGATTTCAAAAGGACCATACCTGATAGGCTTGAGCTTCCTTCCTTCACCTTGCATTCTTCCCTTACTGATATGTAACCAAAATCTGTCACCAACTTGGAATCGGTGATCAATACGATGCTTATCATGGCGAGCCTTGTATTTTTCTTGGCTCTGCTCCAACTGTGCTTCTACTGCCTGATGGATTGCTTGGACCTTCTGGATGAACTTTAAAGCCTTTTCTGCATCATGGCGTCCATCTACAACATCGTCCTTCCCAAAAGAAAAATCCATTGGTGTCTTAGGCAAGTAACCAAAGCAAGTCTCAAAAGGAGACCTCTTTGTAGAAGAGTGTGCCGCATGGTTGTAAGCATG
Organism: Cupressus sempervirens; assembly: GCA_028749045.1. Lineage (NCBI taxonomy): Eukaryota > Viridiplantae > Streptophyta > Pinopsida > Cupressales > Cupressaceae > Cupressus > Cupressus sempervirens. The sequence goes on from CM053788.1 coordinate 451,549,203, forward strand.
CTACACATAATGAAGACTTTCATCCCACAACTTAGGATGTTTGCTGCAGTAGCCTCTAAGTAGATGCACAACTGTCATGTTTACTACCTCTCTCTATCCGTCGGTCTACGGATGGAAGGTTGTACTCTTCTTCAACTTGGTGTCCATGAGTTCCCACAAAGATGACCAAAATTCCCCTAAGAATCGAGAATCTTGATCTGATACAATAGAAGTAGGTAACCCAAAATGAACCCATACATTTTGAAAGTACAAATGAGCTGTCAGTTTAGCGGTGACCTGCTTTTTACAAGGTATTAAAATACACATTTTTCTGAACCAATCAACTACTACATACAAATAATCATGACCCTTCCTAGACATAGGTAAACCTCCTACAAAGTCCATAGACACACTTTCCCATGGACAGGATGGTATAGGTAATCGTGTGTACAAACCCAATTTCCTATTACTTGGTTTGTTGGTTGCACACATTACACATCCTTTTGCATACTTAGTGATAGTTTCCTGCATACGAGGCCAGTAACAATATTTTTGCAATTGTGCTAATGTCTTACCCCGAAATGCCCTGCAATCAAAGAAGTGTGTGCTTCACGAATTACATGTGCATGTTCATCTTTAGGAATGCATAGTTTTCCCAAGTGGTACAACAAATTGTCCTGCACATAGTAATCTTTCTCTTCCACATGTTTACCCTAGATTAAAGCTACATAGACATCCTTAAAGTTCTCATCATTAGTATATTGTTCCTAAAAACTTTCATGAACCATAGAACTATTTTGAAGGATTATCAATGCATTCTAAACAGGAGGTCTAGACAACATATTTGCTACTTTGTTATGGGAACCCTTCTTATACTTAATCACCAAATGAAACTATTGTAGAAAACCCATCCACCTAAAGTGCCTACTTTGTTGCAACTTAGATTGTGAGTGCAAATATTGTAGTGGCTGGTGATCGGTGTGGATTACAGTTTCTTTTCCCATTAAGTAATATTTCCATTTTTTAACACTCTGAACTAAAGCATAAAGTTCTTTATCATACGTAGGATAGTTACTTACTGCTCCTGAAAAAGTTTTAGAGTGGTAGTAGATTGGTTTACCTCCTTGCATGAGTACAGCTCCCATGGAAAACCCACTCGCATCTGTCTCAATCTCAAATGGTTGACGTAAATTAGGTAGAGCTAATGATGGTGTAGTACTCAACTTTTCCTTCAAAGTATTGAAAGCCTTCTGTTGTGGACCTCCCCATTGAAAAGTTGCCTTGGTATTGGTTAATGCATGCAATGGTGATGCAATGAAAGAGAAGTTTGCAATGAACTTCCTCCAATACTGAACTGCACCTAAGAAACTCCTGACTTCTGTAACTATACTTGGCTTAGGCTATTTTACAATACATTCGACCTTCGTAGGGTCTACTTTCAATTGACCATTCCCTACAACATAGCCTAAGTACACTAAAGATGTCTTTGCAAATTCACATTTTGACATCTTTACATATAGTTTTTCTTTTCACAGTATATCAAATACTTTCTTTACATGAATTACATGATCATTCCAAGACTTACTGAATACAAGAATATCATCTAAATAGACTATGACAAAATCATCAATAAAGGGAAAAAAGACATCATTCATGACTCTCATGAATGTAGCTGGTGCATTACAAAGCCCAAATGGCATAACCAACCACTCATAAAGTCCCTTTTTTGTCTTAAAAGCAATTTTCCAAATATCACTTTCTGCAATTCTTATCTGATGATATCCACTACGTAAGTCTAGCTTAGTGAAATAAATTGCATGTTTCAACTGATCAAGTAAATCATCAATTCTAGGAAGAGGGTACCTATTCTTTACCGTTATCTTGTTCAGAGCCCTGTAGTCAATGCACATTCTCCAAGTCCCATCTTTCTTTGGAACCAACATAATAGGAGAACCACAAGGAGAAGTACTAGGATGGATAACTCCTTTCTCAATGAGCTCCTGAACTTGTTTTTGTATTTCTTCATTCTGCAAGACTAATAAACGGTACATGCTAATATTAGGAAGTGGTGCATCTTGTTGCAACTGAATCTCATGTTGTATCTCTCTCTTAGGAGGCAATCCTTTCGGTTCCTGAAACAAGTCATCATAAGTAGAAACAACTTTGACCATTTCGGCCTTATGTTTTGGATCACATCCCTTAAACGCCTCAGATGTTTCATCTTCTTTGGCTTTTACAAGCATTAACACAAAATTCTTACTAGAGTTGACTAACCTTTTCATTTGACCAGGATTGACTAATGCCAGATTAATCTTAACCTTATGTGCCCATACAATGTATTCAATCTTGTCTTTAAAAAAATGATATTTATTTTCCCCCCTATAGAAGATAGCTTGGTGATCATACAAATAGGGACTCCCAAGTACAAGACCACAAATATCTAAAGGGACTACATCAGCTTCTATCTCATCCACAAAGTTTGCAGTGATAGCAAATCTTAATTTGCATTGTTTAGTTACTTGTAACTGTGCATCATCACAAACCCATCCAAGAGGATATGGTTTTGGATGAGGTGTTGTAGTCAAATTAAGCTTTTTAACAACTTCTTCAGATATCAAATTAACTTTAGAACTAATATCAAATAATGTATCAACCTTATTATGCTTGATAACAACTCGGATGTGAAATAATTCATTCCTTTGCTTATCATTCTTAGGAGAAGATTCTTTACTTGTACTTGCACTTATACTAGAAGAATTTGTAGTTGATGTGAGAGATATACCTTTTCCTTTACCTTGAATCCTGGTAACAACAATCTTTGTCTCATCTCCAGAGTCAGATCCAAGATCTTGTTGAGTTATAGCAGCAGTCTTTTGTTTGCCTTTGTTTCCACCAAATCACTTCGGCCTCTTTTCAGGATGTAGTTTCCAACACTTAGAATCATCATGCCCTTCTTTCTTGCAATGTGAGCATGTGGGTTTCTCACCCTCTTTCTTTATTGTTGCTTTCTTTTTACCCTTTCCTTTTCCTTTGGACTTTTCTTCAGACTTAGATGGTTTTTTATCAAACTTATTAATGAAAGTACCCTTACCCCTTGATTCTAAATGTGTTTCTTGGTCACATACTTCATCCAAATTACAAGGATTCAGGACGAGAATAGAATGCCTTAGGTAAGAATGAAGACCACCTATATACTTGAGTAAAGTGTCCTGGGTATATAATGGGACATTTAATGAAATAGCCTTTTTATGAAATTCGTGGGTGTAATCCTGGATAGACTGACCTTTCCCTTGCCTAAAAGGTTGCTAGTTCATCATTAACTATTGCATATGGCCTAGGGGGTAGAATTGCTTCTTTAAAGTAGTAACAAACTCTGACCAAGACAAATTAAACTTACCATGTTGTGAAGTTTCATCCCGAGACCTACTCTCCCACCAAGTTAAGGCTACACCACCTAACCAAAGAGTGGCTAACTGAATTCTATCAACATCATCTACAAGGTTTTGAACTCTACAGTAGACTTCTACTTGCTGAATCCAATCATCTAGTTTCTCGGCATTTAACTCCCCACAATATTTTGGCAAGTCAAATTTTACATCCAACTTGATTCAAGGCTTATGTCCACCCTTAAAAATATTAGAAGACATAGAATGGGTAGAAGAAAGAGAAGAAGGGGAAGAAGGAGAAGAGGGAGAAGATGGAGAAGATGGAGGTGTCTTTGGTGGATCATGATCAACGCCTTTCTTTTTCCCTTTGTCCTTTCGAGTTGCACGTCTTCTCATCTTCTCTTCTCTTTCTTGTACCAAAACTTCTACCATCATCTGCAAATTCTGAAGAGTCTTCTAAATACTCTTATCTCGAAAAGCTTGTCCACCACCTTCATCTGCCATTTGTGATGATGGTTTAGTCCTTCATTTTCCAATCTCAGGATTGTATTCCTTGAGCTTTCCTTCACCTTTCTCAATCCTAGATCTTGTTAGCATTCAAATCAACAATACTAGTCCAACAAAAGCTCTGATACCAAATTTGATCTGATTAGGATCTACGACTATTACAGAGGAATGCTTAACATTATTTCATAAAGTAAAATTTCAAAGTGTTAATTAGCAAACTAACACAACTTAAATGCTGAAATAAACAAAGCATAAAAAAGTAATGACTAAAAGAAACAGAGTAGAGAGACATAAGACAAAACACGATTGATAATGGAGTTCATCCGCGGGTCGGACTACATCTCCGGGTCCGGCTCCAATAGAGGGACCGATCCAATTTGCTCCACAATCAATTACAAGTGTTCAAGATCTTCCCTTCAAGCACAATTGTAGCATTACTCTCCAATGTGTAGGAATAATCATCACGTCTCCAAGATCATAATCTCCTTCTCATCACCTGGATGCCTTTCCAAAGCCTATTACCTCCATTTTATACATCAAATTTAGTAAAAAATGGGCTAAAACAATTAACCAACATAATCTCCCATTTTGGTTACATATTTCGAATTTACCCCTTTTACCAATATTTTGTTATGATCTCACACCAAAATTAAGGGTTTGTTTTCAACAAATACCCTTATTTAGATAAGATTGGGCGGATTTGTTATGGATAGATAACAACTCTTCCCTTAATAAACTATATATCATAAATAGCCCATTGGTTGGCTCTAATTCTAGGAGGCCAATGGTTAGGAGTTCAACTCCCATTATCTCATTCCTTTAATTCGAATTAAATAGCTATTTTAATTCAAATTTGAATATTTTCCCTCTCTTTATGATTTCGTGATGTCATGCTGACGTCACCAAAATCCATACTTTTGCTTGAATTTGAAACCATCATAACTTTTATATCCAATATCCGTTCTTGATGAAACGAACGCCATTGGAGAGTTTTTGACGAGCTCTTCCATTTGAAATCCATTGTCAAATACTTTTGAGATGATTTTTTTCACCCTTTTATGGCCTCTGGTCCCAGTTTGACCAAACTTTGACCAGTCAGACTTTTTGCACCTGAACCCCAAGTTTGCTTGTTCAAGTTATGTTGGACTCAAAATTGTGAACACTTTGTAATGATGTTGACTCTTGGAGCATTGGGACATTTTACTTTGCAATAATTTTTTATCCCCTGGATCAGAATTCTAGCAACAATTCGATGCAAATTCTCATTCAACTTTTCAAAATGAAGAGATGAGGGTCTCTTAAATAGACATTCCTGCAATTCATCAACGGTTGAGATCGATTTCAATCAACGGTCAGGATTAAAGGTGAAGTTTAGTCATAAAGGAAAATTTCCAAATTAAAGGGAGTTAACAGATTTAATTTGAGTAAAATAAGGTGTTAACTGATTCAATTTGAGTAGAAAAAGGAGTCAACTGATTTAACTCATTTTCGATCAATAGTAAACTGGAAATTTCCCTTTTTGAACTAAAGAGAGAGTTTCTTGAGATGTTTAATTTAATAAAATGAGATATGCTTACATAATTACTTTTTCTATTTAATTAAATAATCTTTAATTAATTAGAGACAATTTTCTTATTTAACTAAATAACTTCATTTAATTAATTAGGAATGGCTTCTCATTTAATTAAATAACATTTTTTAATTAATTAGAAGTAAGTACTCCATTTAATTAAATAATTTCATTTAATTATTTAAAAATTCTTTTCAAAACTAGTCAACTCAAGTCAACCGTGGTTAAATCTAGTCAACTTTTGGTCAAACTTGATCTTTGCGTATGTGAATATGAGCAAATGTGAGTATGAATTCTAGCAACAATTCGATGCAAATTCTCATTCAACCTTTCAAAATGAAGAGATGAGGGTCTCTTAAATAGACTTTCTTAAAATTCATCAACGATTGAGATCGATTTCAATCAACGGTCAGGATTAAAGGTGAAGTTCAGTCATAAAGGGAGATTTCCATATTAAAGGGAGTTAACAGATTTAATTTGAGTAAAATAAGGAGTTAACTTATTCAATTTGAGTAGAAAAAGGAGTTAATTAATTGAACTCATTTTTGATCAATAGTGAACTCAGAATTTCCCTTTTTGAACTGAAGAGATATTTTGTTGAGATATTTAATTTAATAAAATGATATATGCTCTCATAATTACTTTTTCTATTTAATTAAATAATCTTTAATTAATTAGAGACACTTTTCTTATTTAATTAAATAACTTCATTTAAATAGTTAGGAATGGCTTCTCATTTAATTAAATAACTTTGTTTAATTAATTAGAAGTACGTACTCCATTTAATTAAATAGTTTCATTTAATTATTTCAATTTTTTTTTCGAAACTAGTCAACACAAGTCAACCATGGTTAAATCTAGTCAACTTTTGGTCAAACTTGATCTATGCGTATGTGAATATGAGCAAATGTGAGTATGAATTCCAGCAACAATTCGATGCAAATTCTCATTCAACCTTTCAAAATGAAGAGATGAGGGTCTCTTAAATAGACTTTTTCTGGAATTCATCAACTATTGAGATCGATTTCAATCAACAGTCAGGATTAAAGGTGAAGTTTAGTCATAAATGGAGATTTCCAAATTAAAGGGAGTTAACAGATTTAATTTGAGTAAAATAAGGAGTTAACTGATTCAATTTGAGTAGAAAAAGGAGTTAACCGATTTAACTCATTTTTGATCAATAGTGAACTGGAAATTTCCCTTTTTGAACTAAAGAGAGATTTTGTTGAGATATTTAAGTTAATAAAATGAAATATGCTCTCATAATTACTTTTTTTATTTAATTAAATAATCTTTAATTAATTAGAGACACTTTTCTTATTTAATTATGTCATGGCCTAAATTTACCCTAAATGTACATTAAGTACAATTTTTTTTTAAAAAATTATTATTATTATTATTATTCTTAATTAATTAATTTCATAAGCCTAAAGAACCTCCAAAAGACATATGTGTGTTACAACTATATCATCACTGAGTTGGACATCCCTCTGACATCTACTGACCCAGGGTTTGGAAAGAGAATACTCATACCTACTACTTCAATTTGTACTCCACATTTCAATGTCATCTTTACTAATTTGTCATATGAGTTAACGTTTCTTCAATGCATGTAACCCTCGATTAACCATCCATTAGAACTATCATCAACTTTGATGCCAACTATGCTACTCTAGGCAATTGATTCAAATAATAATATATACATAATTAATACTTTTCTAGAGTATTTAAAATGTTCCCAAAATCAATGGGTGTATATTTTTATTTTTTTCATATCCCAACTTACATCTTTCATTAACATAGTTATTAAGATTGAATTATCTATTTATTATTCATATTATATCTCTAATGCAAGCGACATCACATTTTAATATTAGGGTCAATACCTACTACAATTGAAATTGTAGTCGAAAGAATGATCAATTCATTTATATAAACATATATCATAAAAGAATGATTTTAAAAGATAATCTATCCTTACTAATACTAAGGTAACAAAATGAATGCATATGAACATATTAACTATCCATCTATCTAAAATACCCTATTAGTCATAGTCCATTAACTTGACCCCACTCACATTTCTTTTAAGAAGATGAAATACTTTTTCTCTAGCAAAGTTCCAAATCACCCTACTACCCACGTGCTACTACCCCATAATCTTCTTCACTTACCCATAGACCAAGCGAATTCCTTAGGTTTCTCTCCATGGTGGACTCACTTACCAAAGTTTTGGCCAAGACAAGCATAGGCGCCTTTTCCATGAGTCAAATCCTATTAATTTTGAGCTAGAAGATATGCATTTCAAATTTCCATGTTAAATCAACTTGCTACTTGGTCCCATATTGTTGGCAGTGTGGAGTTTATCCTAGTCTTAATTAGGTGAGTTAAGAAAGACATATAAAATGCCATAACTTCTTCCAAGGAAAATCAAGGTGTCAAGGACAAAATGGAAGCCATTCCCTCTTGTCAGAATTATGTAAAAAACTTGCATGGTATTCCAATATAATATTTGAAGGCACAAAGCGCCTAGGGAATAGGTGGATGAAATAAGTCTTGGTCATGTCAGAGAAATTAAATACCTTGGTCTCCATAGCATATTAAATTGTTTTCTCATTCACCAACCCATGCTAGCCTAGGGTAGATAATATAGTAGGTTGTTTGTCACGCTATGTCTTGTTTAAAATATTACTTGGTGCTAGTTTAGGTTTGTTTAACATGAGCATTGTATATTTTTTTTAAAAAAAGTTTCTTTTGATTTGATAGGGTGTTGACTTGAGTTGTGTGTCTCATATGAGGTCCCTTCTAATGCAATTAATATGATGGTTAGTTTATTATGTTAAAATATGCTTTATAGGTTATAGGGTCCTAGGAGTCTAAGGAATACTCTTGAATATTTTAATGTCTGTATTAAGGGAAGAGATTTATTTTACTTTCTAAAACATTTTCCAGAGGATAAAATGTGCACCTACAGCAAGCTTATGTCTTAAGTCTTGTATATTTTATATCATCACTTGATTTTTTTCTTCTGTAATCTAGGATATTCAAGGTAAGTTATTGCAAGGATAATTAGGAGATAATTATAAACTAAGTATAGTTTTAAAATTGTGATTCATTTAGCATTCAAAACGTTAACTTAATCCAATAACTCAACATTTCATGATAAGACTTTATATGAAGTTATCTAGATTATCCCTATCTATGAATTATGAAACTTAGAAACCATTTTCTCAACATTATCTTCTTATGCAGATCTAGATTTGAATGTACATTCACAATTGGTAAACAATGGAACTAAAATGATAATAGCAATCCACCAGGATAATCCTTCCTATGAATATTATCTCTTCTATGATATCAAATTTCTTTTGCATTCCACTCAAGAGCACCAAGTAATTTGGATCTCTGATTGGTGTTACCATCCAATAAAACAACAATATTATTACAATGAATTATCTTCAATGATACCCTCATGATACACAAAAAGGTGGTGAAGTCAACATATCATAATATACACAATGGAAAATACTTTTACTACACATGAGCACTCACAACCTTTCCATTGACAATCAAACCAAGATAGTAGCTTTCTCTTACAATACATCTAGGCTCATATAACAAAATGGAGTTTTTCTCTCTATCTCATCTCAATGCAATATTGTCTTCTCCTCCTATGCACATGGAAGATAACAAGGACTCCAAGTTTCCAAGATTTTTCTCTAAGAACTTGCAAATGCATCACAAAAAAACAACAAGGACCATGGGTGCTTTCCACCCAACCATAGGCCTCAAAGAGACCACCCCCGCACTAGGGGAACAAGGCTCAAACAAAATCCACATACACACTTGTAAGAAACATATCCACCACATAACAAAACTGCAACAAATCCCATCCCAAGGATATTTCACAAAGGCTCACCATTGGAACCTTAAACATAGGGTGAAGGTGGAAACACAAGGAGGTTTACCATTTCATATCATATTTGCCATAAAACTCATCCCCTTTCGGGGCTAAATCAACAAAATATAAGGCCCTTTCGGGGCTTCATAATATCATGACCTTTCGGGGCTTGATAAACATCTTCCACCACACACAACCAACAGCTTTAGCTTCCTACAAACCCATACTTCAGTTACTTCCTTCCTCACCATTTTTTTTTTTTTTCTTATCCTCCCCCAAGGCAAAATATGAATATGACAATGGCATACAATGGAACTCATACTCCAAGGTCCTCAACTATGCAATCCAACTGCTGCCCGTTCACCCTGGACTTCTCTTCCCTTCCCACAAGGGTGAGTGTAAGTCTCACACCCATAAGAACACTCAAGCACAAGAAGAAAACAAAACCAAGTAGTAATAAAACAACAGATTTTCAAGAGCACATCACATTATCACAACACAATATCAACACCCATAATGCAACAAGGAAATAGAGGAAATCCAAACCTCATACTCACAATACTCCACACAATACAACAAGATGCACAATGGTGTCACACTAATCTACATGGAATGAACACCATTCAAACACTCACATGAATGCTACTCCACAATGCAATGCAATGCATACTCCATTGATAAACTCCACACTTGTAGATTGGCTTAACCATGCTAAAAGAAAGAAAAAGGAAAGGAAGCAAGCTTGAGATACCAACCTTGGTCCAAGCTAGGGTAAGGATAGTTGCAGTAGAGTTCCCCTCCTCTCCCTCCAAAACCTAACTGTCTCTAAAATTAGAGAGTGGCCAAGTGGTTTCTCATTTAGCCATACCTCTATATATATATATCCTTCTCATTTTCGGATTCCATAAAGAATGTTATTTTCATGGGGTCTCCTAGGTCCACTAGACACCCTAGAGGTCATTAATAGCTCCCTAGCCTATAGTACTAACATGCATGGGGTTAATTTTAATTCCAACTTACCTTAAAGTTACTTTATGACCCTCCCAAAGCTAGGTGATTCAAATTTCAAATTCCCCAAGGTGATGACCTTGTCCTTTTACTGACTAAGGCAATAATCAAATTCCTCAATTGAGGCATTTATCATGGAGTAAGGTGGCCACATGATCCATTGACGAATAACATGTCATATCACATAACAAGCACAAGTTTCAAGTGACACACACAAAATATCACATTATATTAAAAAAAATGACTTGTTTTACAATAATACATGAACTAGGCTACTACGCACACATACAATTCACATATACGAAATAAAACACATTACAACTAGATTTGAATCTTTTCCACTGATTCAACCTTGGTTATGTCATGTTTGTATTAGTTTGAGCCTTAATTCCCCTTTAACCCATAGTCAAATTCCTGCACACTAAACTCGAGCGTCAGTAGTCCAAGAAAATCATATAAGCATATGTAAAATAAATCATTATCTCATTGAACATTAGACTTGAATATATTTCATCATCTCAAATTAACTTTCCCTTTCTTAATCATTTCAAATATAACCTTCAAAATATTAAAATATCAAAACTTACATATCACATTCGACATTTGAGTTCCATACTTCATTCCTTATAATTACATTACTTCTTCTAACAATTTCCATGTACAATGTTCAAAATACTATAAAACTAAACTTTAGTTATCCACATACCATGGTCAATTTAATATTCTGAATAACTTCATATTCTACGACAAGATGCTGAATCCATAACTATTGAATCCCTAGGTATGCGGGTTAGGTCTCAATGCATAACAAAATTTATTTTTTAACTCTAATTTCCACTTCAACATTACCTTATTTTATTACAAGCATTTCTACCATTCAATTTCTATAAAAGCAATGTCAATAGCTTACAACATGAAATAGAATCATTAAATGCATCAATTAGATCATAATATGTAGAGGTAATTACGGATCATCAAAATGCAGATAATAAAATGACATAACCCTACAGTCTTAAAAGTGTATCAAACATAGGATTAAAATCACCGTAATGCAATTATCTCATTGGTACTATGACAAATTGGGTGAGGCCTAACAAATTAAATAACTTCATTTAATTAATTAGGAATGGCTTGTCATTTAATTAAATAACTTTTTTTCATTAATTAGAAGTAAGTACTCCATTTAATTAAATAATTTCATTTAATTATTTCAACATTCTTTTCGAAACTAGTCAACTCAAGTCAATCGTGGTTAAATCTGGTCAACTTTTGGTAAAACTTGATCTTTGCGTATGTGAATATGAGCAAATGTGAGTATGAATTCCAACAACAATTCGATGCAAATTCTCATTCAACCTTTCAGAATGAAGATATGAGGGTCTCTTAAATAGACTTTCCTGGAATTCATCAACGGTTGAGATCGATTTCAATCAATGGTCAGGATTAAAGGTGAAGTTCAGTCATAAAGGGATATTTCAAAATTAAAGGGAGTTAACAGATTTAATTTGAGTAAAATAAGCAGTTAACTGATTCAATTTGAGTAGAAAAAGGAGTTAACTGATTTAACTCATTTTTTATCAATAGTGAACTGAAAATCTTCCTTTTTGAACTGAAGAGAGATTTTGTTGAGATATTTAATTTAATAAAATGAGATCTGCTCTCATAATTACTTTTTCTATTTAATTAAATAATCTTTAATTAATTAGAGACACTTTTCTTATTTAATTAAATAACTTCATTTAATTAATTAGGAATGGCTTCTCATTTAATTAAATAACTTTTTAAAATTAATTAGAAGTAAGTAGTCCATTTAATTAAATAATTTCATTTAATTATTTCAAATTTGTTTTCGAAACTAGTCAACTCAAGTCAACCATGGTTAAATTTAGTCAACTTTTGGTCAAACTTGATCTTTGCGTATGTGAATATGAGCAAATGTGAGCATGAATTCCAGCAACAATTTGATGCAAATTCTCATTCAACTTTTCAAAATAAAGAGATGAGGGTCTCTTAAATAGACTTTCCTGGAATTCATCAACGATTGAGATCGATTTCAATCAACAGTCAGGATTAAAGGTGAAGTTCAGTCATAAAGGGAGATTTCCAAATTAAAGGGAGTTAACAGATTTAATTTGAGTATAATAAGGAGTTAACTGATTTAATTTGAGTAGAAAAAGCAGTTAACTGATTTAACACATTTTTTATCAATAATGAACTGGAAATTTCCCTTTTTGAACTGAAGAGAGATTTTGTTGAGATATTTAATTTAATAAAATGAGATATGCTCTCACAATTATTTTTTCTATTTAATTAAATAATCTTTAATTAATTAGAGACACTTTTCTTATTTAATTAAATAACTTCATTTAATTAATTAGGAATGGCTTCTCATTTAATTAAATAACTTTGTTTAATTAATTATAAGTAAGTACTCCATTTAATTAAATAATTTTGTTTAATTTTTTCAAGATTATTTTCAAAACTTGTCAAGTCAAGTCAACCGTGGTTAAATCTAGTCAACTTTTGGTCAAACTTGATCTTTGCGTATGTGAATATGAGCAAATATGAGTATGAATTTCAGCAACAATTCGATGCAAATTCTCATTCAACCTTTCAAAATGAAGAGATGAGGGTCTCTTAAATAGACTTTCTTGGATTTCATCAATGGTTGAGATCGATTTCAATAAACAGTACGGATTAAAGGTGAAGTTCAATCATAAAGGGAGATTTTCAAATTAAAGGGAGTTAACAAATTTAACTTGAGTAAAATAAGGAGTTAACTGATTCAATTTGAATAGAAAAAGGAGTTAACTAATTTAACTCATTTTTGATCAATAGTGATCTGAAAATTTCCCTTTTTGAACTGAAGAGAGATTTTGTTGAGATATTTAACTTAATAAAATGAGATATGCTCTCATAATTACTTTTTCTATTTAATTAAATAATCTTTAATTAATTAGAGACACTTTTCTTATTTAATTAAATAACTTCATTTAATTAATTAGGGATGGCTTCTCATTTAATTAAATAACTTTGTTTAATTAATTAGAAGTAAGTACTACATTTAATTAAATAATTTTGTTTAATTATCTCAAAATTCTTTTCGAAACTAATCAACTCAAGTCAACCATGGTTAAATCTGGTCAACTTTTGGTCAAATTTGATCTTTGCGTATGTGAATATGAGCAAATGTGAGTATGAATTCCAGAAACAATTCGATGCAAATTTTCATTCAACCTTTCAAAATGAAGAGATGAGGGTCTCTTAAATAGACTTTCCTGAAATTCATCAACGGTTGAGATCGATTTCAATCAACGGTTAGGATTAAAGGTGAAGTTCAGTCATAAAGGGAGATTTCCAAATTAAAGGGAGTTAACAAATTTAATTTGAGTAAAATAAGGAGTTAACTGATTCAATCTGAGTAGAAAAAGGAGTTAATTGATTTAACTCATTTTTGATTAATAGTGAACTGGAAATTTCCCTTTTTGAACTGAAAAGAGATTTTGTTGAGATATTTAATTTAATAAAATGAGATATGCTCTCATAATTACTTTTTCTATTTAATTAAATAATCTTTAATTAATTAGAGACACTTTTCTTATTTAATTAAATAACTTTGTATAATTATTTAGGAATGGCATCTGATTTAATTAAATAACTTTGTTTAATTAATTAGAAGTAAGTACTCCATTTAATTAAATAATATTGTTTAATTATTTCAAAATTCTTTTCAAAACTAGTCAACTGTGGTTAAATCTGGTCTACTTTTGGTCAAACTTGATCTTTGTGTATGTGAATATGAGCAAATGTGAGTATGAATTTCAGCAACAATTTGATGCAAATTCTCATTCAACCTTTCAAAATGATGAGATGAGAGTCTCTTAAATAGACTTTCTTGAAATTCATCAACGGTTGAGATCCATTTCAATCAATGGTCAGGATTAAAGGTGAAGTTCAGTCATAAAGCGAGATTTCCAAATTAAAGGGAGTTAACAGATTTAATTTGAGTAAAATAAGGAGTTAACTGATTCAATTTGAGTAGAAAAAGGAGTTAACTGATTTAACTCATTTTTTATCAATAGTGAACTGGAAATTTCCCTTTTTGAACTGAAGAGAGATTTTGTTAAGATATTTAATTTAATAAAATGAGATATGCTCTCATAATTACTTTTTCTATTTAATTAAATAATCTTTAATTAATTAGAGACACTTTTCTTATTTAATTAAATAACTTTAATTAATTAATTAGGAATCATTTCTCATTTAATTAAATAACTTTGTTTAATTAATTAGAAGTAAGTACTCCATTTAATTAAATAATTTCGTTTAATTATTTCAAAATTCTTTTCGAAACTAGTCAAGTCAAGTCAACCATGCTTAAATCTGGTCAACTTTTGGTCAAACTTGATCTTTGCGTATGTGAATATGAGCAAATGTGAGTATCAATTCCAACAACAATTCGACTCAAATTCTCATTCAACCTTTCAAAATGAAGAGATGAGGGTCTCTTAAATAGAATTTTTTGGAATTCATCAACGGTTCAGATCGATTTCAATCAATGGTCAGGATTATAGGTGAAGTTCAGTTATAAAGGGAGATTTCAAAATTAAAGGGAGTTAACAGATTTAATTTGAGTAAAATAAGGAGTTAACTGATTCAATTTGAGTAGAAAAAGGAGTTAACTTATTTAACTCATTTTTTATCAATAGTGAACTAGAAATTTCCCTTTTTGAACTGAAGAGAGATTTTGTCGAGATATTTAATTTAATAAAATGAGATATGCTTTGATAATTACTTTTTCTATTTAATTAAATAATCTTTAATTAATTAGAGACACTTTTTTTATTTAACAAAATAACTTCGTTTAATTAATTAGGAATGGCTTCTCATTTAATTAAATAACTTTATTTAATTAATTAGAATTATGTACTCCATTTAATTAAATAATTTTGTTTAATTATTTCAAAATTCTTTTCGAAACTAGTCAACTCAAGTCAACTGTGGTTAAATGTGGTCAACTTTTGGTCAAACTTGATCTCTGCATATGTGAATATGAGAAAATGTGAGTATGAATTACAGCAAAAATTCGATGCAAATTCTCATTCAAGCTTTCAAAATGAAGAGATGAGGGTCTCTTAAATAGACTTTGTTGGAATTCATCAACGGTTGAGATCGATTTCAATCAACGATCAGGATTAAATGTGAAGTTCAGTCATAAAGGGCGATTTCCAAATTAAAGGGATTTAATAGATTTAATTTCAGTAAAATAAGGAGTTAACTGATTCAGTTTGAGTGAAAAAAGGAGTTAACTGATTTAACTCATTTTTTATCAATAGTTAACTGGAAATTTCCCTTTTTGAACTGAAGAGAGATTTTGTTGAGATATTTAATTTAATAAAATTAGATATGCTCTCATAATTACTTTTTCTATATAATTAAATAATCTTTAATTAATTAGAAGCACTTTTCTTATTTAATTAAATAACTTCATTTAATTAATTAGGAATGGCTTCTCATTTAATTAAATAACTTTGTTTAATTAATTAGAAGTAAGTACTCCATTTAACTAAATAATTTTGTTTGATTATTTCAAAATTCTTTTCGAAACTAGTCAACTCAAGTCAACCGTGGTTAAATCTAGTCAATTTTGGTCAAACTTGATCTTTGGGTATGTGAATATGAGCAAATGTGAGTATGAATTCCAGCAACAATTCGATGCAAATTCTCATTCAACCTTTCAAAATGAAGAGATGCGGGTCTCTTAAATAGACTTTCCTGGAACTCTTCAACGATTGAGATCGATTTCAATCAGCAGTCAAGATTAAAGGTGAAGTTCAGTCATAAAGTGAGATTTCCAAATTAAAGGGAGTTAACAGATTTAATTTGAGTAAAATAAGGAGTTAACTGATTCAATTTGAGTAGAAAAAACAGTTAACTGATTTAACTCATTTTTGATCAATAGTGAACTGGAGATTTCCCTTTTTGAATTGAAGAGATATTTTGGTTAGATATTTAATTTAATAAAATGAGATATGCTCTCATAATTACTTTTTCTATTTAATTAAATAATCTTTAATTAATTAGAGACAATGTTCTTATTTAATTAAATAACTTCATTTAATTAATTAGGAATGGCTTCTCATTTAATTAATTAGAAGTAAGTACTCCATTTAATTAAATAATTTCATTTAATTATTTCAAAATTTTTTTCGAAACTAGTCAACTCAAGTCAATCATGGTTAAATTTGGTCAACTTTTGGTCAAACTTGATCTTTGCGTATGTGAATATGAGCAAATGTGAGTATGAATTCCAGCAACAATTCGATGCAAATTCTCATTCAACCTTTCAGAATGAAGATATGAGGGTCTCTTAAATAGACTTTCCTGAAATTCTTCAACGGTTGAGATCGATTTCAATTAGCGGTCAGGATTAAAGGTGAAGTTCAGTAATAAAGGGAGATTTCCAAATTAAAGGGAGTTAACAGATTTAATTTGAGTAAAATAAGGAGTTAACTGATTCAATTTGAGTAGAAATAGGAGTTAACTGATTTAACTCATTTTTTATCAATAGTGAACTTGAAATTTCCCTTTTTCAACTGAAGAGAGATTTTGTTGAGATATTTAATTTAATAAAATGAGATATGCTCTCACGATTACTTTTTCTATTTAATTAAATAATCTTTAATTAATTAGAGACACTTTTCTAATTTAATTAAATAACTTCATTTAATTAGTTAGGAATGGCTTCTCATTTAATTAAATAACTTTGTTTAATTAATTAAAAGTAAGTACTCCATTTAATTAAATAATTTTGTTTAATTATTTTAAAATTCTTTTCAAAACTAGTCAACTCAAGTCAACCGTGGTTAAATTTAGTCTACTTTTTGTCTAACTTGATCTTTGCATATGTGAATATGAGTAAATGTGATTATGAATTCCAACAACAATTCGATGCAAATTCTCATTCAACCTTTCAAAATGAAGAGATGAGGGTCTTTTAAATAGACTTTCCTGGAATTCATCAACGGTTGAGATCGATTTCAATCAACGGTCAGGATTAAAGGTGAAGTTCAGTCATAAAGGGAGATTTCCAAATTAAAGGGAGTTAAAATATTTAATTTGAGTAAAATAACGAGTTAACTGATTCAATTTGAGTAGAAAAAAGAATTAACTAATTTAACTCATTTTTAATCAATAGTCAACTGAAAATTTCCCTTTTTGAACTGAAGAGATGTAATGCCCCACCAAGGGTTCCAAAGAATTAACCTAAAATTTCACTAAGTTTAGTAGCATTTTTTTTTTCTTCTGAAAATAAATACCATATATATAACTCATGCACAATAACGGAAGCAGTAGCATTGTCCATCATAACATACATAATAGATTACATTCTTTAAGATCCCTTAACGTTGAATTACATACATGAATCCATCTAGTACAACATCCACATGAAATAATAATGTTAAGTCCAATTTTTATACATTATATTTCAAATACTCAATCATCCACTGTTCATGTCATAGGGTATGACAACCTCAAAAAATATACATACATAGAATAAGGTACATCATCCTATTCTAATCCATGATACATCAAAGTAGAGATAATCACATGATACAAAAACATATACATCCATCATAAAGATCAAACATAATAACTTAAATGCATGGTTCCTCCCAACTGTCAATAGCATCATTAGACTATCGTGGATCCTAGCCATCCTTCCGTGCGTAACATTCCAAATCACCGAAGAGATCATCAGTATTACATAGTAGGAATGTCACTCCTAATATATACAACATCATATGTAGAAAGTAATCTAACATGCAAATAAAAGCATAAGATAACATCATCTAACATATGTTAATCATCAATGAAAAAAGGATACATATCCATCATCATAAAGGATGCATCAGTCCCGATGTCTCAATGAATCTCAAAATGATAAGCGTGAAAAATACACTACCACCCGACCACGTGGTACCTAAGTTGTCCACTCCCACCGTGCTAAGGAGATAATCTCAAGTCCCAAACATGCTATCAAAATCACATAACACATATCTCTATAAGTCCAGGAATCTTAAAAGTATACTAACTCAAGGTTCCAAACACAAAATCTGACATCTAATCCTAGTGGCACACAATGACATGTAGGAACCTACTATGCAAGCGGGAATGTGTCATCACAATTATCACGTACAAGTTACCTTGGCAGTTAGCTAAAATCCATGGGTCCATACTGACGAGGCATACTACTGAATGCAAGGTCGCAACCATGCATCTCACTACTCTCATCCTATCCTGTACAAGCACTCAAGGCATGGGCAAGAACAAAACACTTATCTTTTTATGTTCATTCAGTTAGTATTAGGTGTGAATGTTATCACTTATTAATCCAACTTACAATGAGTTACCCTGGAAGCCTCTTAGGGCCCCGACCCCCATTGCAAGCCACTTCCCATCACTACATGTAGATATCCTACCCTAATGCTCATGGACTCATAAATCTCAAAATCACAAAAGATAAACCATAAAATCATCAAATATGCATAAAAGCATCAAATCTCCATGACCTAACATCCATAGAAAATCATGAACACAATAGCTCTCTATTGGCAACTGAAGTATCACTGATAATCAAATATCTAATGGTTCTCAATAACCAAAATATATATCTCAATCATACTGATTGAAGACTCCAAAAATGGTTGAGTCAAACATGTCACATCATGACATCACCAAGAATAAATCCACATTTCAGTCTCATCATGGTGACTAGAAAATAACCAAGGACAACTGATCGATGACCAAAATAATGGTTAAGTCAAGTGTCTCATACATAAGAATCTCAACTATAACAATCAGTAATCATAACCAATACACAAAGCATTCCATCACATAACCATGGTTGGGTTTATAAAGATCGAGATTAAAACATCATCATGTCACCACAATCACATAACCCCCAATCCTCTAGTAGACATCCTATACTAGTCAACACTAGTGAACCCAAAACCCAAAACAATAGCATAAAGAATACAGAATGTAAACACATGTTTTGGTTTTACAAATTGAATTATAGAGATCTAAGTTTAAGTTCCCAGGTTTGAAGAATGAATGGAGAAACACTCATATTGTTTTTGGATATAAGTTTTCCTTAACAGAACTAAAAAAAATTCATTTTCCGATTTATAATATTTGTTTGATACATCCCCCACCAAACTATAAATTCCTTATTTAATAATTTTAAAACAATTAAATTATTAAATAGTTGAAAGTTAGGAAAGACTCACCTTTATGAAAATAAATCTTCAATATAAATCATTGATCAAATAATAATAACTTAAATTTATAAATAACTTATTTACATATTACATATATATATATATATATATATATATATATATATATATATACACACACACATATGTAAATATATTAATACGTTTTCAAAAAATTGATTTAACAATTTCGATTGACACCATATTATATAGCAATGCGAATCAATTGTTTATCAACATTTTAGCATAACATTTTTTTTGCATAACATTAACATCAATTAAACCCCCCCCAAACTCTTGTTACGGTACGCAGTACCTGCGGTCACAGGCACCGCGCCAATAGCGGCTTTGTAGTACCCCTGTCGTCGTAGACCTGTGACGACAGGTCTCTGCCTTCCGCAGGCGCAAGGTACGAATCATGCCCATGACATTATAATATACACTTGTTTCATGCGATATGAATCGCGATGCGATTTATTAAATTTCTCACTGTGATTTATCAATCGCTCAATTCGGTGCATTATATATAAATATACATAGGTGTATATATATATATATATATATAATCAAATTTTATAATAGATCTATAATAAATGTATACATATGCATATATATATATATATATATATATATATGTATATGTATATGTATATGTATATGTATGTAGATCTGAATATATAACCATGTATGTTTTTTTTTCACAAAGATTATATCTACAATTATGAATGCATATAAAATTCTCCAATAAAATCAATCTACCCATATTGAGAATGCATATAAATATGAAACTTCTCAGAAGACATATGGAAGACACGAAGAGGATAGGGAATGTGAGATGCAAAAATAGCATAATTAAAATCATAAGAATCTACCCGAATTCTGATGCTAAATCGCTCTTCCTCAAAAAATCCGCAGAGCAAGCTCTTCCATTCTTCAGAATTCTCGAGTCCTCCAATGCTCCAATTGCTCTCCCAACGCTGTGTCTAAGCTTCTATGAATGCCTGAATATAAAGAGCTTTCAGGAAACATCTAGAATGCTTCTAGAAACAGCTGGAAGGTGTCACCAAATAAGCATGGGTCTTTTCCAACCTTCAAGATGAGTCATAGGGTTGTAGACACCATGTGCTTAATTGATGCATTAACCCCTGTGTTGTTGACACATGATAAATAGAGAAGTGCGTTAATTCCCATGCAAGCTTATAACTCCAATTTACTTTTTATATAATTTCTATTTAAATATTTTTAACTTTCATTTTAACTTTATAACTTTTATTATTATTATTTATTTGTTACTTTATTATTATTTTATAATTATTATTAATTTTAATTTTTAATTTTCTTTTATTTAATTCATTTTTCCTCAATAATTCACATTTAATTAATTATAATCAAAATATCAAATAACATGATATTTTATATTAATTTCCTCAAATCATTAATTTATTAATTAAATCTATTTATTAAGACTTAATTAATAGATAATTCACCATAGACCTCCAAGATAGAATATGAAACCCCATCATAGAGAAAATCACTCAAAATCAGTCTAAAGGGTTAAAAATCACAAATTATGTCATCCGACACATTTGGTGGGTAAAATATCTAGATAATTGTCCCACTTCACTAGGACAATTGGTTTAAGGATTTGGGATTTGGATTTGAGAATTTATCTCCCTTCTCTTATCATTGAGATAGTATAATAGGGTACGCTCATCCTGGAAATTCAGGAAAGTTGATACCTGGTACCTGCAACCTGCAAAAAAACCATGCATCTACATATAATATATATAATGCTAAGCTAAACAAACAATGGCAGGAAGTGGTGCATCGTGTAGATCCTGACTAAGTAGGTGACTACAACTCCCTTAACCACATCAGAAATGCCATACAATAAGAAAACATGCACACCATACACATGTAAGTATGGGATAAGTATTCATAATAAAACACATAAGATAATAAACCATCCATCTAATCATCAATAATAACTGAAAACAATATAATGATCATCATGTATGAATGAAATGTAAAGTCTAAATGATCTCATCTTATAATCACTAAATCCATAACATAATGTCTGATAATGTAAAAACAATACCACTAATCTACCAACATAAAATGAGTCTATCATAGTCTGATAATATTAACAATGTCCAGAAAAGATGTGCACGAGGGTAGGCACTACATCCACCCCCCCTTAGGTGAGGCTTACTCCTGGAAGCCTACAAACAAGTAGGGATATAACTCGCTCAATCTAGTTGCATCCTCCCAAGTAGCTAAAGAATCATCAGTAGGGTCCCATTGGACCCTTACCTTCTCGATGGTTCAACCCTTGAGGGTCAACCTCCACTGCTCTAGAATACGAGCCAGCTCCAAATCTAGCTGCCTGTCCTCTACCTGCAACACATTCCAATCAAGAACATGTACAATATCAGGAATATACTGCCGGAGCACTGAAACAAGGAAAACATCATGAATGCGAGCTAGGTTGGGTGGTAGAGCAAGGCGGTAAGCAACCGGGCCAATCCTCTCCAAAATCTCAAACAGTCCCACAAAGCGAGGTGCTAGCTTAGAACCCTTTCCATATCGGATCGAACTCTTTCGCGATCGCACTCTCAAGAAAACCTTATCACCCACAGCAAATTGCTTATCAATCCTATGAGCATCGGCATACTTCTTCTGCCTATCCTGTGCTGTAGTCAAATGCTCACGAATATGCACTACCTGTTGCTCCATATCACGAAGCATCTCAAGTCCCAACAGGATGCGATCCTCAAGACTGTCCCAACTCAATGGTGTACGATAAAGACGCCCATATAATGCCTGAAATGGTGCCATACCAATAGAACTATGATATCCATTGTTGTAAGAAAACTCCACTAAGTAGAGGTAATCCTCCCAATGTGTCTGCCTATCCATCACATACATCCGTAACATATCCTCCAAAACCTGATTCACCCTCTTTGTCTGAGCATCAGTCTTTGGATTATATGTCGAACTGAAGTTTAACTGCGCTTCAAGCTCATGCTGCAATGATGTCCAGAATGCAGATGTGAATACAAGATAACTGTCAAAAATGATCTTTCTAGGAATACCATGTAATCTCACAATATCATGCATAAAGACATTAGCTACAGAAGCTGTTGTGTAGGAAGACCTAATTGTTGAAAAATGCACCACCTTAGTCAACCGATCAATAGTGACCATGATAGCATCATGACGTCGAACTGTCATAGGTAATCCTACTATGAAATCCATGGAGATGATATCCCACTTCCAAGAAAGAATAAGATTAGGCTGCAAAAGTCCAGCTGGGTGCTGATGTTTTGCCTTAACTCTCTAACACTCAAGGCACCTGGCCACAAAATCAGCAATATCTCGCTTCATCCCAGACCAAAAGAACAAACGTCTCAAATCAACATGCATCTTCTTGACACCTGGATGTGCTGAGTAAGGTGTACGATGGGCTTCTGCTAGAATCAAGGTGCGAAGCTCATCCAAAAATGACACATAAATCCTCCCCAAATGTCTTAAAAAACCATCTGATTCTCGAACGTAACTCGCAAATTTACCTTCCAAAGATCTTCCTGAATCAATCTCTCTACACACTTTCTGATACCATGAGTCCGTAGGAAGTGCCTGAAGAATTCGACTCCTCAAATCCACACTAAGAGTCATCGATGATAACACATGTCTCCTATGATTCAAAGCATCTGCCACCACATTCTCCTTACCCTGAATGTACTTAACCTCAAAATCATATTCACATAGAAACTCCATCCATCGCCTCTAGCGAGCATTCAAATTAGGCTGAGTAAAAATGTATTGAAGACTACGATGATCGCTATGTAGCTCAAATCTATGCCCCAATAAGAAATGTCTCCACCTTGTCAAATCATGAACTACTACCACTAACTCAAGATCATGTGTAGGATAATTTAACTCATGATCCTTGAGCTTGCGTGATTCATACACAATCACCCGTCCATTCTGCATCAACACTACCCCAATCCCTTCAAGAGAAGCATCTATACATACCATGAAATCACCTTCTGGATCAGGTACAACTAGAATTAGTGCACCGGTCAAAAGCTCCTTGAGCTTCTGGAAAGCTTCCTCACATTTCTCTGTCCATACGAACTTCTTTCCTTTCCTTTGAAGAGAAGTGATAGGATGTGATATCTGAGAGAAGTTCTGGACAAATCTATGATAATAACCAGCTAACCCCATGAAACTACGAATCTCTAACACATTAGTCAGTGTTGGCCAATCTATTATCGCTTGAATCTTTGCAGGATCCACTGAAATACCATCACCTGAAATAACATGCCCTAAATACTGAATCTCCATTTTGAAGAATTCACACTTAGCTGCATTGGCATAAAGCTGATTGTCCCTGAAACACTGCAAAACCAATCGCAGGTGTTCCTCATGCTCCTTCTGAGTCTTCGAATATATCAATATGTCATCAAGAAACACGAGTACAAACCTGTCCAGATAAGATCGAAACACACCATTCATCAAACTCATAAAAATTGATGGAGCATTAGTCAATCCAAAAGGTACCACTATGAACTCATAATGTTCATAACGAGTTCAAAAAGCAGTCTTGTGAATATCTGCTTCCTTAATGTGAAGCTGGTGGTATCTTGACTTAAGATCAATCTTGGAGAATACTGTAGCTCCCTTGATCTGATCAAATAAGTCATCAATCCTAGGTAAAGGATACCTATTCTTAATAGTCACCTTATTCAACTGTTTATAGTCAATACAAAGGCACAAAGAACCGTCTTTCTTCTTCACAAAGAGCACTGGAGCTCCCCATGGTGATACACTAGGTTGAATGCTCCCTTTGGCCAGAAGTTCCTCTAGCTGAAGACATAGCTCACCCAATTCCTATGTCATCATGCGATAAGGAGCTTTAGAGATAGGCTCTACTCCAAGAATCAGATCAATACTAAAGTCAATGTCCCTCTTTGGAGGCATGCCTGGAATCTCACTTGGAAAAACATCTGCATAGTCCTGCAAAATCAGGTGATCTAAAGTCTCCCTCATGAGATATTCTTCATCAAGATCATTTACCATAACAACAAATATTTGACATCCCTTTCAAAAACTTTGCTTCAATTGCATAGCAGAAATCATCTGCAGAGATATAGGCCTCGGTATCCCAACTATCTGCACATCATTCCCTTGGTCATCTTGGCACATAATAATCTTCTTCCTACAATCTATACTAGCTCTATGAGATCCAAGCTAGTCCATGCCTAAAACCATATCATAGGAACCAAGGGGTATGATTCGAAGATCCACTGCAGTATCAAAGCTTCCTAAGCTAAGCCTACACTTATGAACTAGAGAATCTGTGGAGACCTTAATGACTGAGGCTAGTTTCACTTGCCAACCACGATCTTGCTTTACTGCATCCAGCTTACACTTAGAAACTATAGATGGTGAAATAAATGAATCTGTAGCTCCTGAATCAAACAGTACTGAAAGAGATATACCTCTAATAGCACCTGTGGTCTCAACCACTGTTCCCTGATGATCTGCCTGACATTGATCAACTGCTGCAAAAACTCTATGAGCTCTACCTGCATCACCAACTGTAGGCTTTGAAATGGTAGGTCTAGGTCGTAAAAATTGAGGTGCTCACTGAGGACACTAAGCTACATAATGTCCAATCTGACCACATGAAAAGCATTCTGTATTTCTGCCAGAACCTCTTCCCATAGGTTGTACATTTGATTGCTGGCGACTATTCTTGCTCACAAAAAACTAGCTACTCTGAGCTAGCTGATTGGACTGATTCTGTTTATTGTCTTGAGTATTGCAGTTGTTCTTGGTGTTAGCACCTTTGCCACTGCCTTGAGCTTGAGAATTTGATCCCTTCTATTGCTGTGTCTGTTGAGACTACTGCTAATACTGTTTCCCCTTAGAGAAAGAAAACTTCTTGTTACCACCTAAATTGTAGTTGCTTTTAGATCCTAATGCCGCTGGTGCTTCTACAAAACCACCTTGACCAAGATTGACACTTTTCTCAACAAGGATAGCTCGATGCATCGCATCCTTGAGGGTTTTTGGTTCAAATACCTTAACTCCCCCAATAATATGGTTATTCAAACCCCTAATAAAATGTTGTCTCTACTGAGCGAAATTTTCACTGAACCCTGAAAAAGGCATAAGCTCATAAAACATATGCTCATACTCGGTCACTAACAAAGTGCACTATCTAAGATTATGAAATTCATCAGCGCTTTGTTGTTTCCATTCCTCTGGTAGGAATCGTTCACAAAAACTTTCTAGGAATAACTCCCATGTAACACTGCTCATATCAATTCCCAACTTCTTCTCCTCAATCATCCACCAAGTGGCCCCAAAATTCTCTAAATTAGTGATCACAAATCTTGCCTTAACATTGTTGTTGAACTCCTACATGGCAAAAATCCCATTGAGGGAAATAAGCCACTGCTCGGCCACATAACCAGAACCTTGCCCATTGAAAGGCTTAACTTTGGATCTTGAAAGATCTTGCATCTGTGTGGACACAATGGACCTCTGACGTTCCTTCTGAGGACTTCTAGATCTGGGTCTATGCTCTTGTTCTATCTGATGCACTTTAGGCTATTCTTGAACAGGAGGTAGACGTTCTAGAATAGTTTGCATCATCTACCTCAAACCAACATCCTCAGACTCAACTTGGTCCTCTCTACAGCTCTCTTCCTACTGCCTACTAGAGTGCTCTTCCCTGCTCTCTACATGAGCCGATCCCTCATGGGCAGACTCATGGACACTGATAGCTCTACCACGACCACAACCTCTAACAGAAGACCTAGTCCCAGATACCATCCTACAACAGTACAAAGTACTAAGTTCAGTTCTATGTTTAGGTTTAAGTAAAATTTCCAATTTTGAAACTAAGTGTTGAAGTATGAAAAATATTCAAGTAATAGTTTGAGTCCTGTTTCAATTCACCTAGATCAAGTTTGGAAAGTTACACTTAATAGTTCAAAGTTCTAGTTGTTCCAAAATACCCCAAGCTCCCAATGTAAAAACGCGGGCTCTGATACCAAATGTAATCCACCAAGGGTTTCAAAGAATTAACCTAGAATTTTACTAAGTTTACTAGCATTTTTTTTTAAAAAAAAAATAAATTCCATATATATAACTCATGCACAATAATGGAAGCAATAGCATTGTCCATCATAACATACATAACAGATTACATTCTTTAAGGTCCCTTAACGTTGAATTACATACATGAATCCATCTAGTACAACATCCACATGAAATAATAATGATAAGTCCAATTTTTATACATTACATTTCAAATACTCAATCATCCACTGTTCATGCCACAGGGTATGACAACCTCAAAAAATATACATACATAGAATAAGGTACATCATCCTATTCTAATCCTTGATACATCAAAGTAGAGATAATCACATGATACAAAAACATATACATCCATCATAAAGATCAAACATAATAAACTAAGTGCACGGTTCCTTCCAACCATCAATAGCATCATTAGACCATCGTGGATCCTAGCCATCCCTCCGTGTGTAACATTCCAAATCACTGAAAAGATCATCAGTATTACATAGTAGGAATGTCATTCCTAATATATACAACATCATATGTAGAAAGTAATCTAACATGCAAATAAAAGCATAAGATAACATCCTCTAACATATGCTAATCATCAATAAAAAAGGATACATATCCACCATCATGAAGGACACATCAGCCACGATGTTTCAATGAATCTCAAAATGATAAGAGTGGAAAATACACTACCACCCGACCGCGTGGTACCTAAGTGGTCCACTCCCACCGTGCTAAGGAGATAATCTCAAGTCCCAAACAGGCTATCAAAATCACATAACACATATCTCTATAAGTCCAGGAATCCTAAAAGTATACTAAATCAAGGTTCCAAACACAAAATTTGACATCTAATCCCAGAGGCACACAATGACATGTAGGAACCTACTATGGAAGCGGGAAAGTGTCATCGTAATTATCATGTACAAGTTATCCTAGCAGTTAGCTAAACTCCACGGGTCTGTACTGATTTTATGCGACCACTAGTATCCTCTCATACTGATGAGGCATACTACGGAATGCAATGTCGCAACCATGCATCTCACTACTCCCATCCTAGCCTATACAAGCACTCAAGGCATGGGCGAGAAAAAAACACTTATCTTTTTAAGTTCATTCAGTTAGTATTAGGTGTGAATGTTATCACTTAGTAATCCAACTTACAATGAGTTGCCCTGGCAGCCTCTTAGGGCCTCGGCCTCCATTGCAAGCCACTTCCCATCACTACATGTAGATATCCTACCCTAATGCTCATAGACTCATAAATCTCAAAATCACAAAAGATAAACTATAAAATCATCAAATATGCATAAAAACATCAAATCTCTAAGAGCTAACATCCATAGAAAGTCATGAACACAATAGCTCTCTATTGGCAACTGAAATATCACTGATAATCAAATATCTAATGGTTCTCAATAACCAAAATATATATCTCAATCATACTGATCGAAGACTCCAAAAATGGTTGAGTCAAACATGTCACATCATGACATCACCAAGAATAAATCCACATTTCAGTCCAATCATGGCAACTAAAAAATAACCAAGGATAACTGATCGATGAGACCAAAATAATAGTTAAGTCAAGTGTCTCATACATAAGAATCTCAACTATAATAATCAGTAATCACAACCAATACATAGAGCATTCCATCACATAACCATGGTTGGGTTTATAAAGATTGAGATTAAAACATCATCATGTCACCACAATCACATAACCCCCAAGCCTCTGGTAGAGGTCCTATACTAGTCAACACTAGTGAACCCAAAACCCAAAATAATAGCATAAAGAATACACAATGTAAACACATGTTTTGGTTTTACAATTTGAATTGTAGAGATCTCAGCTTAAGTTCCCAAGTTTGAAGAATGAATGGAGAAACACTCATATTGTTTTTGGATATAAGTTTTCCTTAACAGAACTAAAAAAAATCCATTTTCCAATTTATAATATTTGTTTGATACGTCCCCCGCCAAACTATAAATTCCTTATTTAATAATTTAAAACAATTAAATTATTAAATAGTTGAAAGTTATTAAAGAGTCACCTTTATGAAAATACATCTTCAATATAAATCATTGATGAAATAATAATAACTTAAATTTATAAATAACTTATTTACATATTACATACATACATACATACATATACATATATATACATACATACATACATATACATATATATATACATACATACATACATACATATATATATATACACACACACACACACACACACACACACACATACATACATACATATGTAAATATATTAATACGTTTTCATAAAATTGATTTAACAATTTCGATTGACACCATATTATATAGAAATGTGAATCGATTGTTTATAAACGTTTTAACATAACTTTTTTTTGCATAACATTAACATCAATTAAACCCCCCCAAACTCTTGTTGCGGTACACAGTACCTGCGATCGCAGGCACTGCGCTGACAGCGGATACGTAGTACCCCTGTCGTTGCAGACCTATGACGACAGGTCTCTGCCTTCCGCAGGCGCGGGGTACAAATCGTGCCCACGGCATTACAATATACACTTGTTTCATGCGATATGAATCGCGATGCGATCTATTAAATTTTCCACTGCGAATTGCTCAATTCGGTGCATTATATATAAATATACATAGGTATATATATATATATATATGTATGTATGTATGTATGTGTATATATATATATATATATAATCCAATTTTATAATAGATCCATAATATATATATATATATATATATGCAGATCTGAATATATAACCATGTATGTTTTTAATTTTTTTTACAAAGATTATATCTACAATTATGAATGCATATAAAATTCTCTAATAAAATTAATCTACCCATATTGAGAATGCATATAAATATGAAACTTCTTAGAAGACATATGGAAGACACGATAAAGACAAGCAATGTGAGATGCTAAAATAGAATAATTAAAATCACAAGAATCTACTCGAATTCTAATGCTAAATCGCTCTTCCTCAGAAAATCCGCAGAGCAAAGTCCTTCCTTCTTCAGAATTTTTGAGTCCTCCAATGCTCAAATTGCTCTCCCAACACTGTGTCTAAGTTTCTATGAATGCCTGAATATAAAGAGCTTTCAGGAAACATCTAGAATGCTTCTAGAAACAGCTGGAAGGTGTCACCAACTAAGCATGGGTCTTTTCCAACCTTCAAGATGATCCATAGGGTTGTAGACACCATGTGCTTAATTGATGCACTAACCCCCGTGTTGTTGACACATGAGAAATAGAGAAGTGCGTTAATTCCCATGCAAGCTTATAACTCCAATTTACTTTTTATATAATTTCTATTTAAATATTTTTAACTTTCATTTTAACTTTATAACTTTTAATATTATTATTTATTTGTTACTTTATTATTATTTTATAATTATTATTAATTTTAATTTTTAATTTTCTTTTATTTAATTCATTTTTCCTCAATAATTCACATTTAATTAATTCTAATCAAAATATCAAATAACATATTATTTTATATTAATTTCCCCAAATCATTAATTTATTAATTAAATCTATTTATTAAGACCGTACTTAATAGTTAATTCACCATAGACCTCCAAGATAGAATATGAAAACTCATCATAGAGTAAATCACTCAAAATCAGTCTAAAGAGTTAAAAATCATGAATTATGTCATTCGACACATTCGGTGGGTAAAATATCCAGATACTTGTCCTACCTCACTAAGACAATTGGTTTAAGGGTTTGAAATTTGGACTTTGTGAATTTATCTCACTTCTCTTATCGTTGAGATAGTATAATAGGGTACGCTCATCCTGGCAAGTCAGGGAAGTCGATACCCAGTACCTGCAACCTGCAGAAAAATCATGCATGTACATATAATATATATAATGCTAAGCTAAACAGACAATGGAAGGAAGTGGTGCATCATATAGATCTCGACTAAGTAGGTGACTATGACTCCCTTCCTTAACCACATCAGAAACACCATACAATAAGAAAATACGCACACCATACACATGCAAGTATGGGGTAAGTATCTATAATAAAGTATATAAGATAATAAACCATCCATCTAATCATCAATAATAACTGAAAACAATATAATGATCATCATGTATGCATGAAATGTAAAGTTTAAATGATCTCATCTTATAACCACTGAATCCATAATATAATGTCTGATAATGTCAAAACAATACCACTAATCTATCAACATAAAACTAGTCTATCATAGTCTGATAATATTAACAATGTAAAAAAAAGATGTGAACGATGGTAGGCACTACAAGAGAGATTTTGTTGAGATATTTAATTTAATAAAATGAGATATGCTCTCATAATTACTTTTTCTATTTAATTAAATAATCTTTAATTAATTGGAGACACTTTTTTAATATAATTAAATAACTTCACTTAATTAATTAGGAATAGCTTCTCATTTAATTAAATAACTTTATTTAAATAATTAGAAGTAAGTACTCCATTTAATTAAAGAATTTTGTTTAATTATTTCAAAATTCTTTTCGAAACTAGTCAACTCAAGTCAACCGTGGTTAAATCTGGTCAACTTTTGGTCAAACTTGATCTTTGCGTCTGTGAATATGAGCAAATGTGAGTATGAATTCCAGCAACAATTCGATGCAAATTTTCATTCCACCTTTCAAAACGAAGAGATGAGGGTCTCTTAAATAGACTTTCCTGAAATTCATCAACGGTTGAGATCGATTTCAATCAACGGTCAAGATTAAAGGTGAAGTTCAATCATAAAGTTAGATTTCCAAATTAAAGGGAGTTAACAGATTTAATTTAAGTAAAATAAGGAGTTAACTGATTCAATTTAAGTAGAAAAAGGAGTTAACTGATTTAACTCATTTTTTACCAATAGTGAACTAGAAATTTCTCTTTTTGAACTGAAGAGAGATTTTGTTGAGATATTTAATTTAATAAAATGAGATATGCTCTCATAATTACTTTTTCTATTTAATTAAATAATCTTTAATTAATTAGAGACACTTTTCTTATTTAATTAAATAACTTCATTTAATTAATTAGGAATGACTTCTCATTTAATTAAATAACTTTGTTTAATTAGTTAGAAGTAAGTACTCCATATAATTAAATAATTTAGTTTAATTATTTCAAATTTTTTTTGAAATTAGTCAACTCAAGTCAACCGTGGTTAAATCTGGTCAACTTTTGGTCAAACTTGATCTTTGCGTACGTGAATATGAATAAATGTGAGTCTGAATTCCAGCAACAATTCGATACAAATTCTCATTCAACCTTTAAAAATGAAGAGATGAGGGTCTCTTAAATAGACTTTTGTGGAATTAATCAACAGTTGAGATCGATTTCAATCAACGGTCAAGATTAAAGGTGAAGTTCAGTCATAAAGCGAGATTTTCAAATTAAACAGAGTTAACAGATTTAATTTGAGTAAAATAAGGAGTCAACTGATTCAATTTGAGTAGAAAAAGGAGTTAACTGATTTAACTCATTTTTTATCAATAGCGAACTGAAAATTTTCCTTTTTGAACTGAAGAGAGATTTTGTTGAAATATTTAATTTAATAAAATGAGATATGCTCTCATAATAACTTTTTCTATTTAATTAAATAATCTTTAATTAATTAGACACAATTTTCTTATTTAATTAAATAACTTCATTTAATTAATTAGGAATGGCTTCTCATTTAATTAAATAATTTTTTTAATTAGTTAGAAGTAAGTACTCTGTTTAATTAAATAATTTCGTTTAATTATTTCAAAATTCTTTTCGAAACTAGTCAACTCAAGTCAACCGTGGTTAAATCT
This sequence comes from Cupressus sempervirens, assembly GCA_028749045.1. Taxonomy (NCBI): domain Eukaryota; kingdom Viridiplantae; phylum Streptophyta; class Pinopsida; order Cupressales; family Cupressaceae; genus Cupressus; species Cupressus sempervirens. Next base: position 451,581,765 of record CM053788.1, read on the forward strand.
AGTCAACTTTTGGTCAAACTTGATCTTTGCGTATGTGAATATGAGCATATGTGAGTATGAATTCCAACAACAATTCGATGCAAATTCTCATTCAACCTTTCAAAATGAAGAGATAAGGGTCTCTTAAATAGACTTTCCCGAAATTCATCAACGGTTGAGATCGATTTCAATTAATGGTCAGGATTAAAGGTGAAGTTCAGTCATAAAGGGAGATTTCCAAATTAAAGAGAGTTGACAGATTTAATTTGAGTAAAATAAGGAGTTAACTGATTCAATTTGAGTAGAAAAAAGAGTTAACTGATTTAACTCATTTTTGATCAATAGTGAACAGGAAATTTCCCTTTTTGAACTGAAGAGAGATTTTGTTCAGATATTTAATTTAATAAAATGAGATATGCTCTCATAATTACTTTTTCTATTTAATTAAATAATCTTTAATTAATTAGAGACACTTTTCTTAATTAATTAAATAACTTCATTTAATTAATTAGGAATGGCTTCTCATTTAATTAAATAACTTTGTTCAATTAATTAGAAGTAAGTACTCCATTTAATTAAATAATTTCGTTTAATTATTTTAAATTTTTTTTCGAAACTAGTCAACTCAACTCAACCGTGGTTAAATCTGGTCAACTTTTGGTCAAACTTGATATTTGCATATGTAAATATGAGCAAATGTGAGTATGAATTCCAGCAACAATTCGATGCAAATTCTCATTCAAGTTTTCAAAATGAAGAGATGAGGGTCTTTTAAATAGACTTTCCTCGAATTCATCAACGGTTGAGATCGATTTCAATCAATTGTCATGATTAAAGGTGAAGTTCAGTCATAAAGGGAGATTTCCAAATTAAAGGGAGTTAACAGATTTAATTTGAGTAAAATAAGGAGTTAACTGATTCAATTTGAGTAGAAAAAGGAGTTAATTAATTTAACTCATTTCTTATCAATAGTGAACTGGAAATTTCCCTTTTTGAACTAAAGAGAGATTTTGTTGAGATATTTATTTTAATAAAATGAGATATGCTCTCATAATTACTTTTCCTATTTAATTAAATAATCTTTAAATACTTAGAGACACTTTTCTTATTTAATTAAATTACTTCATTTAATTAATTAGGAATGACTTCTCATTTAATTAAATAACTTTGTTTAATTAGTCAGAAGTAAGTACTCCATTTAATTAAATAATTTTGTTTAATTATTTCAAAATTCTTTTCGAAACTAGTTAACTCAAGTCAACTGTGATTAAATCTGATCAACTTATGGTCAAACTTGATCTTTGCGTATGTGAATATGAGCAAATGTGAATATGAATTCCAGCAACAATTCGACGCAAATTCTCATTCAACCTTTCAAAATGAAGAGATGAGGGTCTCTTAAATAGACTTTTCTAAAAGTTATCAATGGTTGAGATCGATTTCAATCAACGGTCATGATTAAAGGTGAAGTTCAGTCATAAAGAGAGATTTCAAAATTAAAGAGAGTTAACAGATTTTAATTTGAGTAAAATAAGGAGTTAACTGATTCAATTTGAGTGCAAAAAGCAGTTAACTGATTTAACTCATTTTTGATCAATAGAGAACTGAAAATTTCCCTTTTTGAACTAAAGAGAGATTTTGTTAAGATATTTAATTTAATTAAATGAAATATGCTCTCATAATTACTTTTTCTATTTAATTAAATAATCTTTAATTAATTAGAGACACTTTTCTTATTTAATTAAATAACTTCATTTAATTAATTAGGAATGGCTTCTCATTTAATTAAATAAGTTTTTTTAATTAATTAGAAGTAAGTATTCCATTTAATTAAATAATTTTGTTTAATTATTTCAAAATTCTTTTCGAAACTAGTCAACTCAAGTCAACCGTGGTTAAATCTGGTCAACTTTTGGTCAAACTTGATCTTTGTGTTTGTGAATATGAGCAAATGTGAGTATGAATTGCAACAACAATTCGATGCGAATTCTCATTCAACCTTGCAAAATGAAGAGATGAGGGTCTCTTAAATAGACTTTTCTGCAATTCGTTAACGGTCGAGATCGATTTCAATCAACGGTCAGGATTAAAGGTGAAGTTCAGTCATAAAGGGAGATTTCCAAATTAAAGGGAGTTAACAGATTTAATTTGAGTAAAATAAGGAGTTAACTAATTCAATTTGAGGAGAAAAAGGAGTTAACTAATTTAACTCATTTTTAATCAACAGTGAACTGGAAATTTCCCTTTTTCAACTGAAGAGAGATTTTGTTGAAATATTTAATTTAATAAAATGAGATATGCTCTCATAATTACTTTTTCTATATAATTAAATAATCTTTCATTAATTAGTGACACTTTTCTTATTTAATTAAATAACTTCATTTAACTAATTAGGAATGGCTTCTCATTTAATTAAATAACTTTGTTTAATTAATTAGAAGTAAGTACTCTATTTAATTAAATAATTTTGTTTAATTATTTTAAAATTCTTTTCGAAACTAGTCAACTCAAGTCAACCGTGGTTAAATCTGGTCAAATTTTGGTCAAGCTTGATCTTTGCGTATGTGAATATGAGCGAATGTGAGTATGAATTCCAGCAACAATTCAATGCAAATTCTCATTCAACCTTTCAAAATGAAGAGATGAGGGTCTCTTAAATAGACTTTCCTGCAAATCGTCAACGGTCGAGATTGATTTCAATCAACGGTCAGGATTAAAGGGGAAGTTCAGTCATAAAGGAAGATTTCCAAATTAAAGGGAGTTAACAGATTTAAATTTGAGTAAAATAAGGAATTAACTGATTCAATTTGAGTAGAAAAAGGAGTTAACTGATTTAACTAATTTTTGATCAATAGTGAACTGAAAATTTCCCTTTTTAAACTGAAGAGTGATTTTGTTGAAATACTTAATTTAATAAAATGAGATATGCTCTCATAATTACCTTTTCTATTTAATTAAATAATCTTTAGTTAATTAGAAACACTTTTCTTATTTAATTAAATAACTTCATTTAATTAATTAGGAATAGCTTCTCATTTAATCAAATAACTTTGTTTAATTAATTAGAAGAAAGTACTCCATTGAATTAAATAATTTCGTTTAATTATTTCAAAATTCTTTTCGAAACTAGTCAACTCAAGTCAACCGTGGTTAAATCTAGTCAACTTTTGGTCAAACTTGATCTTTGCGTATGTGAATATGAGCAAATCTGAGTATGAATTCCTGCAAAAATTTGATGCAAATTCTCATTCAATCTTTCAAAATGAAGAGATGAGGGTCTCTTAAATATACTTTCTTAGAATTCATCAATGGTTGAGATCGATTTCAATCAATGGTCAGGATTAAAGTTGAAGTTCAGTTATAAAGGGAGATTTCCAAATTAAAGGGAGTTAAGAGATTTAATTTGAGTAAAATAAGGAGTTAACTGATTCAATTTGAGTAGCAAAAGGAGTTAACTAGTTTAACTCATTTTTTTTATCAATAGTGAACTGAAAATTTCCATTTTTAAATTGAAGAGAGATTTTTTTGAGATATTTAATTTAATAAAATGAGATATGCTTTCATAATTACATTTTCTATTTAATTAAATAATCTTTAATTAATTAGAAACATTTTTCTTATTTAATTAAATAACTTCATTTAATTAATTAGGAATGGCTTCTCATTTAATTTAAAAAATTTGTTTAATTAATTAGAAGTAAGTACTCCATTTAATTATATAATTTCGTTTAATTATTTCAAAATTCTTTTAGAAACTAGTCAACTTAAGTCAACCGTGGTTAAATTTGATCAACCTTTTGTCAAATTTGATCTTTGCGTATGTGAATATGAGCAAATGTGAGTATGAATTCTAGCAACAATTCGATGCAAATTCTCATTCACCCTTTCAAAATGAAGAGATGAGAGTCTCTTAAATAGACTTTTTTGGAATTCATCAACGATTGAGATCGATTTCAATCAACGGTCAGGATTAAATGTGAAGTTTAGTCATAAAGGGAGATTTTCAAATTAAAGGTAGTTAACAAGTTTAGTTTGAGTAAAATAAGAAATTAACTGATTCAATTTGATTAGAAAAGGGAGTTAACTGATTTAACTCATTTTTCTATCAATAGTGAACTAGAAGTTTCCCTTTTTGAACTGAAGAGAGATTTTGTTGAGATATTTAATTTAATAAAATGAGATATGCTCTCATAATTACTTTTTCTATTTAATTAAATAATCTTTAATTAATTAGGGACACTTTTCTTATTTAATTAAATAACTTCATTTAAATAATTAGGAATGGCTTCTCATTTAATTAAATAACTTTGTTTAATTAGTTAGAAGTAAGTACTCCATTTAATTAAATAATTTCGTTTAATTATTTCAAAATTCTTTTCGAAACTAGTCAACTCAAGTCAACCGTGGTTAAATCTGGTCAACTTTTGGTCAAACTTGATCTTTGCGTATGTGAATATGAGAAAATGTGAGTATGAATTTCAAAAATAATTCGATGCAAATTATCATTCAACCTGTCAAAATGAAGAGATGACGGTCTCTTAAATAGACTTTCTTGGAATTTATCAACGGTTGAGATCAATTTCAATCAGTGGTCAAGATTAAAAGTGAAGTTCAGTCATAAAGGGAGATTTCCAAATTAAAGGGAGTTAAGAGATTTAATTTGAGTAAAATAAGGAGTTAACTGATTCAATTTGAGTACAAAAAGAAGTTAACTGATTTAACTCATTTTTGGTCAATAGTGAACTCGAAATTTCACTTTTTGAACTGAAGAGAGATTTTGTTGAGATATTTAATTTAATAAAATGAGATATGGTCTCATAATTACTTTTTCTATTTAATTAAATAATCTTTAATTAATTAGAGACACTTTTCTTATTTAATTAAATAACATCATATAATTAATTAGGAATGGCTTCTCATTTAATAACATCTTTGCGTATGTGAATATGAGCAAATGTGAGTATGAATTCCAACAACAATTCGATGCAAATTGTCATTCAACCTTTCAAAATGAAGAGATTAGGGTCTCTTAAATAGACTTTCATGGAATTCATCAACGGTTGAGATCGATTTCAATCAACGGTCAGTATTAAAGGTGAACTTCAGTCATAAAGGGAGATTTCCAAATTAAAGGGAGTTAACAGATTTAATTTGAGTAAAATAAGGAGTTAACTGATTCAATTTGAGTAAAAAAAAGAGTTAACCGATTTAACTCATTTTTGATCAATAGTGAACTAAAAATTTCCCTTTTTGAACTGAAGAAATACTTTGTTGAGATATTTAATTTATTAAAATGAGATATGCTCTCATAATTGCCTTTTCTATTTAATTAAATAATCTTTAATTAATTAGAGACTATTCTTATTTAATTAAATAACTTCATTTAATTAATTATGAATGACTTCTCATTTAATTAAATAACTTTGTTTAATTAATTAGAAGTAAGTAGTTCATTTAATTAAATAATTTCATTTCATTATTTTAAATTTGTTTTTGAAACTAGTCAACTCAAGTCAACCGTGGTTAAATTTGGCCAACTTTTGGTCAAACTTGATCTTTGCGTATGTGAATATGAGCAAATGTGAGTATAAATTCCAAAAACTATTCGATGCAAATTCTAATTCAACCTTTCAAAATGAAGAGATGAGGGTCTCTTAAGTAGACTTTCTTAGAATTCATCAACGGTTGAGATCGATTTCAATCAACGGTCAGGATTAAAGGTGAAGTTCAGTCATAAAGAGAGATTTTAAAATTAAAGGGAGTTAATAGATTTAATTTGAGTAAAATAAGGAGTTAAATGATTCAATTTGAGTAGAAAAAGGAGTTAACTGATTTAACTCATTTTTGAACAATAGTGAATAGAAAATTTCCCTTTTTGAAATGAAGAGAGATTCTTTTGAGATATTTAATTTAATAAAATGAGATATGCTCTCATAATTACTTTTTCTATTTAATTAAGTAATCTTTAATTAATTAAAAACACTTTTCTTATTTAATTAAATAACTTCATTTAATTAATTAGGAATGGCTTCTCATTTAATTAAATAACTTTGTTTAGTTAATTAGAAGTAAGTACTCCATTTAATTAAATAATTTCATTTAATTATTTCAAAATTTTTTTCGAAACTAGTCAACTCATGTCAACCGTGGTTAAATCTGGTTAACTTTGGTCAAACTTGATATTTGCGTATGTGAATATGAGCAAATGTGATTATGAATTTCAACAACAATTCGATGCAAATTCTCATTCAACCTTTCAAAATGAACAGATGAGGGTCTCTTAAATAGACTTTCCTGAAATTCATCAACGGTTGAGATCGATTTCAATCAACGGTCAGAATTAAAGGTGAAGTTCAGTCATAAAGGGAGATTTCCAAATTAAAGGGAGTTAACAGATTTAATTTGAGTAAAATAAGGAGTTAACTGATTCAATTTGACTAGAAAAAGGAGTTAATTGATTTAACTCATTTTTGATCAATAGTGAACTAGAAATTGCCCTTTTTAAACTGAAGGGAGATTTTGTTGAGATATTTAATTTAATAAAATGAGATATGCTTTCGTAATTACTTTTTCTATTTAGTTAAATAATCTTTAATTAATCGGAGACACTTTTCTTATTTAATTAAACAACCTCATTTAATTAATTACGAATGGCTTCTCATTTAATTAAATAACTTTGTTTAATTAATTAAAAGTAAGTGCTCCTTTTAATTAAATAATTTCGTTTAATTATTTTAAAATTCTTTTCGAAACTAGTCAACTCAAGTCAACCATGGTTAAATTTGGTCAACTTTTGGTCAAACTTGATCTTTGCGTATCTGAATATGAGCAAATGTGAGTATGAATTCCGACAACAATTCGATGCAAATTCTCATTCAACCTTTCAAAATGAAGAGATGAGAGTGTCTTAAATAAACTTTCCTTGAATTCATCAACGGTTGAGATCGATTTCAATCAACGGTCAGGATTAAACCTGAAGTTCAGTCATAAAGAGAGATTTTCAAATTAAAGGGAGTTAACAGATTTAATTTGAGTAAAATAAGGAGTTAACTGATTCAATTTGAGTAGAAAAAGTAGTTAACTGATTTAACTCATTTTTGATCAATAGTTAACTGAAAATTTTCCTTTTTGAACTGAAGGGAGATTTTGTTGAGATATTTAATTTAATAAAATGATATATGCTCTCATAATTAATTTTTCTCGTTAATTAAATAATCTTTAATTAATTAGAGACACTTTTATTATTTAATTAAATAACTTCATTTAATTAATTAGGAATGGCTTCTCATTTAATTAAATAACTTTGTTTAATTAATTAGAAGTAAGTACTCCATTTAATTAAATAATTTTGTTTAATTATTTCAAAATTCTTTTCGAAACTAATCAACTCAAGTCAACCGTAGTTAAATCTGGTCAACTTTTGGTCAAACTTGATCTTTGCGTATGTGAATATGAGCGAATGTAAGTATGAATTCCAACAACAATTCAATGCAAATTCTCATTCAACCTTTCAAAATGAAGAGATGAGGGTCTCTTAAATAAACTTTCCTTGAATTCATCAACGGTTGAGATCGATTTCAATCAACGGTCAGGATTAAACCTGAAGTTCAGTCATAAAGGGAGATTTCCAAATTAAAGGGAGTTAACAGATTTAATTAGATTAAAATAAGGAGTTAACTGATTCAATTTGAGTAGAAATAGGAGTTAACTGATTTAACTCATTTTTGATCAATAGTGAACTAGAAATTTCCCTTTTTGAACTGAAGAGAGATGTTTTTGAGATATTTAATTTAATGTAATGAGATATGCTCTCATAATTACTTTTTCTATTTAATTAAGTAATCTTTAATTAATTAAAGACACTTTTCTTATTTAATTAAATAACTTCATTTAATTAATTAGGAATGGCATCTCATTTAATTAAATAACTTTGTTTAATTAATTAGAAGTAAGTACTGCATTTAATTAAATAATTTTGTTTAATTATTTCAAAATTATTTTCGAAACTAGTCAACTCAAGTCAACTGTGGTTAAATCTGGTCAACTTTTGGTCAAATTGATCTTTGTGTATGTGAATATGAGCAAATGTGAGTATGAATTCTAGCAACAATTCGATGCAAATTCTCAATCAACCTTCCAAAATGAAGAGATGAGGGTCTCTTAAATAGACTTTCCTGAAATTCATCAACTGTTGCTATCGATTTCAATGAATGGTTAGTATTAAAGGTGAAGTTCAGTCATAAAGGAAGATTTTCAAATTAGAGGGAGTTAACAGATTTAATTTGATTAAATTAAAGAGTTAACTAATTCAATTTGAGTAGAAAATGGAGTTTACTGATTTAACTCATTTTTCATCAATAGTGAACTAGAAATTTCCCTTTTTGAACTGAAGAGAGATTTTATTGAGATATTTAATTTAATAAAATGAGATATGCTCTCATAATTACTTTTAATAGTTAATTAAATAATCTTTAATTAATTAGAGACAATTTTCTTATTTGATTAAATAACTTCATTTAATTAATTAGGAATGGCTTCTCATTTAATTAAATAACTTTATTTAATTAATTAGAAGTAAGTACTCCATTTAATTAAATAATTTCATTTAATTATTTCAAAAAAAATTTCAAAACTAGTCAACTCAAGTCAATCATAGTTAAATTTGGTCAACTTTTGGTCAAACTTGATCTTTACGTATGTGAATATGAGCAAATGTGAGTATGAATTCCAACAACAATTCGATGCAAATTCTCATTCAACCTTTCAACATGAAGACATGAGGGTCTTTAAAATAGACTTTCTTAGAATTCATTAATGGTTGAGATCGATTTCAATCAACGGTCAGGATTAAAAGTGAAGTTCACTCATAAAGAGAGATTTCCAAATTAAATGGAGTTAACAGATTTAATTTGAGTAAAATAAGGAGTTAACTGATTCAATTTGAGTAGAAAAAGGAGTTAACTGATTTAACTCATTTTTTATCAATAGTGAACTGGAAATTTTCTTTTTTCAACTTAAGAGAGATTTTGTTGAGATATTTAATTTAATAAAATGAGATATGCTCTCATAATTACTTTTTCTATTTAATTAAATAATCTTTAATTAATTAGAGACAATTTTTTTATTTAATTAAATAACTTCATTTAATTAATTAGGAATGGCTTCTCATTTAATTAAATAACTTTGTTTAATTAATTAGAAGTAAGTACTCCATTTAATTAAATAATTTCAAAATTCTTTTGGAAACTAGTCAATTCAAGTCAACCGTGGTTAAATCTGGTCAACTTTTGGTCAAACTTGATCTTTGCGTATGTGAATATGGGCAAATGTGAGTATGAATTTCTGTAACAACTCGATGCAAATTCTCATTCAATCTTTCAAAATGAAGAGATAAGGGTCTCTTAAATAGACTTTCCTGGAATTCATCAACGGTTGAGATCGATTTCAATCAACTATCAGGAGTAAAGGTGAAGTTCAGTCTTGAAGGGAGATTTCCAAATTAAAGGGAGTTAACAGATTTAATCTGAGTAAAATAAGAAGTTAACTGATTCAATTGAGTAGAAAAAGGAATTAACTGATTTAACTCATTTTTTATCAATAGTGAACTGGAAATTTCTCTTTTTGAACTAAAGAGAGATTTTGTTGAGATATTTAATTTAATAAAATGAGATATGCTCTCATAATTACTTTTTCTATTTAATTAAATAATCTTTAATTAATTAGAGACACTTTTCTTATTTAATTAAATAACTTCATTTAATTAAATAACTTTGTTTAATTAATTAGAAGTAAGTACTCTATTTAATTAAATAATTTTGTTTAATTATTTTAAATTTTTTTCGAAACTAGTCAACTCAAGTCAACCGTGGTTAAATCTGGTCAACTTTTGGTAAAACTTGATCTTTGTGTATGTGAATATGAGAAAATGTGAGTATGAATTCCAGCAACAACTTGATGCAAATTCTCATTCAACCCTTCAAAATGAAGAGATGAGGGTTTCTTAAATAGACTTTCCTGGAATTCATCAATGGTTAGGATTAAAGGTGAAGTTCAATCATAAAGGAAGATTTCCAAATTAAAGGGAGTTAATAGATTTAATTTGAGTAAAATAAAGAGTTAACTGATTAAATTTGAGTAGAAAAAGGAGTTAACTCAGTTAACTCATTTTTGATCAATAGTGAACTGAAAATTTCTCTTTTTGAACTGAAGAGAGATTTTGTTGAGATATTTAATTTAATAAAATGAGATATGCTCTCATAATTACTTTTTCTATTTAATTAAATAATCTTTAATTAATTAGAGACACTTTTCTTATTTAATTAAATAACTTCATTTAATTAATTAAGAATGGCTTCTCATTTAATTAAATAACTTTGTTTAATTAAATAGAAGTAAGTACTCCATTTAATTAAATAATTTCGTTTAATTATCTCAAATTTTTTTTCGAAACTAGTCAACTCAAGTCAATCGTGCTTAAATTTGGTCAACTTTTGGTCAAACATGATCTTTGTGTATGTGAATATGAGAAAATGTGAGTATGAATTTCAGCAACAACTCGATGCAAATTCTCATTCAACCTTTCAAAATGAAGAGATGAGTGTCTCTTAAATAGACTTTCTTGGAATTCATCAACGGTTGAGATCGATTTTAATCAACGGTCAGGATTAAAGGTGAAGTTCAGTCATAAAGGAAGATTTCCAAATTAAATGGAGTTAACAGATTTAATTTGAGTAAAATAAGGAGTTAACTTATTCAATTTGAGTGGAAAAAGAGGTTAACTGATTTAACTCATTTTTGATCAATAGTGAACTAAAAATTTCTATTTTTGAAATGAACAGAGATTTTGTTTAGATATTTAATTTAATAAAATGAGATATGCTCTCATAATTACTTTTTCTATTTAATTAAATAATCTTTCATTAATTAGAGACACTTTTCTTATTTAATTAAATAACTTCATTTAAATAATTAGGAATGGCTTCTCATTTAATTAAATAACTTTTTTTAATTAAATAGAAGAAAGTACTCCATTTAATTAAATAATTTCGTTTAATTATTTTAAAATTCTTTTCGAAACTAGTCAACTCAAGTCAACCATGGTTAAATCTGGTCAACTTTTGGTCAAAATTGATCTTTAAGTATCTGAATATGAGCAAATGTGAGTATGAATTCCAGCACCAACTCGATGCAAATTCTCATTCACCTTTGAAAATGAAAAGATGAGAGTCTCTTAAATAGACTTTCCTGGAATTCATCAACGGTTGAGATCGATTTCAATCAATGGTCAGGATTAAAGGTGAAGTTCAGTCATAAAGGGAGATTTCCAAATTAAAAGGAGTTAACAGATTTAATTTGAGTAAAATAAGGAGTTAACTGATTCAATTTGAGTAGTGTGAGGGCTCGCCCCGACCCTACGTAGCCCTAGTTGTTATTTTATCATTTTGATACTCACGACTCGAGATGGTCGAGACACTATCAGATACTTGAACATATCATATTATTTCATGTTGTGTGATGTTGTTTTCAGATATTGATGTTCGTCATTTAATGCTTTATGTATATGTATGCGATGAATTAAGTAAAATTTAGGATTAACACATTGATTTTGGAATCTTTATGATTAAAGATATAGGTAGGATGCAAGAAACCCTGATTGATGTATCTTTCAATTTATGTGAATTTCTGATACATATATATATACATGTGATTTTACGGGACTACTGATGTGTGCAATGAGTGTGCAGATATTTAGCTGAGAAACCCTATGGAGGAACATAACTGATCTCCTTGGGCAAATTTTTGGAAACCTTGTTCGTAATTCACGTATTGTACTGTGAGATGTATGTATGCATCTTCTATGTTCAGTAAATGTTAATGTTCGTAACTATATTTTGTTAGTGTCACTTGACACTCGTGAATGGTTTGTACTCCTTAGCATGCTATTAGGGTTAGTTGTTTAACCTTTGGACCTAAGTCAGTTTAAGTTAGTGTCAGTTTTCTAATAGAGTTGTTAATCGAGTTTAGTCATCCCTAATCTGAATTAGTGCTTAATCTTCTTTTTAGAGTTGTTAGTTGGTCCTAATTTTATTCTTAGCTTTTGGATGGCTCTAAACCTATTCCTAAGACTTCAAAACATGTTATAATTATACCCAAGGGGTATGGGTATGGGTTAGGGGTCTTTTCCAACCCCTAAGCCCCTTTTGTTGACTTTTGAGGTCACTCAAAAAGTCTCTTTTTGCTTTTGTGCAAAAATTGCAAGTGGTTGCCATGAGTTGTCTTACCTCACCTCCTTTTAGTGTCTAACCATGGTGTGGGTTGAGTTAGGAGTTTCTAGAATGGCAAGTGGGTGGGAGAAGTTATTGATCCCTTTGGTGGTTGAGTTGGAGGCTTATTTTAGAGGCCTTCCTTGGGCTAGTAGGGGTTGTTACCCAATCTCTACATTTAGAGAGGAAGGCTTGAAGGTTGAAGGAAGGAAAGGGATACTCTACTCAAATTTGTTCATTGCCATTACCTCTTTGAGCAGGTAGGAATTGCCATCTCCCTTGTTCAAATTTCAGTCTTGTTTCATGCTTATGCTACCTTGCTATTGTTTCTATGTTTGTATTTTTGTGAGTATGTTGGGAAGCTTTGGAAACCATGTTATTTTTGGTTGATTTCCTTTTAGGTTTATGTTTGCAATTTTGAGATTTTTCTTCCACGGGTGTTTTGGTATTACTCACCCTTGGAGAGGGCAGAAGTGACCAATTTTGGGAAAGGTCTATTTAGTCGGACTCCATCCAATGTAGAGTCTCTTCTCAGGATGAGAAGAGGGAGAAAGGGTAGGGTGTTATGGGCCCCTACCTATCAGCACAAACCTTGTATGATTCTAGTATGTTGAAATGGAAGAACAAAAGTTCTTGGTATATAGCCCCAATTGGGCATTTGTTGGTGTTGTGCTTGACTTCTCCTGGTTGGAAGAATCCACCTTTCTCTAGTTTTGATTCATTGTGAATCCTATTGTATAAACCATGTATGATTATGCATGTTTGATTGTCTCTTGGTTATGCTTGGTTGTCACCCGATCAGATTTTGGTTCCCTCCATGGTTCTAGAAATGAGCTGTAGAAAATATTATAATTTCCTTGATTATGATCATAAAGAAATTCGTTTAAAATGTTGAAATTTGGGATTGAGATCCTATTGTAATTATATTTCAAATTATGTGGTAATTGGCAACGAAGCCGAGTTTTCTTCCTGATTCTTTCCCGGCTGAGCCTTTGAATCAGGTTGGCCAATAAAATTGGTGTTGAGTATAACGTCTTGTCATGTGATTTAATTGCAAATTTTGATTTGGTTAGATGCACATCAAAATAGGATGAATATAATGACTTTCAATTATGCAATTTTAGGTTTAAGAATGTTAAGGAAAGAAGATGGATATGATTGATTTTTTTTCAATCCAATTTTGTACCTATTAGAAGATCAAATAAATATTGTATTATTGTGAGCAAACTATATGAACCTATGTTTTAAAGCCATTAAGAAAATAAATAATTATACCCCTTTTTGAAAAATCAAATACATAGCTTTAAATTTCATACTTAAAAAAAAAAGCTTCAAAAATTTTCCCCCAAGAGCAAAATGCTCTCTGGATTTTGCATGGAAGAGAGAATTAAATGGTTTTGGGGAAACAGAGAATATTCCCTTTTTGATTCCTTATTTTAAATTTAATTTCAAAATAAATAATCAATCAAAAATAAATAAATATGAATAATTACAAAAAAAAAGAGACATAATACAAATATCTACTTCCTTACCTATAAAACTTTAATTCTTCAATGCATTTTTATATTTCTTCAATGCATGTCTTCTCTGCATGCACGTCAGCTTATAAAGGCAGGTTTTAAAAAATAAAAAGTTTTTTTTTTGTTGTTGTGCTAGTCAACAATGTACATGGGGGGGGGGGGGGGTGATGTCACCCTGTTCCCCATGTCACATCCCCCTTTTCTTTCAAAGTGGGCGCTCAAGTTTGGAAGTGCAAAGTAATAAACTTTGTTTTAAATCACCTTACCTTTCTCCACTTTTATCTGTGTTGGTTCTTGGTCTGCACTCAGTTTTAGTTGGGCAGAGCGCTGTCCCAAGGACAGCGCTGCCCATAGGAGTAGAGGTAGGGTGGGGTGTAGGTTAGTTGATCATTTACTTTGTTAAATTATGTTTTTAGTTAAGTTATAAGATAATTAGTTAGTTTTAAACTTTAAGTTAGTTTTAGCTTTAGTACTATGTTAGAATGAAAGTTTAGTACTATGTTATGTTTATTTTTTTAAAAAAACATTTATGATTATTTTAGCTAGTATTAAAGTATAAGTTTTAGTTAGTACATATTGTGTTTTGATTTTGTTATAGTATTGCTTACATGTAGTTTAGGTTAGTTAAAAGTTAATTGGTTAAGTTTTTATTTTGATTAGTTAAAGTTTACTTTTTTTTTATATATTAGTGTTAATTTAGTTTTTGAATTATTTCTCTTAGGTTAAATATTAAGATAGTTAGCTAGTTAAATTTTTGTTATATTAAAATTATATGTTATTCTTATTATTGTTGGTTATCATTTGTTTGTATCATATAAAATTTCGTTAATTTAAGATTAGTTTTTATTTTATATGAAGGATTAAATGTTATAGTATTAATTTAGTTAGGTTAATAATTATTAATATAAGCTTTGATTTAACTTGTTGAGTTAGAGTAAGTTTGCATGTTTTAAATTAAGCTCTTAAATTGTTTAGTTAGTCTAATTGCTTAGGAAGGTTAAGAAATATGTTTTCGTCTAATATAAGATTTGTAGTATAATTTAGTTGCAATTTTGTTATAGTTAGCTTTAATTTTAAGTAATTATTATGTCTTATAACTTAGCTTTAGTTTAATTATATAATTAGTTAAGTTAAAGTTTTAGACTTAATGATAAGATTAACGAAATTTCTTCTTTAGAATTTGTATTAAAAGCTTGAGTTAATATTAGTATAGAATGCTAGTTAATTTTGGAATATTATTTAGTTGTAATTTAGATATATGTATGATTGAATTAGTATTTAATTTAAGTTAAATTTTTTTAAGATTTAAGTTAAGTTTTTAGATTCTAGAGATGTTAGTATTAAATAGTTATATAATTACCATTGTGATAAAACGCTTAAATTAGAAATTTGATTGTCAAAATAATTCACCAAGTTAATGATGAAATATAAATTAATGAATAATCCATGTGGAAGATTATAAACTTAAGATGCAATGTAGAACACCTTTATTTAAACTGTGATCACAACCTTATCGAACTTTGAGCACATTAATTAATAATTAAAATAAAAAAATTTGTGTGTGTTTTTGCCCTCGTAGTTTGGGCATGACAAGTAGAAAAAGGAGTTAACTGATTTAACACATTTTTGATCAATAGTGAACTAAAAATTTTCCTTTTTGAATGGAAGAGAGATTTTGTTGAGATATTTAATTTAATAAAATGAGATATGCTCTCATAATTACTTTTTCTATTTAATTAAATAATCTTTAATTAATTAAATACACTTTTCTTATTTAATTAAATAACTTTGTTTAATTAATTAGAAGTAAGTACTCCATTTAATTAAATAATTTTGTTTAATTATTTCAACATTCTTTTCGAAACTAGTCAACTCAAGTCAATCGTGGTTAAATCTGATCAACTTTTCGTCAAACATGATCTATGCGTATGTGAATATGAGCAGATGTGAGTATGAATTCCAGCAACAACTCGATGCAAATTCTCATTCAACCTTTCAAAATGAAGAGATGAGGGTCTCTTAAATAGACTTTCCTAAAATTCATCAACAGTTGAGATCGATTTCAATCAACGGTCAGGATTAAAGGTGAAGTTCAGTCATAAAGGGAGATTTCCAAATTAAAGGGAGTTAACAGATTTAATTTGAGTAAAATAAGGAGTTAACTGATTCAATTTGCATAGAAAAAGGAGTTAACTGATTTAACTCATTTTTGATCAATAGTGAACAGAAAATTTCCCTTTTTGAACTAAAGAGATATTTTGTTGAGATATTTAATTTAATAAAATTAGATATTCTCTCACAATTACTTTTTCTATTTTATTAAATAATCTTTAATTAATTAGAGCCACTTTTCTTATTTAATTAAATAACTTCATTTAATTAATTAGGAATGGCTTCTCATTTAATTAAATAACTTTGTTTAATTAATTAGAAGTAAGTACTCCATTTAATTAAATAATTTCGTTTAATTATTTCAATTTTTTTTCGAAACTAGTCAACTCAAGTCAACCGTGGTTAAATTTGGTCAACTTTTTGTCAAACTTGATCTTTGTGTATGTGAATATGAGCAAATGTGAGTATGCATTCCAACAACAACTCGATGCAAATTCTCATTCAACCTTTCAAAATGAAGAGATGAGGGTCTCTTAAATAGACTTTCCTAGAATTCATCAACGGTTGAGATCGATTTTAATCAACGGTCAGGATTAAAGGTGAAGTTCAGTCATAAAGGGAGATTTTCAAATTAAAGAGAGTTAACAGATTTAATTTGAGTAAAATAAGGAGTTAACTGATTCAATTTGAGTAGAAAAAGGAGTTAACTCATTTAACTTATTTTTTATCAATAGTAAACTGGAAATTTTTCTTTTTCAACTGAAGAGAGATTTTGTTGAGATATTTAATTTAATAAAATGACATATGCTCTCATAATTACTTTTTCTATTTAATTAAATAATGTTTAATTAATTAGAGACACTTTTCTCATTTAATTAAATAACTTTATTTAATTAATTAAGAATGGTTTCTCATTTAATTAAATAACTTTGTTTAATTAATTAGAAGTAAGTACTCGATTTAATTAAATAATTTCATTTAATTATTTCAAAATTCTTTTCAAAACTAGTCAACTCAGGTCAACCGTGGTTAAATCTGGTCAACTGTTGGTCAAACTTGATCTTTGCGTATGTGAATATGAGCAAATGTGAGTATGAATTCCAGCAACAATTCGGTGCAAATTCTCATTCAACCTTTCAAAATGAAGAGATGAGGGTCTCTTAAATAGACTTTCTTGGAATTCATCAACGATTGAGATTGATTTCAATCAATGGTCAGGATTAAAGGTGAAGTTCAGTCATAAAGGGAGATTTCCAAATTAAAGGGAGTTAATAGATTTAATTTGAGTAAAATAAGGAGTTAACTGATTCAATTTGAGTAGAAAAAGGAGTTAACTGATTTAACTCATTTTTGATCAATAGTGAACTGAAAATTTCCCTTTTTGAACTAAAGAGAGATTTTGTTGAGATATTTAATTTAATAAAATGAGATATGCTCTCATAATTACTTTTTCTATTTAATTAAATAATCTTTAATTAATTAGAGACACTTTTCTTATTTAATTAAATAACTTCATTTAATTAATTAGGAATGGCTTCTCATTTAATTAAATAAGTTTTTTTAATTAATTAGAAGTAAGTATTCTATTTAATTAAATAATTTTGTTTAATTATTTCAAAATTCTTTTCGAAACTAGTCAACTCAATTCAACCGTGGTTAAATCTGGTCAACTTTTGGTCAAACTTGATCTTTGCTTATGTGAATATGAGCAAATGTGAGTATGAATTCCAGCAACAATTCGATGCAATTTCTCATTCAGCCTTTTAAAATGAAGATATGAGGGTCTCTTAAATAGACTTTCTTGGAATTCAACAACGGTTGAGATCGATTTCAATCAATGGTTAGGATTAAAGTTGAAGTTCAGTCATAAAGGGAAATTTTCAAATTAAAGGGAGTTAATAGATTTAATTTGAGTAAAATAAGGAGTTAACTGATTCAATTTGAGTAGAAAAAGGAGTTAACTGATTTAACTCATTTTTGATCAATAGTGAACCAGAAATTTCCCTTTTTGAACTGAAGAGAGATTTTGTTGAGATATTTAATTTAATAAAATGAGATATGCTCTCATAATTACTTTTTCTATTTAATTAAATAATCTTTAATTAATTAGAGACACTTTTCTTATTTAATTAAATAACTTCTTTTAATTAATTAGGAATGGCTTTTCATTTAATTAAATAATTTTGTTTAATTAATTAGAAGTAAGTACTCCATTGAATTAAATAATTTCGTTTAATTATTTCAAAATTCTTTTCGAAACTAGTCAACTCAAGTCAATCGTGGTTAAATCTTATCAACTTTTGGTCAAACTTGATCTTTGCGTATGTGAATATGAGCAAATGTGATTATAAATTCCAGCAACAACTCGATGCAAATTCTCATTCAACCTTTCAAAATGAATAGATGAGGGTCTCTTAAATAGACTTTCTTGGAATTCATCATCGATTGAGATTGATTTCAATCAAAGGTCAAGATTAAAGGTGAAGTTCAATCGTAAAGGGAGATTTTCAAATTAAAGGGAGTTAACAGATTTAATTTGAATAAAATAAGGAGATAATTGATTCAATTTGAGTAGAAAAAGGAGTTAACTGATTTAACTCATTTTTGATCAATAGTGAACTGAAAATTTCCCTTTTTGAACTTAAGAGAGATTTTGTTGATATATTTAATTTAATAAAATGAGATGTGCTCTCATAATTACTTTTTCTATTTAATTAAATAATCTTTAATTAGTTAGAGACACTTTTCTTATTTAATTAAATAACTTCATTTAATCAATTAGGAATGGCTTCTCATATAATTAAATAACTTTGTTTAATTAATTAGAAGTAAGTACTCCATTTAATTAAATAATTTCATTTAATTATTTCAAAATTCTTTTCGAAACTAGTCAACTCATGTCAACCGTAGTTAAATCTGATCAACTTTTGGTCAAACTTGATATTTGCATATGTGAATATGAGCAAATGTGAGTATGAATTCCAACAACAACTCGATGCAAATTCTCATTCAACCTTTCAAAATGAAGAGATGAGGGTCTCTTAAATAGACTTTTCTGAAATTCATCAACAGTTGAGATCGATTTCAATCAACGATCAAGATTAAAGGTGAAGTTCAGTCATAAAGGTAGATTTTCAAATTAAAGGAAGTTAACAGATTTAATTTGAGTAAAATAAAGAGTTAACTGATTCAATTTGAATATAAAAAGGAGTTAACTGATTTAACTCATTTTTGATCAATAGTGAACTGGAAATTTCCCTTTTTGAACTGAAAAGAGATTTTGTTAAGATATTTAATTTAATAAAATGTGATATGCTCTCATAATTACTTTTTCTATTTAATTAAATAATCTTTAATTAATTAGAGACACTTTTCTTATTTAATTAAATAACTTCATTTAATTAATTAGGAATGGCTTTTCATTTAATTAAATAACTTTGTTTAATTAATTAGAAGTAAGTAATCCATTTAATTAAATAATTTCTTTTAATTATTTCAAAAAAAATTTCAATACTAGTCAACTCAAGTCAATCATGGTTAAATCTGGTCAACTTTTGGTCAAACTTGATCTTTGCGTATGTGAATATGAGCAAATGTGAGTATGAATTCCAGCAACAACTCGATGCAAATTCTCATTCAACCTTTCAAAATGAAGAGGTGAGAGTCTCTTAAATAGACTTTCCTAAAATTCATCAACGGTTGAGATCGATTTCAATCAATGGTCAGGATCAAAGGTGAAGTTCAGTCTTAAAGGGAGTTAACAGATTTAATTTGAGTAAAATAAGGAGTTAACTGATTCAATTTGAGTAGAAAAAAGAGTTTACTGATTTAACTCATTTTTGATCAATAGTGAACTAGAAATTTCCTTTTTTGAACTAAAGAGAGATTTTGTTGAGATATTTAATTTAATAAAATGAGATATGCTCTCATAATTACATTTTCTATTTAATTAAATAATATTTAATTAATTAGAGACACTTTTCTTATTTAATTAAATAACTTCATTTAATTAATTAGGAATGGCTTCTCATTTAATTAAATAACTTCGTTTAATTAATTAGAAGTAAGTACTCCATTTAATTAAATAATTTTGTTTAATTATTTCAAAATTCTTTTCGAAAGTAGTCAACTCAAGTCAACCGTGGTTAAATCTGGTCAACTTTTGGTCAAACTTGATCTTTGCGTATGTGAATATGAGCAAATGTGAGTATGAATTCCAGTAACAACTCGATGCAAATTCTCTTTCAACCTTTCAAAATGAAGAGATGAGGGTCTTTTAAATAGGCTTTCCTGGAATTCATCAATGGTTGAGATTAATTTCAATCAACGGTGTAGTGCCTAGCCTCGTTCACATCTTTTTAGGACATTGTTATTATTTTCAGACTATAATAGACTAGTTTTATGTTGATGGATTAGTGGTATTATTTTGACACTATCAGGCATTATGTTGTGGATTCAGTGGTTATATGATGAGTTCATTTAGATGTTACATTTCATGCATACATGATGATCATTATACTATTTTCAGTTATTATTGATGATTAGATGGATGGTTTATTATCTTATGTGTTTTATTATGGATACTTACCCCATACTTGCATATGTATGATGTGTGTGTTTTCTTATTGTATGGCATTTCTGATGTGGTTAAGGAAGGGAGTCGTAGTCACCTGCTTAGTCGAGATCTACACGATGCGCCACTTCTTGCCATTGTCTATTTAGCTTAACATTATATATATTGTATGTACATGCATGGTTTTTCTACAGGTTGCAGGTACCGGGTATCGACTTCCATGAATTGCCAGGATTAGCGTACCCTATTATACTATCTCAATGATAAGAGAAGGGAGATAAATTCTCAATTCCAAATCCCAAACCTTTAAACCAATTGTCCTAGTGAGGTAGGACAAGTATCTAGATATTCTACCCACCGAATGTGTCGGATGACATGATTCGTAATTGTTAACCCTTTAGACTGATTTTGAGTGATTTTCTCTATGATGGGTTTTCATATTTTATCTTGGAGGTCTATGGCGATTTTTTATTAAATAAGTCTTAATAAATGGATTTAATTAATAAATTAATTATTTGAGAAGATTAATATAAAATATCATGTTATTTGATATTTTGACTATAATTAATTGAGGAAAAATGAATTAAATAAAAGAAAATTAGAAATTAAAATTATTAATAATAATAAAATAATAATAAAGTAATAAATAAATAATAATAATAAAAGTTATAAAGTTAAAATGAAAGTTATAAATATTTAAACAAAAATTATATAAAAAGTAATTGGAGTTATAAGCTTCCATGGGAATTAATGCACTTCTCTATTTTTCAAGTGTCAACATCACGGGGGTTAGTGCATCAATTAAGCACATGGTGTCTACAACCCTAAGGCTCATCTTGAAGGTTGGAAAAGACCCATGCTTAGCTAGTAACACCTTCCAGCTGTTCCTAGAAGCATTCTACATGTTTCCTGAAAGCTCTTTATATTTAGGCATTCATAGAAGCTTAGACATAGCGTTTGGAGAACAATTGGAGCATTGGAGGACTCGAGCATTTTGAAGAAGGGAGGAGCTTGCTCTGCGGATTTTCTGATGAAGAGCGATTTAGCATTAGAATCCGAGTAAATTTTTGTGATTTTACTTATGCTATTTTCGCCTCATGCATTCCCTGTCTTCTTCGTGTCTTCCATATGTCTTCTGAGAAGTTTCATATTTATATGCATTCTCAATGTGGGTAGATTAATTTAATTGGAGAACTTTATATGCATTCTATAATGCAAATATCTTATTCTTAATTGTAGATATAATCTTTGTGAAAAATATACATGGTTATATATTCAGATCTGCATACATATACATATATATAGATATACATTTATATATATGCATATGTATACATTTATTATGGATCTATTATAAAATTCGACTATATATATACATACATACATACATACATACATACATACATACATATATATATATATATATATACTTATGTATATTTATATATAATGCATCAAATTGAGCGATTGATTAAATTGAAGTGGAAAATTTATTAATTCGCATCGTGATTTATATCGCATGGAAAAAAGTTTATATATATTATATGCCATGGGCACATTTCGTACCCCGCGCCGGTGGAAGGCAGAGGCCTGCCGTCGCAGGTCTGCGGCAATAGGGGTACTATATACCCGCTATCGGCGCAGTGCCTGCGACTGCAGGTACTGTGTACTGCAGCAAGAGTTGAGGGGGTTTAAATTGATGTTTATGTTAAGCAAAAATAATAATAATAACGTTTATGTTAAAACATTTATATACAGTTGATTTCTCATTACTATGTAATATGAAGTCAATCGAAAATTGTTAATTCGATTTTATGAATACGTATTTACATATGTATATATGTATAAATATGTTTATATATATATATATATATATATATATGTATGTATGTATGTATGTATGTATGTATGTATGTATGTATGTATGTATGTATATATACATATATATACATATATATATATGTATATATATATATATATGTATATGTATATATATATGTATATATATGTATATGTATATGTATATGTATATATATGTATATATATGTATATGTATATGTATATATATGTATATATATATATGTAATATGTAAATATGTTATTTATAAATTTAAGTTATTATTTGATAATGACTTATATTGATGGTTTATTTTCATAAAGGTGACTCTTTAATAATTTTCAACTATTTAAATGTTTCAAATTATTAAATAAGGAATTGATAGTTGAGTGGAGATGTATCAAACAAATGTTATTAATTGGAAAATGGATTTTTTTTTAAATTTCTAATAAGGAAAACTTTTATTCAAAACAATATATGTGTTCCTCCATTCATTCTTCAAACTTGAAAACTTAAACTGAT
The DNA here is from genome assembly GCA_028749045.1 of Cupressus sempervirens. Classification (NCBI taxonomy): domain Eukaryota; kingdom Viridiplantae; phylum Streptophyta; class Pinopsida; order Cupressales; family Cupressaceae; genus Cupressus; species Cupressus sempervirens. The sequence continues at coordinate 451,604,571 of CM053788.1, forward strand.
ATATCGTGTATTCTTTATGCTTTTGTTTTGAGTTTTGGGTTGACTAGTGTTGACTAGTATAGGATGTCTACTAGAGGCTTGGGGGTTATGTGATTATGGTGACATGATGATGTTTTAATCTCGATCTTTATAAACCCAACCATGGTTATGTGATGGAATTCTCTATGTATTGGTTGTGATTATTGATTGTTATAGTTGAGATTCTTATGTATGAGACACTTGACTTAACCATTATTTTTGGTTATCGATCAGTTATCTTTGGTTATTTTTCTAGTCGCCATGATGGGACTGTAATGTGGATTTATTTTGATAATGTCATGATGTGACATGCTTGACTCAACCATTTTTAGAGTCTTCGATCAATTTGATTGAGATATATTTATTTTGATTATTGAGAACCATTGGATACTTTTGATTATCAGTGATACTTCAGTTGCCAATAGAGAGCTGTTGTGTTCATGATTTTCTATGGATGTTAGCTCATGGAGATTTGATGCTTTTATGCATATTTGATGATTTTGTTATGGATTATCTTTTGTGATTTTGTGATTTATGATTCCATGAGCATTAGGGTAGGATATCTGCATGTAGTGATTGAAGTGGCTTGCAATGGGAGCCGGGGCCCTAAGAGGCTGCCAAGGTAACTCATTGTAAGTTGGATTAATAAGTGATAACATTCACACCTAATACTAACTGAATGAACCTAAAAAGATAAGTGTTTTGTTCTCGCCCATGCCTTGAGTGCTTGTACAGGCTAGGATGGGAGTAGTGTGATGCATGGTTGCAACCTTGCATTCCATAGTATGCCTCGTCAGTATGAGAGGATACTAGTGGCCGCATGAAATCAGTATGGACCCATGGAGTTTAGCTAATTTCTAGGGTAACTTGTATGTGATAATTGCAATGATACTTTCCTACTTGCATAGTAGGTTCCTACATGTCATTGTGTGCCTCTAGAGATTAGATGTCGGATTTTGTGTTTGGAACCTTTGAGTTAGAATACTTTTAGGATTCTTGGACTTATAGAGATATGGTGCTATGTGATTTTGATAGCCAGCTTGGGACTTGAGATTATCTCCTTAGCATGGTGGGAGTGGACCGTTTAGGTACCATGTGGTCAGGTGGTAGTGTATTTTTCACTCTTATCATTTTGAGATTCATTGAGACATCATGGTTGATGCATCCTTCATGATGATGGATATGTATCCATTTTCATTGATGATTGGCATATGTTAGATGATGTTATCTTATGCTTTTATTTGCATGCTAGATTACTTCTACATATGATGTTGTATTTATTAGGAGTGACATTCCTACTATGTAATATCGATGATCTCTTCGGTGATTTGGAATGTTATGCACGAAGGGATGGCTAGGATCCACGATGTTCTAATGATGCTATTGACGGTTGGGAGGAACCGTGCACTTAGTTTATTATGTTTGATCTTTATGATGGATGTATATGTTCTCTATGATGTTGTATCATGTGATTATCTCTACTCTGATGTATCATGGATTGGAATAGGATGATGTACCTTATTCTATGTATGTATATTTATTGGCTTGTCAACCTTGTGACATGTACAGTGGATGAATGAGCGTTTTAAATGTAATGTGTAAACATTGGACTTATCATTATTATTTCATGAGGATGTTGTACTAGATGGATTCATGTATGTAATTCAACGTTAAGGGATCTTAAAGAATGTAATCTGTTATTTATGTTATGTTTACTTTCAAATGGACATTGCTATTGCTTCTATTATTGTGCATAAGTTATATGTGATGTTTAATTTCATGAAAAAAAAATGCTACTAAATTTAGTGAAATTCTAGGTTAATTCTTTGGATCCCTTGGCGGGGCATTACATTTGGTATCAGAGCCCAAGTTTCTACATTGGGAGCTCTGGGTATTTTGGAACAACTAGAACTTTGAACTATTAAGTATAACTTTCCAAACTTGATCTAGGTGAATTGAAACAGAACTCAAACTGTTACTTGATTATTTTTCATACTTCAACACTTAGTTTCAAAACTGGAAATTTTCCTTAAACCTAGACATAGAACTGAACTTAGTAGCTTGTACTATTGTAGGATGTTATCTGGGACTAGGTCTTCTGTTAGAGGCTATGGTAGAGGCCGTGGTCATGGCAAAACTATCAGTGTCCATGAGTCTTCCCATGAGGGATCAGCTCATGTAGAGAGCAGGGAAGAGCACTCTAGTAGGCAACAAGAAGAGAGCCATAGAGAGGACCAAGTTGAGTCTGAAGAGGTCGGTTTGAGGCAGATGATGTAGACTATTCTAGAATGTCTACCTCCTATTCAAGAATAGCCCAAAGTGCATCAGACAGAATAAGAGCATAGACCTAGATCTAGAAGTCCTCGGAAGGAATTTCAAAGGTCCATTATGTCCACTCAGATGAAGGATCTTTCAAGATCCAAGGTTAAGCCTTTCAATGGGCAAGATTTTGGTTATGTGGCCAAGCAGTGGCTTATTTCTCTCGATAGGATTTTTTCCATGCAAGAGTTCGACAGCAATGTTAAGGCAAGGTTTGCGATCACTAATTTAGAGAATTTTGGGGCCACTTGGTGGACAATTGAGGAGAAGAAGTTGGGTATCGATATGAGCAGTGTTACATGGGAGTTATTCCTAGAGAGTTTTCATGAACGATTCCTACCAGAGGAATGGAAAAAATAAAGGGCTGATGAATTCGATAATCTCAGACAGTACACTTTGTCAGTGACCGAGTATGAGCGTAAGTTTTATCAGCTGATGTCTTTTTCAGGGTTCAGTGAAAATTTAGCTCAGTTGACACAACATTTTATTAGGGGTTTGAATAACCGTATTATTGGGGGAGTTAAGGTATTTGAGCCAAAAAACCTCAAGGATGCGGTGCATTGAGCTATCCTAGTTGAGCAAAGTGTCAACCTTGGTCAAGGTGGTTTTGTAGGAGCGCCAGCAGCATCAGGATCTAAAAGCAACTACAATTTAGGTGGTAACAAGAAGTTTTCTTTCTCTAAGGGGAAACAGTATCAATAGCAGTCTCAACAGAAACAACAATAGAAGGGTTCAAATTGTCAAGCTCAAGGTAGTGGCAAAGTTTCTAACACCAAGAACAACCACAATGCTCAACGCAATAAACAGAATTAGACCAATCAGCTAGCTCAGAGTAGCTAGTCTTTTGTTAGCAGGAACAGTCACCAGCAATCTAATGTACCACCTATGGGAAGAGGTTCTGGCAAAAATATGGAATGCTTTTCATGTGGCCAGATTGGACATTATGCAGCTCAATGTCCATAGCGAGCACCTCAGTTTTCAGGACCTAGACCTACCGTTTCAGAGCCTATAGTGGGTGATGCAGGTAGAGCTCATAGAGTTTTTGTAGCAGTTGATCAGCGTCAGGCAGATCATCAGGGAACATTGGTTGAGACCACAGGTGCTATTAGAGGTATATCTCTTTCAATATTTTTTGATTCAGGAGCTAGAAATTCATTTATTTCACCATCTATAGTTTCTAAGTGTAAGCTGGATGCGGTGAAGCAAGATCATGGTTGGCAAGTGGAACTAGCCTCAGACGTTAAGGTTTCCACAGATTTTGTAGTTCATTAGTGTGGGCTTAGTTTAGGAAGCTGCGATACGGCAATGGATCTTCGAGTCATACCCCTTGGTTCCTATGATTGGGTTCTAGGCATGGACTGGCTTGGATCTCATAGAGCCAGTATAGATTGCAGGAAGAAGATTATTATGTGCCAAGATGACCAAGGGAATGATGTGCAGATAGTTGGGATACCAAGGCCTATATCTCTACGGATGATTTCTACTATGCAATCGAAGCAAAGTTTTTGTAAGGGATGTTAGATATTTGTTGTTATGGTAAATGATCTTGATGAGGAAGATTCCATGAGGGAGACTTTAGATCACCTGATTTTGCAGGAGTACGCAGATGTTTTTCCAAGTGAGATTCCAGGCATGCCTCCGAAGAGGGACATTGATTTTAGTATTGATCTAATTCCTAGAGTGGAGCCTATCTCTAAAGCTTCTTATTGCATGACTACTCAGGAATTGGGTGAGATATGTCTTCAGCTAGAGGAACTTCTGGCCAAAAGGAGCATTCGACCTAGTGTATCACCATGGGGAGCTCCAGTGCTCTTTGTGAAGAAGAAAGATGATTCTTTGCACCTTTGTATTCACTATAGATAGTTGAATAAGGTGACTATTAAGAACAGGTATCCTTTACCTAGGATTGATGACCTTTTTGATCAGATCAAGGGAGCTACAATATTCTCCAAGATTGATCTTAAGTCAGGAAAACCACCAGCTTCGCATTAAGGAAGCAGATATTCACAAGACTTCTTTTTGAAATCGTTATGGGCATAATGAGTTCACAGTGGTACCTTTTGGATTAACTAATGCTCCATCAGTTTTCATGAGTTTGATGAATGGTGTGTTCTGATCTTATCTAGACAGGTTTGTACTCGTGTTTCTTGATGACATATTGATATATTCTAAGACTTAGAAGGAGCATGAGGAACACCTGCGGTTGGTTTTGTAGTGTTTGAAAGATAATCAGCTTTATGTTAATGCAGCTAAGTGTGAATTCTTCAAAATGGAGATTCATTATTTAGGGCATGTTATCTCAGGTGATGGTATTTCAGTGAATCCTGCAAAGATTCAGGTGATAATAGATTGGTCGACACTGGCTAATGTGTCAGAGATTTGTAGTTTCATGGGTTTAGCTTGTTATTATCGCAGATTTGTCCAAAACTTCTCTAGGATAGCACATCCTATCACTTCTCTTCGAAGGAAAGGAAAGAAGTTCGTATGGACAGAGAAATGTGAGGAAGCTTTCTAGAAGCTCAAGGAGCTTTTGACCAGTGCACCGATTCTAGCTGTACCTAATCCAGAAGGTGATTTCATGGTATGTATAGATGCTTCTCTTGAAGGGATTGGGGTAGTATTGATGTAGATGGGACGGGTGATTGCGTATGAATCATGCAAGCTCAAGGATCATGAGTTAAATTACCCTACACATGATCTTGAGTTATCAGTAGTAGTTCAGGCCTTGACAAGGTGGAGACATTTCTTGTTGGGGCACAGATTTGAGCTACATAGTGATCATCGTAGTCTTCAGTACATTTTTACTCAGCCTAATTTGAATGCTTGCTAGAGGCGACAGATGGAGTTTCTATGCGAGTATGATTTTGAGGTTAAGTACATTCAGAGTAAGGAGAATGTGGTGGTGGATGCTTTGAGTCACAGGAGACATGTGTTATCATCGATGACTCTTAGTGTGGATTTGAGGAGTCAGATTCTTTAGGCACTTCCTACGAATTCCTGGTATCAAGAAGTGTGCAGAGAGATTGATTCAGGAAGATCTTTGGAAGGTAAGTTTGCAGGTTACGTTCAAGAGTCAAGTGATCTTTTGAGACATTTGGGGAGGATTTATGTGCCATTTTTGGATGAGCTTCGCACCTTGATACTGGTAGAAGCCCATTGTAAACCTTACTCAACACATCCAAGTGTCAAGAAGATGCATGCTAATTTGAGACGTTTGTTTTTTTCATTTGGGATGAAGCGAGATATTGCTGATTTTGTGGCTAGGTGCCTTGAGTGTCAGAGAGTTAAGGCAAAACATCAGCACCCAGCTGGACTTTTGCAACCAAATCTCATTCCTTCTTGGAAGTGGGATATCATCTTCATAGATTTCATTGTGGGATTACCTATGACAGTTCGACGTCATGATGCTATCATGGTCACCGTTGATCGGTTGACTAAGGTGGCACATTTTTCACCGATTAAGTCTTCCTACATAGCAGCTTCTATAGATAATGTCTTTATGCATGATATTATGAGATTACATGGTATTCCTAAAAACATCATTTCTGACAAGGATCCTGTATTCACATCTGCATTCTGCACATTGTTGCAGCATGAGCTTGGAGTGCAGTTAAACTTCAGTTCGGCATATCATCCAGAGACTGATGGTTCGACAGAGAGGGTGAATAAGGTTTTGGAGGATATGTTACGGATGTATGTGATGGATAGGCAGACACATTGGAAGGATTATCTCTACCTAGTGGAGTTTGCTTACAATAACGGGTATCATAGTTCTATTGGTATGGCACCATTTCAGGCATTATATGGGCGTCTTTGTCGTACACCATTGAGTTGGGACAATCTTGAGGATCGCATCTTGTTGGGTCCTGAGATGCTTTGCGATATGGAGCAACTGGTAGTGCGTATCCATGAGCATTTGACTACAGCACATGATAGGCAGAAGAAGTATGCCGATGCTCATAGGACTAATAAGCAGTTTGCTGTAGAAGATAAGGTTTTCTTGAGAGTGTGACCGCGAAAGAGTCCGATCTGATATGGAAAGGGTTCTAAGCTAGCACCTTGCTTTGTGGGACCATTCAAGATTCTAGAGAGGATTGGCCCGGTTGCTTACCGTCTTGCTCTACCGTCCAGCCTAGCTTGCATTCATGATGTTTTCCATATTTTAGTTCTTTGACAGTATATACCTGATATTGTACACGTTCTTGATTGAAATGCATTGCAAGTAGAGGATGGGCAGCTGGCTTTGGAGCCGGTTCGTATTATGAAGCAGTGGGAGTTGACCCTCAGTGGTCAAACCATCAAGCAGGTAAGGGTCCAATGGGACCCTACTGATGATTCTTAAGCTACTTGGGAGGATGCAGCTAGATTGAGGGAGTTATATTCCTACTTGTTTGTAGGATTCCAGGAGTAAGCCTAACCCAAGGGGGGGTGGATGTAGTGCCTACCCTCATTCACATCTTGTCAGGACATTGTTATTATTTTCAGACTATGACAGACTAGTTTTATGTTGATGGATTAGTGGTATTGTTTTGACACTATCAGACATTATGTTATGGATTCAGTGGTTATATGATGAGATCATTTAGATTTTACATTTCATGCATACATGATGATCATTATACTATTTTCAGTTATTATTGATGATTAGATGGATGGTTTATTATCTTATGTGTTTTATTATGGATACTTACCCCATACTTGCATGTGTATGGTGTGTGTGTGTTTCTTATTGTATGGCATTTCTGATGTGGTTAAGGAAGGGAGTCGTAGTCACCTACTTAGTCGGGATCTACACGATGCACCACTTCTTTCCATTGTCTATTTAGCTTAGAATTATATATATTGTATGTACATGCATAGTTTTTTTGCAGGCTGCAGGTACTGGGTATCGACTTCCCTGAATTGCCAGGATGAGTGTACCCTATTATACTATCTCAATGATAAGAGAAGGGAGATAAATTCTCAAGTCCAAATCCCAAACCTTTAAACCAATTGTCCTAGTGAGGTAGGACAAGTATCTAGATATTCTACCCACCGAATGTGTCGGATGACATGATTCGTGATTTTTAACCATTTAGACTGATTTTAAGTGATTTGCTCTATGATGGGTTTTCATATTTTATCTTGGAGGTCTATGGTGAATTTTCTATTAAATAAGTCTTAATAAATGGATTTAATTAATAAATTAATTATTTGAGAAGATTAATATAAAATATCATGTTATTTGATATTTTGATTATAATTAATTAAATGGAAAAAATTGAGGAAAAATGAATTAAATAAAAGAAAATTAGAAATTAAAATTAATAATAATAATAAAACAATAATAAAGTAATAAATAAATAATAATAATAAAAGTTATAAAGTTAAAATGAAAGTTATAAATATTTAAATAAAAATTATATAAAAAGTAATTGGAGTTATAAGCTTGCATGAGAATTAATGCACTTCTCTATTTCTCAAGTGTCAACATCACAGGGGTTAGTGCATCAATTAAGCACATGGTGTCTACAACCCTAAGGCTCATCTTGAAGGTTGGAAAAGACCCATGCTTAGTTGATGACACCTTCTAGCTATTTCTAAAAGCATTCTAGATGTTTCCTGAGAGCTCTTTATATTCAGGTATTCATAGAAGCTTAGACATAGCGTTTGGAGAGCAATTGGAGCATTGGAGGACTCGAGCATTCTAAAGAAGGGAGGAGCTTGCTCTGCGAATTTTTTGAGGGAGCGATCTAGCATCAGAGTTCGGGTAGATTCTTGTGATTTTACTTATGCTATTTTCACCTCATGCATTCCCTGTCTTCTTCGTGTCTTCTATATGTCTTCTGAGAAGTTTCATATTTATATGCATTCTCAATGTGGGTAGATTAATTTATTTGGAGAACTTTATATGCGTTCTATAATGCAAATATCTTATTCTTAATTGTAAATATAATCTTTGTGAAAAACATACATGGTTATATATTTTGATCTACATACATATACATATATATAGATATATATTTATATATATGCATATGTATACATTTATTATGGATCTATTATAAAATTCGAATACGTACATACATACATACATACATACATATATATATATACCCATGTATATTTATATATAATGCATCGAATTGAGCACTTGATTAAATCGCAGTGAAAAATTTATTAATTCGCATTGCGATTTATATCGCATGCAACAAATTTTATATATATTATATGCTATGGGCACATTTCGTACCCTGTGCCGGCGGAAGGCAGAGGCCTACTGTTGTAGGGCTGCGGCGACAGGGGTAGTACGTACCCGCTGTCGGCCCAATGCCTGCGACCGCAGGTACTGCGTACCATAGCAAGAGTTGGGGGGGTTTTAATTGATGTTTATGTTAAGCAAAACAAATAATAATAACATTTATGTTAAAACATTTATATACAGTCGATTTCTCATTACTATGTAATATGAAGTCAATCAAAAATTGTTAATTCGATTTTATGAAAAAATATTTACATATGTATGTATGTATATATATGTTTTAATATATATATATGTATATATTTAATATGTAAATATGTTATTTATAAATTTAAGTTATTATTTGATAATAACTTATATTGATGGTTTATTTTCATAAAGGTGACTCTTTAATATTTTTCAACTATTTAAATGTTTCAAATTATTAAATAAGGAATTGATAGTTGAGTGGGGGATGTATCAAACAAATTTTATTAATTGGAAAATGGATTTTTTTTTTTAGTTCTAATAAGGAAAACTTTTATTCAAAAAAATATATGTGTTCCTCCATTCATTCTTCAAACTTGAAAACTTAAACTGAGATCTCCACATTTAAATTCAAGTTATAAAACCAAAACATGTGTTTACATCATGTATTCTTTATGCTATTGTTTTGGGTTTTGGGTTGACTAGTGTTGACCAGTATAGGACGTCTACCAAAGGCTTGGGTGTTATGTGATTGTGGTGACATGATGATATTTTAATCTCGATCTTTATAAACCCAACCATGGTTATGTGATGGAATGCTCTATGTGTTGGTTGTGATTACTGATTGTTATAGTTGAGATTCTTATGTATGAGACAGTTGACTTAACCATTATTTTTGGTCATCGATCAGTTATCCTTGGTTATTTTTCTAGTCACCATTGTGGGACTATAGTGTGGATTTATTTTGATGATGTCATGATGTGACATGTTTGGCTCAACTATTATTAGAGTCTTTGATCAATTTGATTGAGATATATATATTTTGATTATTGAGAACCATTGGATACTTTTGATTATCAATGATACTTCAGTAGCCAATAGAGAGCTGTTGTGTTCATGATTTTCTATGGATGTTAACTCATGGAGATTTGATGCTTTTATTCATATTTGATGATTTTTTTATGGATTATCTTTAGTGATTTTGTGATTTATGATTCCATGAGCATTAGGGTAGGATATCTGCATGTAGTGACGGGAAGTGGCTTGCAATGGGGGTCGGGGCCCTAAGAGGCTGCCAGGGTAACTCATTGTAAGTTGGATTAATAAGTGATAACATTCACACCTAATACTAACTGAATGAACCTAAAAAGATAAGTGTTTTGTTCTCGCCCATGACTTGAGTGCTTGTACAGGCTAGGATGGGAGTAGTGAGATGCATGGTTGCGACCTTGCATTTCGTAGTATGCCTTATCAGTATGAGAGGATACTAGTGGCTGCATGAAATCAGTATGGACCTGTGGAGTTTAGCTAACTACCAGGGTAACTTGTACGTGATAATTGCGATGACACTTTCCCGCTTGCATAGTAGGTTCCTACATGTCATTGTGTGCCTCTAGAGATTAGATGTCGGATTTTGTGTTTGGAACCTTTGACTTAGAATACTTTTACGATTCCTGGACTTATAGAGATATGTGCTATGTGATTTTGATAGCCTTCTTAGGATTTGAGATTATCTCCTTAGCACGGTGGGAGTGGACCACTTAGGTAACACGCAGTCGGGTGGTAGTGTATTTTTCACTCTTATCATTTTGAGATTCATTGAGGCATCGTGGCTGATGCGTCCTTCATGATGATGGATATTTATCCTTTTCATTGATGATTGGCATATGTTAGATGATGTTATCTTATGCTTTTATTTGCATGCTAGATTACTTCTACATATGATGTTGTATTTATTAGGAGTGACATTCCTACTATGTAATACCGATGATCTCTTCGATGATTTGGAATGTTATGCATGGAGGGATGGCTAGGATCCATGATGGTCTAATGATGCTATTGACGGTTGGGAGGAACCATGCACTTAGTTTATTATGTTTGATCTTTATGATGGATGTATATGTTCTCTATGATGTTGTATCATGTGATTATCTCTACTCTGATGTATCATGGATTGGAATAGGATGATGTACCTTATTCTATGTATGTATATTTTTGAGCTTGTCAAACCCTGTGACATGTACAGTGGGTGAATGAGCGTTTGAAATGTAATGTGTAAACATTGGACTTATCATTATTATTTCATGAGGATGTTGTACTAGATGGATTCATGTATGTAATTCAAAATTAAGGGATCTTAAAGAATGTAATCTGTTATTTATGTTATGTTTACTTTCAAATGGACAATGCTATTGCTTCCATTATTGTGCATAAGTTATATGTGATGTTTACTTTCATGAAGAAAAAAAATGTTACTAAAGTTAGTGAAATTCTAAGTTAATTCTATGGATCCCTTGGCGGGGCATTACAAACAATCAGGATTGAAGGTGAAGTTCAATTATAAAGGGAGATTTCCAAATTAAAGGGAGTTAAAAGATTTAATTTGAGTAAAATAAGGAGTTAACTGATTCAATTTGAGTAAAAAAAGGAGTTTACTGACTTAACTCATTTTTTATCAATAGTGAACCGGAAATTTCCCTTTTTGAACTGAAGAGAGATTTTGTTGAGATATTTAATTTAATAAAATGAGATATGCTCTCGTGATTACTTTTTCTATTTAACTAAATAGTCTTTAATTAATTAGAGACACTTTTCTTATTTAATCAAATAACTTCATTTAATTAATTAGGAATGGCTTCTCATTTAATTAAATAACTTTTTTTAATTAATTAGAAGTAAGTACTCCATTTAACTAAATAATTTTGTTTAATTATTTCAAAATTATTTTTGAAACTAGTCAACTCAAGTCAACCGTGGTTAAATCTGGTCAACTTTTGGTCAAACTTGATCTTTGCGTATGTGAATACGAGTAAATGTGAGTATGAATTCTAGCAACAATTCGATGCAAATTCTCATTCAACCTTTCAAAATGAAGAGATGAGGGTCTCTTAAATAGACTTTCCTGGAATTCATCAACGGTTGAGATCGATTTCAATCAATAGTCAGGATTAAAGGTGAAGTTCAGTCATAAGCAATATTTCCAAATTAAAGGGAGTTAACAGATTTAATTTGAGTAAAATAATGAGTTAACTGATTCAATTTGAGTAGAAAAAGGAGTTAACTGATTTAACTTATTTTTTATCAATAGTGAACTAGAAATTTCTCTTTTTGAACTGAAGAGAGATTTTGTTGAGATATTTAATTTAATTAAATGAGATATGCTCTCATAATTACTTTTTCTATTTAATTAAATAATCTTTAATTAATTAGAGACACTTTTCTTATTTAATTAAATAACTTCATTTAATTAATTAGGAATGGCTTCTCATTTAATTAACTAGCTTTGTTTAATTAAATAGAAGTTAGTACTCCATTTAATTAAATAATTTTGTTTAATTATTTCACAATTCTTTTCGAAACTAGTCAACTCAAGTAAACCGTGGTTAAATCTGGTCAACTTTTGGTCAAACTTGATCTTTGCGTATGTGAATATGAGAAAAATGTGAGTATGAATTTCAGCAACAATTCGATGCAAATTCTCATTCAACCTTTCAAAATGAAGAGATGAGGGTATCTTAAATAGACTTTCTTGAAATTCATCAACGGTTGAGATCGATTTCAATCAACGGTCAGGATTAATGGTGAAGGTAAGTCATAAAGGGATATTTCCAAATTAAAGAGAGTTAACAGATTTAATTTGAGTAAAATAATGAGTTAACTGATTCAATTTGAGTAGAAAAAGGAGTTACTGATTTAACTCATTTTTGATCAATAGTGAACTGAAAATTTTCCTTTTTGAACTAAAGAGAGATTTTGTTGAGATATTTAATTTAATAAAATGAGATATGCTCTCATAATTATTTTTTCTATTTAATTAAATAATCTTTAATTAATTAAAGACACTTTTCTTATTTAATTAAATAACTTCATTTAATTAATTAGGAAAGGGTTCTCATTTAATTAAATAACTTTGTTTAATTAATTAGAAGTAAGTACTCCATTTAATTAAATAATTTCATTTAATTATTTCAAAATTCTTTTCGAAACTAGTCAACTCAAGTCAATCGTGATTAAATCTGGTCAACTTTTGGTCAAACTTGATCTTTGCGTATGTGAATATGAGCAAATGTGGGTATGAATTCTAGCAACAATTCGATGCAAATTCTCATTCAATCTTTCAAAATGAAGAGATGAGGGTCTTTTAAATAGACTTCCCTAGAATTCATCAACGGTTGAGATCGATTTCAATCAACGGTCAGGATTAAAGGTGAAGTTCAGTCATAAAATAAGGAGTTAACTGATTTAATTCATTTTTGATCAATAGTGAACTCGAAATTTCTCTTCTTGAACTGAAGAGAGATTTTGTTGAAATATTTAATTTAATAAAATGAGATATGCTCTCATAATTACTTTTTCTATTTAATTAAATAGTCTTTAATTAATTAGAGACACTTTTCTTATTTAATTAAATAACTTCATTTAATTAATTAGAAATGGCTTCTCATTTAATTAAATAACTTTGTTTAATTAATTAGAAGTAAGTACTCCATTTGATTAAATCATTTTGTTTAATTATTTCAAAATTATTTTTGAAACTAGTCAACTCAAGTCAACCGTGGTTAAATCTGGTCAACTTTTGGTCAAACTTGATCTTTGCATATGTGAATATGGGCAAATGTGAGTATGAATTCCAGCAACAATTCGATGCAAATTCTCATTCAACCTTTCAAAATGAAAAGATGAGGGTCTCTTAAATAGACTTTCCTAGAATTCATCAACGGTTGAGATCGATTTCAATCAACGGTCAGTATTAAAGATGAAATTCAGTCATAAATGGAGATTTCCAAATTAAAGGGAGTTAACAGATTTAATTTGAGTAAAATAAGGAGTTAACTTATTTAATTTGAGTAGAAAAAGGAGTTAACTGATTTAAGTCATTTTTGATCAATAGTGAATTAAAAATTTCTATTTTTGAACTGAAGAGAGCTTTTGTTGAGATATTTAATTTAATAAAATGAGATATGATCTCTTAATTACTTTTTCTATTTAATTAAATAATCTTTAATTAATTAGAGACACTTTACTTATTTAATTAAATAACTTCATTTAATTAATTAGGAATGGCTTCTCATTTAATTAAATAAATTTATTTAATTAATTAGAAGTAAGTAATCTATTTAATTAAATAATTTCGTTTAATTATTTCAAAATTCTTTTCAAAACTAGTCAACTCAAGTCAATCGTGGTTAAATCTGGTCAACTTTTGGTCAATCTTATTTTTGCGTATGTGAATATGAGCAAATGTGAATATGAATTACAGAAACAATCTGATGCAAATTCTCATTCAACATTTCAAAATGAAGAGATGAGGGTATCTTAAATAGACTTTCTTGGAATTCATCAACGGTTGAGATCGATTTCAATCAATGGTCAGGATTAAAGGTGAAGTTCAGTCATAAAGGAAGATTTTCAAATTAAAGGGAGTTAACAGATTTAATTTGAGTAAAATAAGGAGTTAACTGATTCAATTTGAGCAGAAAAAAGAGTTAATTGATTTAACTCATTTTTTATCAATAGTGAACTAGAAATTTCTCTTTTTAAACTGAAGAGAGATTTTGTTGAGATATTTAATTTAATAAAATGAGATATGCTCTCATAATTACTTTTTCTATTTAATTAAATAATATTTAATTAATTAGGGACACTTTTCTTAATTAATTAAATAACTTCATTTAATTAATTAGGAATGGCTTCTCATTTAATTAAATAACTTTGTTTAATTAATTAGAAGTAAGTACTCCATTTAATTAAATAATTTTGTTTAATTATTTCAAATTTTTTTCCTAAACTAGTCAACTCAAGTCAACCGTGGTTAAATCTGATCAACTTTTGGTCAAACTTGATCTTTGCATATGTGAATATTAGCAAATGTCAGTATGAATTCCAGCAACAATTCGATGCAAATTCTCATTCAACCTTTCAAAATGAAGAGATGAGGGTATCTTAAATAGACTTTTCTGAATTTCATCAACGGTTGAGATCGATTTCAATCAAAGGTTAGGATTAAAGGTAAAGTTAAGTCAGAAAGGGAGATTTTCAAATTAAAAAGAGTTAACAGATTTAATTTGAGTAAAATAAGGAGTTAACTGATTCACTTTGAGTAGAAAAAGGAGTTAACTGATTTAACTTATTTTTGATCAATAGTGAACTAAAAATTTCCGTTTGTGAACTGAAGAGAGATTTTGTTGAGATATTTAATTTAATAAAATGAGATATGCTCTCATAATTACTTTTTCTGTTTCATTAAATAATCTTTAATTAATTAGAGATACTTTTCTTGATTAATTAAATAACTTCATTTAATTAATTAGGAATGGCTTCTCATTTAATTAAATAACTTTATTTAATTAATTATAAGTAAGTACTCCATTTAATTAAATAATTTTATTTAATTATTTCAAAATTCATTTCTAAACTAGTCAACTCAAGTCAATCGTGGTTAAATTTGGTCAACTTTTGATCAAACTTGATCTTTGCATATGTGAATATGAGCAAATGTGAGTATGAATTCCAGCAACAATTCGATGCAAATTCTCATTCAACCTTTCAAAATGAAGAGATGAGGGTCTCTTAAATAGACTTTCCTGAAATTCATCAACGGTTGAGATCGATTTCAATCAACAGTCAAGATTAAAGGTGAACCTCAGTTATAAAAGGAGATTTCCAAATTAAAGGGAGTTAACAGATTTAATTTGAGTAAAATAAGCAGTTAATTGATTCAATTTGAGTAGAAAAAGGAGTTAATTGATTTAACTCATTTTTAATCAATAGTGAACTGGAAATTTCCATTTTTGAACTGAAGAGAGAATTTGTTGAGATATTTAATTTAATAAAATGAGATATGTTCTCATAATTACTTTTTCTATTTAATTAAATAATCTTTAATTAATTAGAGACAATTTTCTTATTTAATTAAATAACTTCATTTAATTAATTAAGAATCGCTTCTCATTTAATTAAATAACTTTGTTTAATTAATTAGAAGTAAGTACTCCATTTAATTAAATAATTTCGTTTAATTATTTTAAATTCCTTTCGAAACTAGTCAACTCAAGTCAACCGTGGTTAAATCTGGTCAACTTTTGGTCAAACTTGATCTTTGCGTATGTGAATATGAGCAAATGTGAGTATGAAATCCAGCAACAATTCGATGCAAATTCTCATTCAACCTTTCAAAATGAAGAGATGAAAGTCTCTTAAATAGACATTCCTGTAATTCATCAACGGTTGAGATCGATTTCAATCAACGGTCAGGATTAAAGGTGAAGTTCAGTCATAAAGGGAGATTTACAAATTAAAGGGAGTTAACGGATTTAATTTGAGTAAACTAAGGAGTTAACCAATTCAATTTGAGTAGAAAAAGGAGTTAACCGATTTAACTCATTTTTTATCAATAGTGAACTAGAAATTTCCCTTTTTGAACTGAAAAGAGATTTTGTTGAGATATTTAATTTAATAAAATGAGATATGCTCTCATAATTACTTTTTCTATTTAATTAAATAATCTTTAATTAATTAGAGACACTTTTCTTATTTAAATAAATATATCATTTAATTAATTAGGAATGGCTTCTCATTTAATTAAATAACTTTATTTAATTAATTAGAAGTAAGTACTCCATTTAATTAAATGATTTCGTTTAATTATTTCAAAATTCTTTTAGAAACTAGTCAAATCAAGTAAACCGTGGTTAAATCTGGTTAACTCTTGGTAAAACTTAATTTTTGCATATGTGAATATGAGCAAATCTAAGTATGAATTCTAGCAACAATTCGATGCAAATTCTCATTCAACCTTTCAAAATGAAGAGATGATGGTCTCTTAAATAGACTTTTCTAAAATTCATCAACAGTTGAGATCGATTTCAATCAACGGTCAGGATTAAAGGTGAAGTTCATTCATAAAGGGAGATTTCCAAATTTAAAAGAATTAACAAATTTAATTTGAGTAAAATAAAGAGTTAACTGATTCAATTTGAGTAGAAAAAGGGGTTAACTGATTTAACTCATTTTTGATCAATAGTGAACTATAATTTTTTCTTTTTGAACTGAGGAGAGATTTTGTTGAGATATTTAATTTAATAAAATGAGATATGCTCTCATAATTACTTTTTCTATTTAATTAAATAATCTTTAATTAATTAGAGACACTTTTCTTATTTAATTAAATAACTTCACTTAATTAATTAGGAATGGCTTCTCATTTAATTAAATAACTTTGTTTAATTAATTAGAAGTAAGTACTCCATTTAATTAAATAATTTTGTTTAATTATTTCAAATTTTTTTTTGAAACTAATCAACTCAAGTCAACCGTGGTTAAATCTGGTGAACTTTTGGTCAAACTTGATCTTTGCGTATGTGAATTTGAGCGAATGTGAGTATGAATTCCAGCAACAATTCGATGCAAATTCTCATTCAACTTCTCAAAATGGAGAGATGAGGGTCTCTTAAATAGACATTCCTGTAATTCATCAACGGTTGAGATCGATTTAAATCAACGGTCATGATTAAAGATGAAGTTTAGTCATAAAGGGAGATTTACAAATTAAAAGGAGTTAACGGATTTAATTTGAGTAAAATAAGAAGTTAACTGATTCAATTTGAGTAGAAAAAGGAGTTAACTTATTTAACTCATTTTTTATCTATAGTGAACTAGAAATTTCCCCTTTTGAACTAAAAAGAGATTTTTTTGAGATATTTAATTTAATAAAATGAGATATGCTCTCATAATTAAATTTTCTATTTAATTAAATAATCTTTAATTAATTCGAGACACTTTTCTTATTTAATTAAATAACTTCATTTAATTGATTAGGAATAACTTCTCATTTAATTAAATAACTTTGTTTAATTAATTAGAAGTAAGTACTCCATTTAATTAAATAATTTATTTAATTATTTCTAAATTCTTTTCGAAACTAGTCAACTCAAGTTAACCGTAGTTAAATCTGGTGAACTTTTGATCAAACTTGATCTTTGCGTATATGAATATGAGCAAATGTGAGTATGAATTTCAGCAACAATTCGATGCAAATTCTCATTCAACCTTTCAAAATGAAGAGATGAAGGTC
This sequence comes from Cupressus sempervirens, assembly GCA_028749045.1. Lineage (NCBI taxonomy): Eukaryota > Viridiplantae > Streptophyta > Pinopsida > Cupressales > Cupressaceae > Cupressus > Cupressus sempervirens. The sequence continues at coordinate 451,622,408 of CM053788.1, forward strand.
TTTTAAATAGACTTTCCTGAAATTCATCAACGGTTGAGATCTATTTCAATCAATGGTCAGAATTAAAGGTGAAGTTCAGTCATAAAGACAGATTTCCAAATTAAAGGGACTTAACAGATTTAATTTGAGTAAAATAAGGAGTTAACTGATTCAATTTGAGTAGAAAAAGGAGTTACTGATTTAACTCATTTTTGATCAATAGTGAACTGAAAATTTTCCTTTTAAAGTAAAGAGAGATTTTGTTGAGATATTTAATTTAATAAAATGAGATATGCTCTCATAATTACTTTTTCTATTTAATTAATTAAAGACACTTTTCTTATTTAATTAAATAACTTCATTTAATTAATTAGGAAAGGGTTCTCATTTAATTAAATAACTTTATATAATTAATTAGAAGTAAGTACTCCATTTAATTAAATAATTTCGTTTAATTATTTCAAAATTCTTTTCAAAAGTAGTCAACTCAAGTCAACCGTGATTAAATCTGGTCAACTTTTGGTCAAACTTGATCTTTGCGTATGTGAATATGAGCAAATGTGAGTATGAATTCCAGCAACAATTCGATGCAAATTCTCATTCAATCTTTCAAAATGAAGAGATGAGGGTCTCTTAAATAGACTTTCCTAGAATTCATCAACGGTTGAGATCGATTTCAATCAACGGTCAGGATTAAAGGTGAAGTTCAGTCATAAAGGGAAATTTCCAAATTAAAGGGAGTTAACAGATTTAATTTGAGTAAAATAAGGAGTTAACTGATTCAATTTGAGTAGAAAAAGGAGTTAACTGATTTAACTCATTTTTTATCAATAGTGAACTGGAAATTTCTCTTTTTGAACTGAAGAGAGATTTTGTTGAGATATTTAATTTAATAAAATGAGATATGCTCTCATAATTACTTTTTCTATTTAATTAAATAGTCTTTAATTAATTAGAGACACTTTTCTTATTTAATTAAATAACTTCATTTAATTAATTAGAAATGACTTTTCATTTAATTAAATAACTTTGTTTAATTAATTAGAAGTAAGTACTCCATTTGATTAAATCATTTTGTTTAATTATTTCAAAATTCTTTTTGAAACTAGTCAACTCAAGTCAATCGTGGTTAAATCTAGTCAACTTTTGGTCAAACCTGATCTTTGCATATGTGAATATGAGCAAATGTGAGTATGAATTTCAGCAACAATTCGATGCAAATTCTCATTCAACATTTCAAAATGAAGAGATTAGGGTCTCTTAAATAGACTTTCCTAGAATTCATCAACGGTTCAGATCGATTTCAATCAACGGTCAGTATTAAAGATGAAGTTCAGTCATAAATGGAGATTTCCAAATTTAAGGGAGTTAATAGATTTAATTTGAGTAAAATAAGGAGTTAACTGATTTCATTTGAGTAGAAAAAGGAGTTAACTGATTTAACTCATTTTTGATCAATAGTGAACTAAAAATTTCCCTTTTTGAACTGAAGAGAGATTTTGTTGGGATATTTAATTTAATAAAATGAGATATGATCTCTTAATTACTCTTTCTATTTAATTAAATAATCTTTAATTAATTAGAGACACTTTTCTTATTTAATTAAATAACTTCATTTAATTAATTAGGAATGGCTTCCCATTTAATTAAATAAATTTGTTTAATTAATTAGAAGTAAGTAATCTATTTAATTAAAAAATTTCGTTTAATTATTTCAAAATTCTTTTCAAAACTAGTCAACTCAAGTCAATCGTGGTTAAATCTGGTCAACTTTTGGTCAATCTTATTTTTGCGTATGTGAATATGAATTACAGCAACAATTTGATGCAAATTCTCATTCAACATTTCAAAATGAAGAGATGAGGGTATCTTAAGTAGACTTTCTTGGAATTCATCAATGGTTGAGATCGATTTCAATCAATGGTCAGGATTAAAGGTGAAGTCCAGTCAAAAAGAAAGATTTCCAAATTAAAGGGAATTAACAGATTTAATTTCAGTAAAATAAAGAGTTAACTGATTCAATTTGAGTAGAAAAAGGAGTTAACTGATTTAACTCATTTTTTATCAATAGTGAACTAGAAATTTCTCTTTTTGAACTGAAGAGAGATTTTGTTGAGATATTTAATTTAATAAAATGAGATATGCTCTCATAATTACTTTTTCTATTTAATTAAATAATCTTTAATTAATTAGAGACACTCTTCTTAATTAATTAAATAACTTCAATTAATTAATTAGGAATGGCTTCTCATTTAATTAAATAACTTTGTTTAATTAATTAGAATTAAGTACTCCATTTAATTAAATAATTTCGTTTAATTATTTCAAATTTTTTTCCTAAACTAGTCAACTCAAGTCAACCGTGGTTAAATCTGATCAACTTTTGGTCAAACTTGATCTTTGCATATGTGAATATGAGCAAATGTGAGTATGAAGTCCAGCAACAATTCGATGCAAATTCTCATTCAACCTTTCAAAATTAAGAGATGAGGGTATCTTAAATAGACTTTCATGGAATTCATCAACGGTTGAGATCGATTTCAATCAACGATTAGGATTAAAGGTGAAGTTAAGTCATAAAGAGAGATTTCCAAATTAAAGGGAATTAATAGATTTAATTTAAGTAAAATAAGGAGTTATCTGATTCACTTTGAGTAGAAAAAGGAGTTAACTGATTTAACTTATTTTTGATCAATAGTGAACTAGAAATTTCCCTTTTTGAACTGAAGAGAGATTTTGTTGAGATATTTAATTTAATTAAATGAAATATGCTCTCATAATTACTTTTTCTATTTAATTAAATAATCTTTAATTAATTAGAGACACTTTTCTTATTTAATTAAATAACTTCATTTAATTAATTAGGAATCGCTTCTCATTTAATTAAATAACTTTGTTTAATTAATTAGAAGTAAGTACTCCGTTTAATTAAATATTTTTTTTTAATTATTTCAAAATTCCTTTTGAAACTAGTCAACTCAAGTCAACCGTGGTTAAATCTGGTCAACTTTTGGTCAAACTTGATCTTTGCGTATGTGAATATGAGCAAATGTGAGTATGAATTCCAGCAACAATTCAATGCAAATTCTGATTCAACCTTTCAAAATGAAGAGATGAGGATCTCTTAAATAGACATTCCTGTAATTCATCAATAGTTGATATCGATTTAAATCAACGGTCAGGATTAGCGGTGAAGTTCTGTCATAAAGGGAGATTTACAAATTAAAAGGAGTTAACATATTTAATTTGAGTAAAATAAGGAGTTAACTGATTCAATTTGAGTAGAAAAAGAAGTTAACTGATTTAACTCATTTTTTATCAATAGTGAATTAGAAATTTCCCTTTTTGAACTGAAGAGAGATTTTGTTGAGATATTTAATTTAATAAAATGAGATATGCTCTCATAATTACTTTTTCTATTTAATTAAATAATCTTTAATTAATTAGAGGCACTTTTCTTATTTAATTAAATAACTTCATTTAATTAATTAGGAATGGATTCTCATTTAATGAAATAACTTTGTTTAATTAATTAGAAGTAAGTACTCCATTTAATTAAACAATTTCGTTTAATTATCTCAAAATTCTTTTCGAAACTAGTCAAATCAAGTAAACCGTGGTTAAATCTGGTCAACTTTTGGTCAAACTTAATTTTTGCGTATGTGAATATGAGCAAATGTGAGTATGAATTCTAGCAACAATTCAATGCAAATTTTCATTCAACCTTTCAAAATGAAGAGATGATGGTCTCTTAAATAGACTTTCCTAGAATTCATCAACAGTTGAGATCGATTTCAATCAACGGTCAGGATTAAAGGTGAAGTTTATTCATAAAGGGAGATTTACAAATTAAAAGGAGTTAACAGATTTAATTTCAGTAAAATAAGAAGTTAATTTAATTTAATTTAATCAAATGAGATATGCTCTCATAATTACTTTTTCTATTTAATTAAGTAATCTTTAATTAATTAGAGACACTTTTCTTATTTAATTAAATAACTTCAATTAATTAATTAGGAATGGCTTCTCATTTAATTAAATAACTTTGTTTAATTAATTAAGAGTAAGTACTCCATTTAATTAAATAATTTTTTTAAATTATTTCAAGATTCTTCTCGAAACTAGTCAACTCAAGTCAATCATGGTTAAATCTGGTCAACTTTTGATCAAACTTGATCTTTGCGTATGTGAATATGAGCAAATGCGAGTCTGAATTCCAACAACAATTCGATGCAAATTCCTATTCAACCTTTCAAAATGAAGAGATGAGGGTCTCTTAAATAGGCTTTCTTAGAATTCATCAACGGTTGAGATCGACTTCAATCAACGGTCAGGATTAAAGGTGAAGTTTAGTCATAATGGAAGATTTCCAAATTAAAAGGAGTTAAAAGATTTAATTTGAGTAAAATAAGGAGTTAACTGATTCAATTTGAGTAGAAAAAGGAGTTAATTGACTTAACTCATTTTTTATCAATAGTGAACTGGAAATTTCCCTTTTTGAACTGAAGAGAGATTTTGTTGAGATATTTAATTTAATAAAATGATATATGCTCTCATAATTATTTTTTCTATTTAATTAAATAATCTTTAATTAATTAGAGACACTTTTCTTATTTAATTAAATAACTTCATTTAATTAATTAGGAATGGCTTCTCATTTAATTAAATAACTTTGTTTAATTAATTAGAAGTAAGTACTCCATTTAATTAAATAATTTTGTTTAATTATTTCAAAATTTTTTTCGAAACTAGTCAACTCAAGTCAACCGTGGTTAAATCTGGTGAACTTTTAGTCAAATTTGATCTTTGCGTATGTGAATATGAGCAAATGTGAGTATGAATTCCAGCAACAATTCGATGCAAATTCTCATTCAACCTCTCAAAATGAAGAGATGAGGGTCTCTTAAATAGACTTTCTTGGAATTCATCAACGGTTGAGATCGATTTTAATCAACGATCAGGATTAAAGGTGAAGTTCAATCATAAAGGGAGATTTCCAAATTAAAGGGAGTTAACAAATTTAATTTGAGTAAAATAAGGAGTTAAATGATTCAATTTGAGTAGAAAAAAGAGTTAACTAATTTAACTCATTTTTGATCAATAGTGAACTGAAAATGTCCCTTTTTGAACTGAAGAGAGATTTTGTTGAGATATTTAATTTAATAAAATGAGATATGCTCTCATAATTACTTTTTCTATTTAATTAAGTAATCTTTAATTAATTAGAGACACTTTTCTTATTTAATTAAGTAACTTCATTTATTTAATTAGGAATGGCTTCTCATTTAATTAAATAACTTTGTTTAATTAATTAGAAGTAAGTACTCCATTTAATTAAATAATTTCGTTTAATTATTTCAAATTTTTTTAGAAACTAGTCAACTCAAGTCAACCGTGGTTAAATCTGGTCAACTTTTGGTCAAACTTGATCTTTGCGTATGTGAATATGAGCAAATGTGAGTATGAATTTTAGCAACAATTTGATGCAAATTCTCATTCAACCTTTCAAAATGAAGAGATGAGGGTCTCTTAAATAGACTTTCCTGTAATTCATCAATGATTGAGATCGATTTCAATCAACGGTCAGGATTAAAAGTGAAGTTCAGTCATAAAGGGAGATTTACAAATTAAAGGAAGTTAACAGATTTAATTTGAGTAAAATAAGGAGTTAACTGATTCAATTTGAGTAGAAAAAAGAGTTAACTGATTTAACTCATTTTTTATCAATAGTGAACAGGAAATTTTCCTTTTTGAACTGAAGAGAGATTTTGTTGAAATATTTAATTTAATAAAATGAGATATGCTCTCATAATTACTTTTTCTATTTAATTAAATAATCTTTAATTAATTAGAGACACTTTTCTTATTTAATTAAATAACTTCATTTAATTAATTAGGAATGGCTTTTCATTTGATTAAATAACTTTTTTTAATTAATTAGAAGTAAGTACTCCATTTAATTAAATAATTTCATTTAATTATTTCAAAATTCTTTTCGAAACTAGTCAACTTAAGTCAACCGTGGTTAAATCTGTTCAACTTTTGGTCAAACTTGATCTTTGCGTATGTGAATATGGGCAAATGTGAGTATGAATTCTAGCAACAATTCGATGCAAATTCTCATTCAACCTTTCAAAATGAAGAGATGAGGGTCCCTTAAATAGACTTTCTTTGAATTCATCAATGGTTGAGATCGATTTCAATCAACGGTTAGGATTAAGGGTGAAGTTCAGTCATAAAGGGAGATTTTCAAATTAAAGTGAGTTAACAGATTTAATTTGAGTAGAATAAGGAGTTAACTGATTCAATTTGAGTAGAAAAAGGAGTTAACTGGTTTAACTCATTTTTTATCAATAGTGAACTGGAAATTTCCCTTTTTGAACTGAAGAGAGATTTTGTTGAGATATTTAATTTAATAAAATGAGAAATGCTATCATAATTACTTTTTCTATTTAATTAAATAATTTTTAATTAATTAGAGACACTTTTCTTATTTAATTAAATAACTTCATTAGTTATTTAGGAATGGCTTCTCATTCAATTAAATAACTTTGTTTAATTAATTAGAAGTAAGTACTCTATTTAATTAAATATATTTTTTTAATTATTTCAAAATTCTTTTCGAAACTAGTCAACTCAAGTCAATCGTGCTTAAATCTGATCAACTTTTGGTCAAACTTGATCTTTGCATATGTGAATATGAGCAAATGTGAGTATGAATTCCAACAACAATTCGATGCAAATTCTCATTCAACCTTTCAAAATAAAGAGATGATGGTCTGTTAAATAGACTTTCTTGGAATTCGTCTACGGTTGAGGTCGATTTCAATCAACGGTCAGGATTAAAAGTGAAGTTCAGTCATAAATGGAGATTTCCAAATTAGAGGGAGTTAACAGATTTAATTTGAGTAAAATAAGGAGTTAACTGATTCAATTTGAGTAGAAAAAAGAGTTAACTGATCTAACTCATTTTTTATCAATAGTGAACTGGAAATTTCCATTTTTGAATTGAATAGAGATTTTGTTGAGATATTTAATTTAATAAAATGAAATATGCTCTTATAATTATTTTTTCTATTTAATTAAATAATCTTTAATTAATTAGAGACACTATTCTTATTTAATTAAATAACTTCATTTAATTAATTAGGAATGGCTTCTCAATTAATTAAATAACTTTGTTTAATTAATTAGACGTAAGTACTCCATGTAATGCCCTGCCCGGAGATCCTTGGAAATAAGGATTCAAATCAAGCCAAGATTTTTTTTTTTTATAAGTATGAATGCACAAGACAACATCATACAGGGATCACAAAGATCGCAACAGAAGACTTCAACACAATCCCGACAACCAACGAATCTCCGAACGCCACTACCAAACTGACACACACAAACAAAGCCAACAACGACAACAACAAGATGAGGGCACAAGAAATGACCACTCATCAACAAAACACCAAGCTGGGGTAAAATGCAGAATTCCAAAATTTGGCTAAGTCTGAAATCCTGAAGCCTTGAAAATTGGCTAAGTTTGGATTTCTGAAGCCCTGAAATTTCCTAGAATCCATAACTTATCTCAGAGAGGTCTGAAACCTATCTCAAATGATTTGTCTCATATATTAAAATATATCTTAAGTATAAGGAAGGAATTATACTTAAACGATATATTTTAAACCCCAAGAGACTAAAACAGAAACACGAAAACTCAATTTCAAGAGAAACCGATAGAATTCAAAATGCAACAGCATAGGGTTGAAGAATGCCCAAAAGGGTATCCAAAACCACTCTCAAAAAGATCGGATCACGAAGAAAAGTGCCCACTGATGGCATGCGCAGGTTTTTCACAAAAATCGTGCGACACTTTTTACTATGGGAGGGCGATACTTCTCCTTCAGGCGTGCGACACTCTTCCAGTGTCGTACGACATTTCTCAAGAAGGCATGTGACACTTTTCAGCATCGTACAACATTTCTCAAGAAGGCATGCGACACTCTTCCAGTGTCGTACGACATTTCTCAAGAAGCCGTGCGATACTTTACAGTGTCGTACGACATAGTTTGCATGGGTGTGCGATACTTTTTAAAGTGTCGCACCATGCTGAACAAATGTCGCCCTTAGAAACACAAAAACACTCCCAGAAGCATAAAGGACCAAAATAGAGCAAAGTACCTCCACACCAGGGAGTACCGGATCCACAAAGGCTCGAGGAATGAACACTCGGGTGCAAGAACAACACAAAATGGAGAACATCAACCATCTAAACTACAACAGCATAGAACACACTGAATATAAACATCGCAGAGAACAAGAGCAACATCACAATGTACATAAATACATCTCATGAACAAAACAACCAAACTAAGTACGCAGTTCCTCCCAACCGTCAATATCATCATAAGACCATCGTGGGTCCTAGCCATCCCCCGCGCGTAACATCCCAAGCCACCGACCAGATCGTCAGTACTGTCGTAATAGGGATGTCACTACTAAAATATGCAACAATATAAGCATAAGAAAATCTAACATGCTAGTAGTAAAGCATAAAGATAATCCTACAATAGATAACATCACCTATCACATGTTAAACAACAGTAAGCAACAGATATACTACTAAATCAAATAACGTCATATAATCATATGCTAAAGATCATGATAAGGGAATGCATCAAGTAAACTAACATCATCTAAACATGATATACAAACATCCTAATGAAAGCATAAATCACAAGAAAGCATACTCCAGAACCCGAAGTACCAAGTGAAGACATCTAGCAACGGTCGCACTAGGACAAAAGATCATCTATGTACATCAATCCCTAGCAGTGGTGAAGGTAGCTATGCCTCCCAACCACGTGGCACCCATAGGTCCACACCCACCATGCTGATGGAGATAATGATCCAACCACACACACACAAAACAACAACCATGGCTAACACACACGCCAAGCAGTATTATGACTGAATCCAAGACATAGACAATGCATAACTACAGGTCCTGGTCAGACATCTCAATAGGCTACTAAGTAGGGGCTGACATCCTGGAGAGTCGCTTGGCATCCAAAAGCCCAAGCTCGAATCACATGTGGCAACACTCTCAAGGGACTCCCTTGGAACCATCACACGAATGTAGATCTTTTCATTATCTTTAGTTTTATTAACTCTCACAATTTTATTTAGTTATCACTTACTTAAAACTTCTTATCCTCTGTCAACCTCCGGTGCCATACGCCGAGCTGTGAGATAGAAGCCCCCTCCAGATGCTACCCTACCCTACCCATGCTCATCCAACGATGAGTGCCCGTAGGCATGCAAATTTCCAACCCAACCCCAATTATCAAAACTTCCAGAAAAGACATGGAAGGTCGAGACTCACAAGTCCCCCAACAAACGTACGTGCACGTACTCGTGTGTGGCGCACCACCATCACAAAGATCATAACACAAAGACAGGAATGAGAACACAATGCAAAGAAAACACCCAACTAAAAGCAACATAGGAAGGATGGATTCTACACGAATCCCAAAGCCAATAAAATTGTACATCATAAAATCACTCAACCGGCCTCAATCCGAGAGTATGGATTTTACACGAATCTCAATGATGTAACAAGACCAAACATCATGAACTCACTCAATCGGCCTCAATCCAAGAGTATGGATTCTACACGAATCCTAGCGTTCACAAAACAAAAGCAAAGGTCCAACAAAAACATAACAAATATAAAATCACTCAACCGAACACAACGTCGGGAGTACGGATGCAACACACATCCCAATGCAACATAAAAGTGCTAAAGTGGTCTGATTGATATCCAAACGGATCATCAAAGTCCACGACCCACATTGAGCCAAGAAAATCTGAGAAAATAGGGCGGCACGCAAAACGAGGTAAAAACTCCAAAAATTTGAAAAACTTCAAAATTAAAACCCATTTGGCCTTTGGGTTCAAAAACTCCAAAAATCCAAAAATAAATGAAATCGGACACCGTATGCAAAAATGACCAGCATAACGGCGTAAAATCCCAAACCCTCATCTCAAAAAATAGAGAAACGTTCATACCCGCCCAACCAGGTAGAACTAGCATACAGAAACGGAGGGGAATACTAGTTCTCAGCCTCCAAACAAACAGCTACCAAAAACAGAAGCAGAAACAGAGCAGAACCAATAAAACGGGAAAGCCCTACCTCACAGCCACCATAAAATAAATATCTCGCAAAAGTAGCTGAAAATCACAGCAATCCAAGGTTTCTTCGAGCTGGATCCAACGAGCCCAACCTCGCGACGATCCCATGCCCGTAGCTCCCACAATGAACAAAACAGTAAATCCTCATGAAGAGGATTTTGGGTTTTACTCTCCAACTTTCCAATTCAAAAGTGAGAAGTGAGGAATTAAATTCCTTTTTGGGTGAATAATCGATTAGGGCATTTAACCAGCCAGTCCAGTTAAACCCCAAATCGACCCAAACGAAAACAGGCTATTCCTATAAATAGGAATTCATCTATGGAAAAGCTGCCAGAAATTAAAATAAATCAATTTAAAAAGTCCAAAAATTCAAAAACACATAAACCTCCTTAATAACTTTTCGCGACAATGTGAACCTCTAAATGCACAGACATGCTTATTGGTCTAATCACATAATGCAAATGAGTTCGAATTTAATAATCATCGAAAGGTTTAAATTAAACATTTTAATAAAGGATATGTCGACCATACAAGGACAACATTGGTAAAATATGAAAGGCTGAATCACTAACTCCATGTGCCACTGCCAGGGATATAATCCTGCACACTAAACAACACGATCAAGTGCAATTGCATATAATAACATAGCCAAAGCAATAATGCGTAAAATCACCTAATTTAACCATTTATTTAATTATATTAAAATAATCTATTTACATCACTCACATTCGCAAAAGGCATAGCAATGCAGGAATGAAGTGAATAACCATAGCATTAAATCCATCACATAACAAAATCAGAGATATGTCCAAATACCAAATAACCAGATAACATCACAAAACACACTATCATCTCAAAATAGCATCATCATGCAATATGATTAACTGAACAACATAGTAGTCTAATGTCTATGATACTGTAATCAAAGGGTAACATTTGACCCCCAGGTCATCTCAAATGTAAACATAACACGAGAACAGATATCTCTCAGATCAAAATAAAATAAGGTAAATGTTCGCAGCACATAACCTAATAATCTCACATGAACAATCCATTTAATTACTTGCGCATTTAATAATGATTGATTACTCTGCATTAAAAAGGCATTTAAAACACATAAGCAAACACAGTCATAAACATGACTAACCACTGCTACAGGACCCTAGTCCAGTGTAGCATGGTAAAAAGTACACAATGCAATCTCTGCACACATCTCAAGGTAATCACGGAACAACCTCATGATACCACATCGATCCTGGTAACCACTGGCACAAACCTTAGTGAACCAAAAATCACATCATAATCTCAAAGATCAGTCAAAAGCATAATCAAAGCAACTGATACAGAAACATAAATCCAAACACCTCAATGGTGTAGACCACTCAGGGTCACAATCATGATCCCATCACAACAAAAGATCAGCAAGGTTGCATCCATCAGGATGACTTACAAAAGTCAAATGGGACACTACACTCCATTTAACTAAATAATTTCGTTTAATTATTTCAAAATTCTTTTCGAAACTAGTCAAATCAAGTCAACTGTGATTAAATCTGCTCAACTTTTGGTCAAACTTAATCTTTGCGTATGTGAATATGAGCAAATGTGAGTATAAATTTCAGCAACAATTCAATGCAAATTCTCATTCAACCTTTCAAAATGAAGAGATGAGGGTCTCTTAAATAGACTTTTTTGGAATTCATCAATGGTTGAGATTGATTTCAATCAATGGTCAGGATTAAGGGTGAAGTTCAGTCATAAAGGGAGATTTCCAAATTAAAGGGAGTTAACAGATTTAATTTGTAGCGCCTGCCTCTGGTTCACATTTTGTTATCATTGCTAAACTCTTTTAGAGCTAGTTTCATGTTGATGGTTAGGAATATTATTATGAGATTATCAGATATTGTGCTATGGATTCAGTTGATATGTGATGAGATTACTTAGACTCTACATTTCATGTATGTATGATGATTATTTTTAGTGTTCGCAATTATTAATGATGATTAGTAAGATAATTTATTATCATGTGTTTTCTTATGGATACCTACCCCATACTTGCATGTGTATGTTGTGCGTGTTTGCTTTTGTATGGCATGTCTGATGTGGTTAAGGAAGGGAGTCGTAGTCACCTGCTAGTCGGGATCTACACGATGCACCACTTCTTGCCATTGCCTGTTTAGTTTAGTATATATTGTGCTTGTACATGCATGGTTTTTATGCAGGTTGCAAGTATTAGGTATCGACTTCCCTGAATTGCCAGGATGAGCGTACCCTATCACACTATCTCAATGATAAGAGAGGGGAGATAAATTCTCAAGTCCAAATCCCAACCCTTTAAGCCATTTGTTCTAATTGAAAAATTAGGATAAGTATCTGAGTTGAGTACCCTTTGAATGCTTCAGATGACGTAATTCGTGATTTAAACCTTTGGTTTGATTTTGTATGTATTTTGGCTATGATGAGTTTTTCATATTTTTACCTTTGTGAGTCTTTGGAGTATTTTCTATTAATTAAGCCTAATTAAATATATTTTATTTAATGGTTTAATTAAATGAAAAATTAATATGGTATTTTAATTTTTATTTTATTTAATTAATTGAAAAATTAATTAAATAAAATAATTAAATTTGAAAATAAAAGTTTAAAGTTTAAATTTGAAATGTATATTAATAATAATATATTTGGAGTTCATTTTTAAATAAATGACTAAATAATATTATTATTAAAGCTAATAAATATTTTAGCAATAAAGTTTTGAAAAATAAAATTTAAAAGTGAAAAATATATTTTAAATTATTAAAAGATTCTAAATCTCATATGATTAAAATATAAATATATTAAGATTGAAAAGTGAAGATATTAAAGTTAGTGCATGAGACTTAATAAATAAATAAATTAAATTGGAAAGAATAAAGTAAATTGGAGTTATAAGCTTGCATGGGAATTAACATATGTCAACAACATGAGGGTTAGTGTATCAATTAAGAACAAGGTGTCTACAACTCTATGACTCATCAAAAAGGATTAGAAAAGACTCATGCTTAGTTGGTGACACCTTTCAGCGGTTTCAAGAAGTATTCCAAAGGTTTCTTGAGAGCTCTTCATATTCAGGCATTCATAGAAGCTTAGATATAGCGTGGAGAGCAATTGGGGAATGAAAGCTACAAGCCTCAAGCTAAAATAGAAGCTTCAAAGCTCACATGTATTGGAGAAGTTCATATGCTCATATATTTTCTACATGCTTCTATACTTCATCTAGCACTTCTAGTCACTTGGAGATTCTTGATTGGCTTGGATCTTGGAAGAATTGCAATGATGGAGAAGGAAGGAATTTTTTATGGACTTCTAAAAAATGGCAAATTAGCATCAATGTCCAGGTGCACTCGTGATAATCACATATTCTATTTGCACTATTTCTCTTCCTATCTTCATCATATTTTTTATATGTATCTGAATACTCTCTATGATTAAATTTATAATTGAAATAGGAATCTAGATATGCTATTTGGTTGAGAAGAAAAAAATAGAAAACCCTAGATCCTATTGAGGAGGAAATTAGATCTAAACAGGTTTGGGTTCGAATTAGAATCAAATTGAAATAGATTTGAAAATAGATTTAAGATTTATGACCAAATCCATTAGTGAAATTATTGGATAAATTTAGAGAACAATTACATTTTAAGAAAAAATTCTTAATTCATCACAGATTGTCCTGTCGCTGCCCCTTGGATAAACCCGAACTCAGTCATTCATAACTTTTTATCATGATCAAATTTATTCGATCACTTCGATCAGAATTGGCATAACTTGGCCTCTCCAACATATTTTAATTTCAGCCTGATCCAACGATTCATTAGGGAGATATGGCCGTCGTACTGGGACTATTTTATTTAAGAATAGATATTTCTCCATTTCTCATAACTAAGAGTTCTTTATGCTTAAACTTCACAAAAAAATATATATCAAAGCATGAAATGAATTAAAGATATTATTGTACTATTTTCTTATTAAAATCTTATTAATATGCATTAGTTTTATATAATTTATTATCTAATCTAATTAAATCAAATTTAATTAAGATTAGTTAATAGTAGAAGAAGTGTAATTAATTATTAGTCAATCTAAGTAAATGGATTTTTTAAATGAGAGAAAATTAAAAGAAAAGAGATATTAATATAGTTTATATAGCAGACTTTTAATATTATTTAATGTATATTAAATACTATTTAATATATATTAGATAATTAAGGGATGGTAAAGATATTTAATGATGATTATTATGATGATTTTAATTAAGAAACTTCAATGATATTGGTTAAGATCTATTGATCAGGGGTCATGGTTACATTATAACATTGTTATAACATTACTATGATTTGAGTTATTATGTTATTATAATACGTTATGTATTATTAAATAAATTATTGATATATCTTAATGGTGTTAAGAGTTAGTTAAATATTAACTAATGAAGCTTATGTAAAGATTCTCTAGATTGATTAATATTAGTTTTAATGAGTTATTATTTATTAATGTTTGTTGGGTCTAACAAACTATTAATAAATAATAGTATAAACGATTAACCCGATAGAGTTAATCTAGAAGAGATTAATTAATGATTAAAGTTTTGTAAAAGATATTAATTTTTGGTTTGAAGTATGATTGATTCTTAATCAATTAATATTCATTGAGTTGTCAATATAATTATATTATGCAATTGAGATTTAACTTGAAATGACTATCATTAATACGAATTAATTAAGAAAACATTAGTATTCATAAAGAATGATGAATGTGATCTATTAATAAGATTCCCAATATAGCTTGTCATTAAATATTAGCAAGTTATTATTGTTGAACTATGAACATGAATATTTGTGTATGACTGGCTTTTAGTTGTTAGTCAACTAATATCCATTGGATTGATGGTTTGGTTGTGAAGTTATTAATTAAATCAATTAACTAGAGTTAATTGGATTTAATTAATAATTATGTCATGTAATAGAAATTTAATTGATATAATTCTTTTAATGAGATTGTAGAGATACTGATATCAAAGTTGATGAGTCTTATCCTAATAACTTGAATAAGGACTTTAGTTATTTTAATGGTTATTAGTGATGACTTTAATTTTACAACAATTGAATTAAGAGGCTTAAATTTTAATAATATTTAATTAAGTCTTAGTTAAGATTATTAGATGTTAATAGGTCATGGATAGTGTACTTATATTAATAGATTGAGATAAATAAAGTTATGATCTCTTATTCGAAGATTGATAATTGGTTCTTTTATGAACGAATAATGATCTTTGATTATTTTGAAAAGTTGAAGTAGCCTTAAAGAAGAGTTAATCAATTAGAATATAGATCATGGTTAAATATAGAGGACAATTTAATTAAAGGTCAATGATGATCAGTTTAGTGAATATTTACCCTTAAGTTATTCTTAGAATGTAATTCTTAATAATAGAAGGATAATGCTATCGAGGAACAAATGGGTTGACTTGCAGGTCAAATGATGAAACTTAAGACACTTGAAAGTATACTTGCAAATAGAAAATAGGAAACTCCTACACATTATTCAACTATGTGAATTTAGTAAACCAAAACATGTGTTTGCATCGTGTATTCTCTATGTTTCTTGTTTTGGGTTTTGGGTTGACTAGTGTTGACCAGTCCTAGGTTGTTACTAGAGGCTCGAGGATTATGAGATATGATGGCATGTTGATCTTATTTGGTCTCAATTTTTATAAGCTCAACCATGGTAATGTGATTGTATGCTCTATGAAATGCTTGTATTTGTTCATCAGTCTTCATGTGTGAAGCTGAGATGTATGTGTATGAGACACTTGAGCTAATCATTTTTGAGTCATCGATCAGTTATCCTTGAATTAATTTTCAGTCGCCATGATGGGATTGAAATGTTAATTTATTTATTGATATGTTTGACTCAACCATTTTGGAGTCTTCAATCAGTATGATTTTGAGATATTCATAGTTGCTTGTTGAGAACCAATGGATATGGTGATTTATCTTGAGATATATTTTGGTTATTGAGAACCAATGGATACTTATGATTATCAGCGATGCCTTCAGTTGCTAATAAAGAACTGTTGTGGTCATAATTTTTTATAGATGCTTTTTCAAATGCTCATGGAGATTTGATGATTCTTATCTTGGAGATTTGATGATTCTTCTTATGGATATTTGATGCTTTTATCATGGATATTTGATGATTCTTTTTATATTATCTTTTGAATTTTATTTACAATCGCTTGTACAGGACTGTGGTAATTTATGATTCCATGAGCTTAAGGTAGGTAATCTACTTGTAGTGTCGAAAAGTGGCTTGCAATGGAGGTCGGGGCCCTAAGTGGCTGCCAGGGTAACTCATTGTAAGTTTGGTTAATAAGTGATAACATTTACACACTAAATGGAGATTAAATGAACCTAAAAAGATAATTGTTTTGATGTTCTCGCCCATGCCTTGAGTGCTTGTACAGGCTAGGATGGGAGTAGTGAGAACGCATGGTTGCGACCGTGCATTCCGTAGTATGCCTCGTCAGTATGAGAGGATACTAGTGGCCACATGAGATCAGTATGGACCCGTGGAGTTTAGCTAACTGCCAGGATAACTTGTACGTGATAATTGGGATGACACTTTCTTGCTTGCAGAGTAGGTTTCCTACATGTCATTGTGTGCCTCTGAGAATTAGATGTCAATTTTGTGTGTAATTGGAACCTTTGAGTTAGTATACTTTTAGGATTCTTAGACTATAGAGATTTGTGCTATGTGTTATGGATAGTCTGTTTGGAACTTGAGATTATCTCCTTAGCACGGTGGGAGTGGACCACTTAGGTACCATGCGGTCGGGTGGTAGTGTTTTTTCCACTCTTATCATTTGAGATCCGCCTAAGACACCGTGGTTGGAGTATTCTTGGTTGGTATTTATCTTCATTATGTTCTTGGATCATTATGATAGATGATATACCTTATGATGGATGTATTTATTGGTATGTTTCTTACATTGATGATTTGCATATGTTAGATGATGATATCTTATGCTTTACTTTGCATATTAGTAGGATGTTTTAGGAGTGACATTCCTACTATGTTAATATCGATGATCTCTTCAATGATTTGGGATGTTACGCACAGAAAGATAGCTAGAGCCCACAATGGTCTAATGATGCTATTAACGGTTGAGAGGAACCATGCACTTAGTTATTAATATTTGTGATTTATGGTTATTTCTTATGATGGATGTTTATATCTTTATAATGATGATGTATCATGTATGACATGTGGTTTCATTTACTTTAATTAAGTCATGGATTAATATTGGATGATGATGTACTTTATTTACATGGATGATTATTCTTCCAAGCTCTCATACCTTGTGACTTGTACAGTGGATGATTGAGCAATCTAAAATGTATACTTGTATATTATTTAAGAACATTGGATATATCATTGTTATTTCATAAGAATGTGATGTTAGATGAATAGTTAGTTTAGATATAATTCAATGTTAGGAAATCTTTAAAGAATGTGATCTGCTATGTTATGTTATGTGTATTTTTATTCGAATTATTTCTATTACTTTCGCAAGTGTTGTGAATGGTTTATCTTTCATGTTTTAAAAAAAAAATGTTACCAAATTTCGTGAAATTCTAAGTTAATTCTTTGGATCCCTTGGTGGGGCATTACATAATTTGAGTAAAATAAGGAGTTAACTGATTCAATTTGACTAGAAAAAGGAGTTAACTGATTTAACTCATTTTTGATCAATAGTGAACTGAAAATTTCCCTTTTTGAACTGAATAGAGATTTTGTTGAGATATTTAATTTAATAGAATGAGATATGCTCTCATAATTACTTTTTCTATTTAATTAAGTAATCTTTAATTAATTAGAGACACTTCTTATATAATTAAATAAGTTTATTTAATTAATTAGGAATGGCTTCTCATTTAATTAAATAATTTTTTTTAATTAATTAGAAGTAAGTACTCCATTTAATTAAATAATTTCATTTAATTATTTCAAAATTCTTTTCGAAACTAGTCAACTGTGGTCAAATCTGGTCAACTTTTGGTCAAACTTGATTTCTGCGTATGTGAATATGAGCAAATGTGAGTATGAATTCCAACAACAATTTGATGCAAATTCTCATTCAACCTTTCAAAATGAAGAGATGAGGGTCTCTTAAATAGACTTTTCTGGAATTCATCAACGGTTGAGATTGATTTCAATCAATTCTCATTATTAAAGGTGAAGTTCAATTACAAAGAGAGATTTCCAAATTAAAAAGAGTTAATAGATTTAATTTGAGTAAAATAAGGAGTTAACTAATTCAATTTGAGTAGAAAAAGGAGTACTCTGATTTAACTTATTTTTGATCAATATTGAACTGAAAATTTCCCTTTTTGAACTGAAGAGAGATTTTGTTGAGATATTTAATTTAATAAAATGAGATATGCTCTCATAATTACTTTTTCTATTTAATTAAATAATCTTTAATTAATTAGAGGCACTTTTCTTTTTTAATTAAATAACTTCATTTACTTAATTAGGATTGACTTCTCATTTAATTAAATAACTTTATTTAATTAATTAGAATTAAGTACTCCATTTAATTAAATTATTTCGTTTAATTATTTCAAAATTCTTTTCAAAACTAGTCAACCATGGTTAAATCTAGTCAATTTTTGGTCAAACTTGATCTTTGCGTATGTAAATATGAGCAAATGTGAGTATGAATTCCAGCAACAATTCGATACAAATTCTCATTCAACCTTTCAAAATGAAGAGATGAGGGTCTCTTAAATAGACTTTTTTGGAATTCATCAACGGTTGAGATCGATTTCAATCAACGGTCAGGATTAAAGGTGAAGTTTAGTCATAAAGGGAGATTTTAAAATTAAAGGGAGTTAACATATTTAATTTGAGTAAAATAAGGAGTTAACTGATTCAATTTGAGTAGAAAAAGGAGTTAACTAATTTAACTCATTTTTTATCAATAGTGAACTAAAAATTTCCCTTTTTGAACTGAAGAGAGATTTTGTTGAGATATTTAATTTAAGAAAATGAGATATGCTCTCATAATTACTTTTTCTATTTAATTAAATAATCTTTAATTAATTAGAGACACTCTTCTTATTTAATTAAATAACTTCATTTAATTAATTAGGAATGGCTTCTCATTTAATTAAATAACTTTGTTTAATTAATTAAAATTAAGTACCCCATTTAATTAAATAATTTCGTTTAATTATTTCAATTTTTTTTTTGCAATTAGTCAACTCAAATCAACTATGGTTAAATCTGGTCAACTTTTGGTCAAACTTGATCTTTGCGTATGTGAATATAAGCAAATGTGAGTATGAATTCCAGCAACAATTCGATGCAAATTCTCATTCAACCTTTCAAAATGAAGAGATGAGGGTCTCTTAAATAGACTTTCTTGGAATTCATCAACAGTTGAGATCAATTTTAATCAACGGTTAGGATTAAAGGTGAAGTTCAGTCATAAAGGGAAATTTCCAAATTAAAGGGAGTTAACGGATTTAATTTGAGTAAAATAAGGATTTAACTGATTCAATTTGAGTAGTAAAAGGAGTTAACTGATTTAACTCATTTTTATCAATAGTGAACTGGAAATTTTCCTTTTTGAACCGAAGAGAGATTTTGTTGAGATATTTAATTTAATAAAATGAGATATGCTCTCATAATTACTTTTTCTATTTAATTAAATAATATTTAACTAATTAGAGACACTTTTCTTATTTAATTAAATAACTTCATTTAATTAATTAAAAATGGCTTCTCATTTAATTAAATAACTTTGCTTAATTAATTAGAAGTAAGTACTCCATTTAATTAAATAATTTCGTTTAATTATTTCAAAAAATTTTTCAAAACTAGTCAACTCAAGTCAACCGTAGTTAAATCTGGTCAACTTTTGGTCAAATTTGATCTTTGCGTATGTGAATATTAATAAATGTGAGTATGAATTTCAGCAACAATTCGATGCAAATTCTCATTCAACCTTTCAAAATGAAGAGATGAGGGTCTCTTAAATAGACTTTCCTAGAATTCATCAACGGTTGAGATCGATTTCAATCAACGATGAGGATTAAAGGTGAAGTTCAGTCATAAAGACAGATTTCCAAATTAAAGAGTGTTAACAGATTTAATTTGAGTAAAATAAGGAGTTAACTGATTCAATTTGAGTAAAAAAAGAGTTAACTAATTTAACTCATTTTTTATCAATAGTGAACTAAAAATTTTCCTGTTGAACTAAAGAGAGATTTTGTTGAGATATTTAATTTAATAAAATGAGATATGCTCTCCTAATTACTTTTTCTATTTAATTAAATAATCTTTAATTAATTAGAAACACTTTTCTGATTTAATTAAATAACTTCATTTAATTAATTAGGAATGACTTATTAGTTAATTAAATAACTTTGTTTAATTAATTAGAAGTAAAAACTCCATTTAATTAAATAATTTCGTTTAATTATTTCAAAATTCTTTTCGAAACTAGTCAACTCAAGTCAATCGTGGTTAATTCTGATCAACTTTTGGTCAAACTTAATCTTTACGTATGTGAATATGAGCAAATGTGAGTATGAATTTCATCAACAATTCGATGCAAATTCTCATTCAACCTTTCAAAATGAAGAGATGAGGGTCTCTTAAATAGACTTTTTTGGAATTCATCAACGGTTGAGATCGATTTCAATCAACAGTCAGGATTAAGGGTGAAGTTCAATCATAAAGGGAGATTTCTAAATTAAAGAGAGTTAACAGATTTAATTTGAGTAAAATAAGGAGTTAACTATTTCAATTTGAGTAGAACAAGGAGTTAATTGATTTAACTCATTTTTGATCAATAGTGTACTGAAAATTTCCCTTTTTGAGCTGAAGAGAGATTTTGTTGAGATATTTAATTTAATAAAATGAGATATGCTCTCATAATTACTTTTTCTATTTAATTAAATAATCTTTAATTAATTAGAGACACTTTTCTTATTAATTAAATAACTTCATTTAATTAATTTAGAATGGCTTCTCATTTAATTAAATAACTTTGTTTAATTAATTAGAAGTAAGTACTCCATTTAATTAAATAATTTCGTTTAATTATTTCAAATTTTTTTTTGAAATTAGTCAACTCAAGTGAACCGTGGTTAAATCTGGTGAACTTTTGGTCAAACTTGATCTTTGCGTATGTGAATATGAGCAAATGTGAGTATGAATTCCAACAAAAATTTGATGCAAATTCTCATTTAACCTTTCAAAATGAAGAGATGAGGGTCTCTTAAATAGAATTTCCTAGAATTCATCAACGGTTGAGATCGATTTTAATCAACGGTCAGGATTAAAAGAGAAGTTCAGTCATAAAGGGAGATTTTCAAATTAAAGAGAGTTAATAGATTTAATTTGAGTAAAATAAGAAGTTAACTGATTCAATTTGAGTAGAAAATGGAGTTAACTGATTTAACTCATATTTTATCAATAGTGAACTCGAAATTTCCCTTTTTGAACTGAAGAGAGATTTTGTTGAGATATTTAATTTAATAAAATGAGATATGCTCTCATAATTACTTTTTCTATTTAATTAAATAATCTTTAATTAATTAGAGACAGTTTTCTTATTTAATTAAATAACTTCATTTAATTAATTAGGAATGGCTTCTCATTTAATTAAATAACTTTGTTGAATTAATTAGAAGTAAGTATTCCATTTAATTAAATAATCTCATTTAATTATTTCAAAATTCTATTCGAAACTAGTCAACTCAAGTCAACCGTGGTTAAATCTGGTCAACTTTTGGTCAAACTTGATCTTTGCGTATGTGGATATGAGCAAATGTGAGTATGAATTCTAGCAACAATTCGATGCAAATTCTCATTCAACCTTTCAAAATGAAGAGTTGAGGGTCTCTTAAATAGACTTTCCTGGAATTCATCAACGGTTGAGATCGATTTCAATCAACGGTCAGGATTAAAGGTGAAGTTCAGTCATAAAGGGAGATTTCCAAATTAAAGGAAGTTAATAGATTTAATTTGAGTAAAATAAAGAGTTAAGTGATTCAATTTGAGTAGAAAAAGGTGTTAACTGATTTAACTCATTTTTTATCAATAGTGAACTCGAAATTTCCCTTTTTGAACTGGAGATTGAAATCGATCTCGACCGTTGATGAATTCCAAGAAAGTCTATTTAAGAGACCCTCATCTCTTCATTTTGAAAGGTTGAATGAGAATTTGCATCGAATTGTTGCTGGAATTCATACTCACATTTGCTCATATTCACATACGCAAAGATCAAGTTTGACCAAAATTTGACCAGATTTAACCACGGTTGACTTGAGCTGACTAGTTTCGAAAAGAATTTTGAAATAATTAAATGAAATTATTTAATTAAATGGAGTACTTAATTCTAATTAATTAAATGAAAAAAGTAATTATGAGAGCATATCTCATTTTATTAAATTATATATCTCAACAAAATCTCTCTTCAGTTCAAAAAGGGAAATTTTCAGTTCACTATTGATAAGAAATGAGTTAAATAAGTTAACTCTTTTTTATACTCAAATTGAATCAGATAACTCTTTGTTTTACTCAAATTAAATCTGTTAACTCCCTTTAATTTAGAAATCTCCCTTTATGATTGAACTTCACGTTTAATCCTGACCGTTGATTGAAATCGATCTAAATCGTTGATGAATTCTAGGAAAGTCTGTTTAAGAGACCCTCATGTCTTCATTTTGAAAGGTTGAATGAGAATTTGCATCAAATTGTTGCTGAAATTCATACTCACATTTGCTCATATTCACATACGCAAAGATCAAGTTTGACCAAAAGTTGACCAGATTTAACCACGGTTGACTAGTTTCAAATTTTTTTTTGAAATAATTAAACAAAATTATTTAATTAAATGAAGTACTTACTTCTAATTAATTAAACAAAATTTATTTAATTAAATGAGAAGCCATTCCTAATTAATTAAATGAAGTTATTTAATTAAATAAGAAAAGTGTCTCTAATTAATTAAAGATCATTTAATTAAATAGAAAAAGTAATTTTGAGAGCATATCTCATTTTATTAAATTAAATATCTCAAAAAAATCTCTCTTCAGTTCAAAAAGAGAAATTTTCAGTTCACTATTGATCAAAAATGAGCTAAATCAGTTAACTCTTTTTTCTACTCAAATTGAATCAGTTAATTCCTTATTTTACTCAAACTAAATCTGTTAACTCCTTTTAATTTGAAAATCTCCCTTGATGACTGAACTTCACTTTAATCTTGACTGTTGATTGAAATTGATCTCGAACATTGATGAATTCCAAGAAAGTCTATTTAAGAGACCCTCATCTCTTCATTTTGAAAGGTTGAATGAGAATTTGCATAAAATTGTTGCTGGAATTCATAATCACATTTGCTCATATTCAGATACGCAAATATCAAGTTTGACCAAAAGTTGACCAGATTTAACCACGGTTGACTTGAGTTGTCTAGTTTCTAAAAAAAATTTGAAATAATTAAATGAGATTATTTAATTAAATGGAGTACTTACTTCTAATTAATTAAACAAAGTTATTTAATTAAATGAGAAGCCATTCCTAATTAATTAAATGAAGTTATTTAATTAAATAAGAAAAGTTTCTCTAATTAATTAAATATTATTTAATTAAATAGAAAAATTAATTATGAGAGCATATCTCATTTTATTAAATTAAATATCTCAACAAAATCTCTCTTCAGTGAAAAAAGAGAAATTTCCAGTTCACTATTGGTCAAAAATGAGTTAAATCAGTTAGTCAATGAACATCAGGAAGAGAATAGGGAAGAGCATGTCAGTGAACATCAGGAAGAGAACCATGAAGAGGGACATGCTGACTCTGAGGAGGTTGATCTGAGGCAAATGATGCAAACCCTTATTGATTTCTTACCTCCTGTTCTTGAGCAGGATAGAGCACACCAGGCAGGACATGAGCATAGACACAGGTCTAGGAGTCCTCAGAGGGATCGACATAGATCCATAGTATCTTCTTAGATGAAGGACCTTTAGAGGTCCAAGATCAAGCCCTTTAATGGGCAAGGTTCTGGGTATGTAGCTGAGTAGTGGCTTATTGCCCTTGACAGGATTTTTGCTATGCAGGACTTTGACAGTAATGTCAAAGCGAGATTTGCCATTACCAATCTAGAGTTATTTGGGGCCACCTGGTGGACTATTGAGGAGAAGAAGTTGGGCATTAACATGGGTAGTGTCACTTGGGAGATTTTTTTGGAGAGTTTTCATGAGCGATTCCTACCAGAGGAATGGAAGCAACATAGAGCAGATGAGTTCTATAACCTGAGACAGTTCACTATGACCGTTGTAGAGTATGAGCGCAAATTCTATGAGCTCATGCCTTTTTCGGGATTCAGTGACAACCCAGCGCAGTTGGCACAACATTTCATTCGAGGCTTGAACAACTATTTTATTGGGGGTGTTAAGGTATTTGAGCCTAAGACCCTCAAGGATGCGGTACATCGAGCTATCCTAGTAGAGCAGAGTGTCAACTTTGGGCAAGGAGGATTTGTTGGAGTGCCTACTATAGCAGGATCTAAGGGCAACCACAACTTTGGTGGAATCAGGAAGCCTCCCTTCCCTAGGAGGAATCAGCATTATCAGCAGCAGCCTCAACAGCATAAGGGATTTTACCCTCAGGCACAGAGTGGTGGCGGTGGATCCAACTCTAGGATCAATCGCAATGCTTAACCTAATAGACAGAATCAGTAATCTCGGCCTGCACAGAGCAGCCAGTCTTTTGCTAGCAGGGGTAACCACCAGCGGTCAAATGCACCACCTATAGGGAGAGGATCTGGTAGAGGCACAGGATGTTATTCATGTGGACAGATTGGTCATATTGCAGCATACTGCCCACAGCGAGCATCTCAGTATTCAGGACCTAGGCCAATAGCATCTGAGCCTATAGTCGGAAATGCAGGTGGATCTCATAGAGTATTTGCAGCGGTGGATCACCGTCAGGCAGACCATCAGGGGACAGTAGTTGAGACTACAGGAGCTATCCAAGGTACACCTCTATCTGTATTATTTGATTCAAGTGCTATAGATTCTTTCATTTCTCCATCTCTAGTTGATAAGTGTAAGCTAGAGTCGGTTAAGCAAGATCATGGTTGGCAAGTGGAACTAGCCTCAGGCACTAAAGTTTCCACAGATTCTGTAGTTCATAAGTGTGGACTTAGTATAGGAGGGTTTGAGACTTCAGTCGATTTTTGAGTTATTCCTCTTGGCTCCTACGATGTGGTCTTAGGTATGGATTGGCTTGGCTCTCATAGGGCTAATATAGACTACAGAAAGAAGACCATTATGTGTCAGGATGACCAAGGGAAGGATGTTGAGATTGTGGGGATACCGAGGCCTATATCCCTATGGATGATCTCTGCTATGCAACTAAAGCGAAGCTTTCGTAAGGGATGTCAGGTATTTTCCATTATGGTAAATGAGCTTGATGAGGAAGACTCTATGAGGAAGACCCTAGATCACCCTATTTTACAGGAGTATGCAGACGTCTTTTCGAGTGAGATTCCAGGCATGCCTCCGAAGAGAGACATTGATTTTAGCATTAAGCTCACTCCAGGAGCAGAACCTATCTCTAGAGCTCCTTACCATATGACCACCCAGGATTTAAGTGAGTTACGTTTGCAGTTAGAGGAACTTTTGGCCAAGGGTAGTATTCGACCTAGTTTATCACCATGGGGAGCTCCAGTGCTCTTCGTGAAGAAGGATGGTTCTTTGCATCTTTGCATTGATTACAGATAGCTTAACAAGGTGACAATAAAGAACATGTATCCTTTACCAAGGATTGATGATTCATTTGATCAGATCAAGGGAGCTACAGTGTTCTCCAAGATTGATCTTAAGTCAGAATACCATCAATATTCATAAGACCACCTTCCGAACTCGCTACGGGCATTATGAGTTCACAGTGGTACCCTTTGGGCTGACGAACGCTCCATCAGTTTTCATGTGCTTAATAAATGGGGTGTTCCGTTCCTATCTTGATAGATTTGTTCTTGTGTTCCTCAATGATATACTGATATATTCTAGGTCCCAGAAGGAACATGAGGAACATTTGAGTTTGGTTTTGCAGTGCTTGAGAGATAATCAACTTTATGCCAATGCGGAAAAGTGTGATTTCTTTCAATCAGAGATACACTATTTGGGACACGTTATTTCAGGCGAAGGTATCTCTGTAGACCCTGCAAAGATCCAGGAAATAGTAGATTGGCATGCACCCACTACTGTGTTGGAGATTCGTAGTTTCATGGGTCTAGCTGGTTATTATCATAGATTTGTCCAAAACTTCTCCAGAATAGCACACCCTATTACCTCCCTTCAGAGGAAAGGAAAGAAGTTTCTTTGGATAGATAAATGTGTAGAAGCATTTCAGAAACTCAAGGAGCTTCTGACTAGTGCACCGATCTTAGCAGTACCTGATCCAGAAGGTGATTTCATGGTGTGTACAGATGCTTCCCTTGAGGGTATTGGAGCAATTCTAATGCAGAATGGTCGAGTGATTTCTTATGAATCACGCAAACTCAAGGATCATGAGTTGAATTATCCTACACATGACCTTGAGTTAGCAACAGTAGTTCATGCCTTAGTGAGATGGAGACATTTCTTGTTGGAACACAGATTTGAACTACATAGCGATCACCGTAGTCTTCAGTACATATTCACGCAGCCTAATCTGAATGCTAGGAAAAGGTGTTGGATGGAGTTTTTGTGCGAGTATGACTTTGAGGTAAAGTATATCCAGGGGAAGGAGAATTTTGTAGCTAACGCTTTGAGTCGCAGGAAACATGTGATATCATCTATGACTCTTATTGTCAATTTGAGGTGTTAGATACTTCAGGCACTCCCCACTGATTCATGGTATCTAGAGGTGTGCAATGAGATCAATTCAGGGAGACTGTTGGAGGGTAAGTTTTCAGGCTATGTCCTAGAGTCAGATGGCCTTTTGAGATATTTAGGCAGGATCTATGTGCCGCTACTGGATGAGCTTCGCATATTGATCCTATCAGAGGCCCATCATGCACCTTACTCGACACATCCAGGTGTCAAGAAGATGCATGTAGATTTGCAACGTTTATTCTATTGGTCCGGAATAAAGCGTGACATTGCTGATTTTGTGGCTAGATGTCTTGAGTGTCAGAGGGTCAAGGCAGAACACCAGCATCCGGCAGGACTTTTGCAACCGAATCTCATTCCTTCATGGAAGTGGGATATCATCTCTATGGATTTCATAGTAGGATTACCTATGACCCCTCGTCGCCATGATGCTATCATGGTCACCGTTGATCGGTTGACTAAGGTGGCACATTTTGCACCAATCAAGTCTTCCTACACTGTAGCTTCTTTAGCTAATGTCTTCATGCGTGACATTGTGAGACTACATGGTATTACTCGAAAGATCATTTCGGATAGGGATCATGTTTTCACTTCCGCATTTTGGACATCACTACAGCATGATCTTGGAGCACAGTTGAATTTCACTTCAACATATCACCCAGAGACAGATGGGCAGATAGAGAGAGTGAATCAGGTTCTCGAAGATATGTTGAGGATGTACGTGATGGATAGGCAAACTCATTGGGAGGACTATCTCTACCTAGTGGAGTTTGCTTACAACAACGGGTATCACAGTTCTATTGGCATGGCACCTTTCCAAGCCTTATATGGATGCCCTTTTCGTACACCTTTGAGTTGGGATAGCCTTGAGGATCGCATCCTGTTGGGTCCAGAGATGCTTTGTGACATGGAGCAATAGGTGGTGCATATCCGAGAGCACTTGACAACAGCACAGGATAGGTAGAAGAAGTATGCTGATGCACATAGGTCAGATAAGCAGTTTGCTGTGGGAGAGAAGGTTTTCTTGAGAGTGCGTCTGTGGAAGAGTCTGATCCATTATGGAAAGGGCTCAAAGCTAGCACCTCGCTTTGTGGGACCATTCGATATTCTTGAGAGGATTGGTCCAGTTGCCTATCGTCTTGCTTTACCGCCCAGCCTTGCTCGCATTCACGATGTTTTCCATGTTTCAGTACTTAGATAGTATATCCCTGATGTTGTACATATTCTTGATTGGAATGCATTGCAGGTAGAGGACGGGCTACTGGCTTTGGAGCCAATTCGTATTCTGGAGTAGTGGGAGTTGACCCTCAGGGGTCGAACCATAGAGCAGGTAAGGGTCCAATGGGACCCTACTAATGACTCTTCAGCTACATGGGAGGATGCATCTAGATTACGGAATTTATATCCCTATTTGTTTATAGGCTTCCAGAAGTAAGCCTAAGTCTAGGGGGGGTGGATGTAGTGCCTGCCCCTAGTCTACATTTTTGAGCTACATTTCTAATATCATTGCCAAACTCTTTTAGGCCAATTTATTTTTGATGATTAGTATTATTATTTTAGAGATTATCAGATGTTGTTTTACACTTAGTTTAATATATGATGAGATTACTTGGTACTCTATATTTCATGCATGTATGATGATTATTCAATATTTTCAGTTAACAATGATGTTTAGTTAGATGGTTTATTATTCCATGTGTTTCTTATAGATACTTACCCCATACTGCATGTGTATGGTGTGCGTGTTTGTTTTATTTATGTATGGTGTTTCTGATGTGGTTAAGGAAGGGAGTCGTAGTCACTTGCTAGTCGGGATCTACACGATGCACCACTTCCTGCCATTGTTTGTTTAGCTTAGAATATTGTGTTTGTACATGCGTGAATTTTTATGCAGGTTGTAGGTACCGGGTATCAACTTCCCTGAATTGCCAGGATGAGTGTACCCTATCACATTGTCTCAATGGTAAGAGAGGGGAGATAACTCTTAAGTCCAATTCCTAAACCATTTAGCCAATTGTCCTAATTAATAATTAGGACAAGTATCTGAGTTAAGTACCCTCGGAATGTATCAAATGATGTAATTTCGTGATTATAACCCTTTTTGTTTGATTTGGTATGTATTTTTCTATGATGGGTTTTTGTATGTTGCTTTATGAGTCCTTGGTGTATTTTCTATTAATTAAGTCTAATTAAAAAGATTAATTAATGATTTAATTTAATAGAGAATTATTATGATATCTTTATATTTAATTAATTAATTAATTAAATAAAAGAATTAAATTAATTAATTAATTAAATAAAAGAATTAAATTAGGAGATTAAAGTTCAAAGATAAATCTAGAACAGGATAATATTTATTTAATTTAATAATAATATAATTGGAGTTCATTTTTAAATAAATGCTAATTATTATTGTTAATTAAATTAATTAAATATGTTATCAATTAAGTTTCTGAAATAAATTTAAAAAGTTGAAAGACATTAAATTTATTAAAGGTTCTTAGATCGCATGATCTAAGCATGAGTTTAAATTTGAGTAATAAATTTAAAAGATTAAATTATAAAAATTAATAATCTTATTTTAATTTCGTAAAGTGCACATGAGATTAAACTAATAAATTAATTTAAAATAGAAGTCAAGTAGAATTTTAAATAAAGTTATTTAATAAATCAACTTAATGTGCATAAAAGATGAATGCAAATTAAAATAAAAGATAAGGAAAGTTAATTGGAGTTAACTGAGTTGTGCAAAGAGTCTTCTCGGGTGAACGCACAATTAGTGCCCCAGTTTGAGAAAAAAATTTGTTTATCACAACATTGGGGGTTCATTCTTGGGGAGACAGGAATTGGGACACGAAAAAGGACAAGGAATTTTGGGAGACAACTTTTGGAAGCAAATTTCAGAAGGCGAATTCTAAAGAAGATTTTCAGAAGAAGGTTATTAAAGAGGAGCGAATTCTCTTATAGTTTTTGGAGATTGCTTAATAGCATCAGATTGAGGTAGGGTCTTGTGTTTGATCATGGGTTGAATTATGCAATTCAATAATCTTGTCTTCTTCATGCTTGTGGATTATCAATCTGAATTGTCTGATTTTCACTGTTGATGCTATATCATATTTCATCTACATAATGAATTTGGAAGAATAAATCAATTTGAAACCCTCGTTCTAGATGATAGATTTTTACAAATTAAACTAGGGGGAGCTTTTGAAAGAAAAGAATAATCTTGATTGGAAAATTCTATTAAAATGAGAGAGAAGAAATTTGATATATAGATATATATATATATATATAATTTATACGATATATTTTAAGGAATATTTTTAATTTAGAAATCTGAGTGGTTCGTTCTATCCTAATAAATACATCATCATACGTAGAAGTAATCTGACATGCAAATAAAAGCATACGATAACATCATCTAACATATGCTAATCATCAATGAAAAAGGATACATATCCACCATCATGAAGGACGCATCAGCCACGATGTCTCAATGAATCTCAAAATAATAAGAGTGGAAAATACACTACCACCCGACCGCGTGGTACCTAAGTGGTCCACTCCCACCGTGCTGAGGAGATAATCTCAAGTCCCAAACAAGCTATCAAAATCACATAACACATATCTCTATAAGTCCAGGAATCCTAAAAGTATACTAACTCAAAGGTTCCAAACACAAAATCTGACATCTAATCCCAGAGGCACACAATGACATGTAGGAACCTACTATGCAAGCAGGAAAGTGTCATCGCAATTATCACATACAAGTTACCCTGGCAGTTAGCTAAACTCCACAGGTCCATACTGATTTCATGTGGCCACTAGTATCCTCTCTTACTGACGAGGCATACTACGGAATGCAAAGTCGCAACCATGCATCTCACTACTCCCATCCTAGCCTATACAAACACTCAAGACATGGGCGAGAATAAAACACTTATCTTTTTAGGTTCATTTAGTTAGTATTAGGTGTGAATGTTATCACTTATTAATCCAACTTACAATGAGTTACCCTTGCAGCCTCTTAGGGCCCCGACCCCCATTGCAAGCCACTTCTCGTCACTACGTGCAGATATCCTACCCTAATGCTCATGGACTCATAAATCTCAAAATTACAAAAGATAATCCATAAAATCATCAAATATGCATAAAAGCATCAAATCTCCATGAGCTAACATCCATAGAAAATCATGAAGATAACAACACTCTATTGGCAACTGAAGTATCACTGATAATCAAATATCCAATGGTTCTCAATAACTAAAAAATATATATCTCAATCATACTGATCGAAGACTCCAAAAATGGTTGAGTCAAACATGTCACATCATGACATCATCAAAATAAATCCACATTACAGTCCTATCATGGCGACTAGAAAATAACCAAGGATAACTGATCGATGACCAAAATAATGGTTAAGTCAAGTGTCTCATACATAAGAATCTCAACTATAACAATCAGTAATCACAACCAATACATAGAACATTCTATCACATAACCATGGTTGGGTTTATAAAGATCGAGATTAAAACATCATCATGTCACCACAATCACATAACCCCCAAGCCTCTAGTAAATGTCCTATACTGGTCAACACTAGTCAACCCAAAACTCAAAACAGTAGCATTAAGAATACACAATGTAAACACACATTTTGGTTTGGCTAAGTTTACAACTTGAATTTAAATGTAGAGATCTCTATTTATGTTTCCAAGTTAAGAGAATGAATTTGAAGGAACATTTATATATGAATACAAATCCATTCTTTAATTATAATTTCAATCCAAACGTTCCCCTTCCAAATCCATTTTTAATAAAACAATTAATTTTAATCATGAGCCCTTGATATATACAGATTAACAAATTCATAATTATAAAACATATAATTATATTTACATATTATATACATACTTATATATATATATATATATACATATAAATACATATATGAATATATAAATTATTTATCATTTAACGAAATCGATTTAATCAAAATCAATTAATGCCAAATCGAATATGACAAACATTTTTTAAAAAAAAACAACACACACATTATTAATATAACCGTCAGTACGCAGGACCCTGTGATTGCAGGGACTGCGGCATCTGCGTACCACTGCCGTCACAGTAACTACGACGGGGTACGTTGCGTCCGCAGTGGGGTGCGGGTCTCGTCCCACCCCAACTCAATGCTTAAAAATGTTTATTCTTTTAACAATTGCTACATGATTTTTCATTTGCGAAAAACGTTTATTAAAACATTTCTGCCCACGGGTATGTCATCTGATTTTTTTAACAAACATATATATATATATATATTTTTTTTTATATACATATGTATGTATGTATATATATATATATATACAAAATTAAAATATCATAGCATATGAGCGTATATATATATATATATATAATTGCATATATATAGATGTGTGTGTGTGTGTGTGTGTGTAAACAAATTGACAATATATGAATACAAACTTCAATTTTCAGAATTCCTCCTTAGACCTTTAATCTCCAAAAATTTCCAATAATTAATCTAATGGGTTTGACTATAAATTTCAACCCTAGCCTGGTGTTTTTTTTTAGATCCATGCATATAAAAACTATCAAATAAATTAATCTACCCATATTGAGAATGTACAGTAAATTATGAAATTCTTCAAAAGACATATGGAAGACACGAAGAAGATAGGAAATGCATGATGCGGAAATAGCATAAGTAAAAACACAAGAGTCTACCTGAATTCTGATGCTAAATCTCTCTTCCTCAGAAAACTCGCAAAGCAAGCTCCCTTCTTCAGAATTCTCGAATCCTCCAATGCTCCAATTGCACTCCAAATGCTCTCACTAAGCTTCTAGGAATGCCTGAATATAAAGAGCTTTCAGGAAACATCTAGAATGCTTCTACAAATAGCTAGAAGGTGTCACCAACTAAGCATGGGTCTTTTCCAACCTTTTTGATGAGCCATAGGGTTGTAGACACCATGTGCTTAATTGATGCACTAACCTCCGTGTTGTTGACACATGAGAAATAAAGAAGTGCGCTAACTCCCATGCAAACTTATAACTCCAATTCACTTTTTATATAATTTCCATTTAAATATTTATAACTTTCATTTTAATTTTTATAACTTTTATTATTATTATTTATTTATTACTTTATTATTATTTTATTATTATTATTAATTTTAATTTTCTAATTTTCTTTTATTTAATTCATTTTTCCTCAATAATTCACATTTAATTTATTACAATCATAATATCAAATAACATGATATTTTATATTAATGTTCTCAAATAATTAATTTATTAATTAAATCCATTTATTAAGACTTAATTAATAGACAATTCACCATAGACCTCCAAGATAAAATATGAAAACCCATCATAGAGTAAATCACTCAAAATTAGTCTAAAGGGTTAAAAATCACAAATCATGTCATTCGACACATTCGGTGGGTAAAATATCCGGATACTTGTCCTACCTCACTAGGACAATTGGCTTAAAGGTTTGGGATTTGGACTTGAGAATTAATCTTCCTTCTCTTATCATTGAGATAGTATAATAGGGTACGTTCATCCTAGCAATTCAGGGAAGTTGATACCCGATACCTGCAACCTACAGAAAAACCATGCATGTACATACAATATATATATAATGTTAAGCTAAACAGACAATGGCAAGAAGTGGTGCATTGTGTAGATCCCGACTAAGCAGGTGACTATGACTCCCTTCCTTAACCACATCATAAATGCCATACAATATGAAAACACGCACACCATACACATGCAAGTATGGGGTAAGTATCCATAATAAAACACATAAGATAATAAACCAACCATCTATTCATCAATAATAACTTAAAATAGTATAATGATCATCATGTATGCATGAAATGTAAAATCTAAATGATCTCATCATATAACCACTGAATCCATTATATAATGTCTGATAGTGTCAAAACAATACTACTAATCCATCAACATGAAACTAGTCTATTAAAGTCTGATAATAACAACAATGTCTAGAAAAGATGTGAATGAGGGTAGGCACTACATCCACCACCCCTTGGGTTAGGCTTACTCCCGGAAGCCTACAAACAAGTAGGGATATAACTCCCTCAATCTAGCTGCATCCTCTCAAGTAGCTAAAGAATCATCAGTAGGGTCCCATTGAACCCTTACCTGCTCGATGGTTCGACCCCTGAGGGTCAACTCCCGCTGCTCCAAAATACGAACAGGCTCCAAAGCTAATTTTCCGTCCTCTACCTGCAACGCATTTCGATCAAGAACATGTACAATATCAGGAATATACTACCGGAGCACTGAAACATGGAAAATATCATGAATGCAAGCTAGGCTGGGCGGTAG
Organism: Cupressus sempervirens; assembly: GCA_028749045.1. NCBI lineage: Eukaryota > Viridiplantae > Streptophyta > Pinopsida > Cupressales > Cupressaceae > Cupressus > Cupressus sempervirens. The sequence goes on from CM053788.1 coordinate 451,656,887, forward strand.
AGTAAGACGGTAAGAAAACGGGCCAATCCTCTATAGAATCTCGAATGGTCCCACAAAACAAGGTGCTAGCTTAGAACCCTTTCCATATTGGATCGGATTCTTTCGCAGTCGCACTCTCAAGAAAACCTTATCACCCATAGCAAATTGCTTATCAATCCTATGAGCATCGGTATACTTCTTCTGCCTATGATGTACTATAGTCAAGTGCTCATGGATATGCACTACCTGGTGCTCCATATCATGAAGCATCTTAGGACCCAATAGGATGCGATCCTCAAGACTGTCGCAACTCAATGGTGTACGAAAAGGACGTCCATATAATGCCTGAAATGGTGCCATACCAATAGAACTATGAGATCCATTATTGTAAGCAAACTCCACTAGATAGAGATAATCCTCCCAATGTGTCTGCCTTTCCATCACATACATCTGTAACATATCCTCCAAAACTTGATTCACCCTCTCTGTCTGACCATTAGTCTCTAGATGATATGCCAAACTAAAGTTTAACTACGCTCCAAGCTCATACTGCAGCGATGTCCAGAATGCAGATGTGAATACAAGATCCCTGTCAGAAATGATCTTTCTAGGAATACCATGTAATCTCACAATATCACACATAAAGACATTAGCTATAGAAGTTGCTGCGTAGGAAGACCTAATTGGTGAAAAATGCGCCACCTTAGTCAACTGATCAACGGTGACCATGATAGCATCATGACATCGAACTGTCATAGGTAATCTCAAAATGAAATCCATGGAGATGATATCCCACTTCCAAGAAGGAATGAGATTAGGCTGCAAAAGTCCAGCCGGGTGCTAGTGTTCTGCCTTAACTCTTTGGCACTCAAGGCACCTAGCCACAAAATTAGAAATATCTCACTTCATCCCAGACCAAAAGAACAAACATCTCAAATCAGCATGCATCTTCTTGACACCTGGATGTGCTGAGTAAGGTGTACGATGGGCTTCTGCAACTCAAAGCATCTGCCACCACATTCTCCTTACCCTGAATGTACTTAACCTCAAAATCATACTCGCATAGAAACTCCATCCATCGCCTCCGGCGAGCATTCAAATTAGGTTGAGTAAAAATGTACTGAAGACTACGATGATCACTATGTAGCTCAAATCTATGCCTCAAAAAGAAATGTCTCCACCTTGTCAAAGCATGAACTATTGCTGCTAACTCAAGATCATGTGTAGGATAATTTAACTCATGATCCTTGAGCTTGTGTGATTCATACGCAATCACCCGTCCATTCTGCATCAATACTGCCCCAATCCCTTCAAGAGAAGCATCTGTACATACCATGAAATCACCTTTTGGATCAAGTACAACTAGAATCGGTGCACTGGTCAAAAGCTCCTTGAGCTTCTGAAAAGCTTCTTCGCATTTCTCTATCCATAAAAATTTCTTTCCTTTCCTTTGAAGAGAAGTGATAGGATGTGCTATCCTGGAGAAGTTCTGGAGAAATCTGTGATAATAACCAGCTAAACCCATGAAACTACGAATCTTTGACACATTAGTCAGTGTTGGCCAATCTATTATTGCCTAAATCTTTGTAGGATCCACTAAAATACCATCACCTGAAATAATATGCCCTAAATATTGAATCTTTGATTTGAAGAATTCACACTTAGCTGCATTAGCATAAAGCTGATTGTCTCTCAAACACTGCAATACCAACCGCAAGTGTTCCTCATGCTTCTTCTGAGTCTTAGAATATATCAATATGTCATCAAGAAACATGAGTAAAAACCTATCCAGATAAGATTGGAACACACCATTCATCAAACTCATGAAAACCGATGGAGCATTAGTCAATCCAAAAGGTACCACTGTGAACTCATAATGCCCCTAATGAGTTCAAAAAGTAGTCTTGTGAATATCTGCTTCCTTAATGCGAAGTTGGTGGTATCCTGACTTAAGACCAATCTTCGAGAATACTGTAGCTCCCTTGATTTGATCGAATAAGTCATCAATCCTAGGTAAAGGATACATGTTCTTAATAGTCACCTTATTCAACTTTCTATAGTCAATACAAAGGTGCAAAGAACCATCTTTCTTCTTCACAAAGAGCACTAGAGCTCCCCATGGTGATACACTAGGTCAAATGCTCCTTTTGGCCAAAAGTTCCTCTAGCTGAAGACATAGCTCACCCAATTCCTGAGTAGTCATGTGATAAGGAGCTTTAGAAATAGGCTCCACTCCAAGAATCAGATCAATACTAAAGTCAATGTCCCTCTTCGGAGGCATGCCTGGAATCTCACTTGGAAAAACATCTGCATACTCCTGCAAAATCGGGTGATCCAAAGTCTTCCTCATGGAATCTTCCTCATCAAGATCATTTACCATAATAGAAAATATCTAACATCCCTTACAGAAACTTTTCTTCAATTGCATAGCAGAAATCATCCGCAGAGATATAGGCCTCGGTATCCGAACTATCTGCACATCATTCCCTTGGTCATCCTAGCACATAATAATCTTCTTTCTGCAATCTATACTAGCTCTATGAGATCCAAACCATTCCATGCCTAAAATCACATCATAGGAACCAAGGGGTATGACTCAAAGATCCACTGCCATATCAAAGCTTCCTAAACTAAGCCTGCACTTATGAACTACAGAATCTATGGAAACCTTATTGCTTGAGGCTAATTCCACTTGCCAACCATGATCTTGCTTCACCTCATCCAACTTACACTTAGAAACTATACATGGTGAAATAAATGAATTTGTAGCTCCTAAATCAAACAATATTGCAAGAGATATACCTCTAATAGCTCTTGTGGTCTCAACCACTATTCCCTAGTGATCTGCCTGACGCTGCTCAACTGCTGCAAAAATTCTATGAGCTCTACCTACATCACCAATTGTAGGCTTTGAAACTATAGGTCTAGGACCTAAAAACTGGGCTGCATAATGTCCAATTTGACCACATGAAAAGAATTCCATATTTTAGCCAGAACCTCTTCCCATAGGTGGTACATTTGATTGCTGACGACTGTTCCTTCTTACAAAAGACTGGCTACTCTGAGCTGGCTGATTGGTTTGATTATGTTTATTGTGTTGAGCATTGCAATTGTTCTTGGTGTTAGAACCTTTGCCACTGCCTTTAGCTTGAGAATTTGAGCCCTTCTATTGCTGTGTCTGTTGAGACTACTGCTGATACTATTTCCCCTTAGAGAAAGAAAACTTCTTGTTACCATCTGAATTTTAGTTGCTTTTAGATCCTGATGCCGTTGGCGCTCTTACAAAACCACCTTGACCAAGGTTGACACTTTTCTCAACAAGGATAGCTTGATGCACCGCATCCTTGAGGGTTTTTTGCTCAAATACCTTAACTCCCTCAATAATACGATTATTCAAACCACTAATAAAATGTTGTGTCAACTGAGCTGATTTTTCACTGAACCCTGAAAAAGGCATAAGCTCATAAAATTTATGCTCATACTCGGTCACTGACAAAGTGTACTATCTGAGATTATGAAATTCATCAACCCTTTGCAATTTCCATTCCTTTGATAGGAATCATTCACTAAAACTCTCTAGGAATAACTCCCATGTAACACTACTCATATCAATTCCCAACTTCTTCTCCTCTACCGTCCACCAAGTGGCCCCAAAATTCTCTAGATTAGTGATCACAAACCTTACCTTAACATTGCTGTCGAACTCCTGCATGGAAAAAATCCTGTTGAGAGAAATAAGCCACTGCTTGGCCACATAACTAGAACCTTTCCATTGAATGGCTTAACCTTGGATCTTGAAAGATCCTTCATCTGAGTGGACACAATGGACCTCTGACGATCCTTCTGAGGAATTCTAGATCTGGGTCTATGCTCTTGTTCTGTCTGATGCACTTTAGGTTGTTCTTGAATAGGAGGTAGACGTTCTAGAATAGTCTGCATCATCTGTCTCAAACTGACCTCTTCAGACTCAGCTTGGTCCTTTCTACGACTCTCTTCCTACTACCTACTAGAGTGTTCTTCCCTGCTCTCTACATGAGCCGATCCCTCATGGGAAAAATCATGGACATCGATAGATCTGCCATGACCACGACCTCTACCACGGCCTCTAACAAAAGACCTAGTCCTAGATACCATCCTACAATAGTACAAGGTACTAAGTTCAGTTCTATGTCTAGGTTTAAGTAAAATTTCCAGTTTTGAAACTAAGTGTTGAAGTAAAAAAAAAATACTCAAGTAACAGTTTGAGTCCTGTTTTGTTTCAGTTCACCTGGATCAAGTTTGGAAAGTTATACTTAATAGTTCATAGTCCTAGTTGTTCCAAAATACCCAGAGCTCCCAATGTAGAAACTCAGGCTCTGATACCAAATTTAATGCCCCGGCAAGGGATCCAAAGAATTAACCTAGAATTTTCACTAAGTTTAGAAATAATTTTTTTTTTCATTATAGTAAACATCACATATAACTTATGCATAATAATGGAAGCAATAGCATTGTCCATCTGAAAGTAAACATAACATAAACAATAGATTACATTCTTTAAGATCCCTTAACGATGAATTACATACATGAATCCATCTAGTACAACATCCTCATGAAATGATAAGTCCAATGTTTATACATTACATTTCAAATGCTCATTCATCCACTGTACATGTCACAAGGTATAACAAGCTCAAAAATATTCATACATAGAATAAGGTACATCATCCTATTCTAATCCATGATACATCAAAATAGAGATAATCACATGATACAACATCATAGAGAACATATACATCCATCATAAAGATCAAACATAATAAACTAAGTGCACGGTTCCTCCCAACCATCAATAGCATCATTAGACCATCGTGGATCCTAGCCATCCCTCCATGCGTAACATTCCAAATCACCGAAAAGATCATCGGTATTATATAGTAGGAATGTCACTCCTAATAAATACATCATCATGTGTAGAAGTAATCTAACATGCAAATGAAAGCATAAGATAACATCATCTAACATATGCTAATCATCAATGAAAAAGGATACATATCCACCATCATGAAGGATGCATCAGCCACGATGTCTCAATGAATCTCAAAATGATAAGAGTGAAAAATACACTACCACCCGACCGCGTGGTACCTAAGTGGTCCACTCCCACCGTGCTGAGGAGATAATCTCAAGTCCCAAACAAGCTATCAAAATCACATAGCACATATCTCTATAAGTCCAAGAATCCTAAAAGTATACTAACTCAAAGGTTCCAAACACAAAATCTGACATATAATCTCAGAGGCATGCAATGACATGTAGGAACCTACTATGCAAGCGGGAAAGTGTCATCGCAATTATCACGTACAAGTTACTCTGGCAGTTAGCTAAACTCTATGAGTCCATACTCATTTCATGCGGCCACTAGTATCCTCTCATACTGATGAGGCATACTACGGAATGCAAGGTCGCAACCATGCGTCTCACTACTCCCATCCTAGCCTCTACAAGCACTGAAGGCATGGGCGAGAACAAAACACTTATCTTTTTAGGTTCATTCAGTTAGTATTAGGTGTGAATGTTATCACTTATTAATCCAACTTACAATGAGTTATCTTGGCAGCCTCTTAGGGCCCCGACCCCCATTGCAAGCCACTTCCTGTCACTACATGCAGATATGCTACCCTAATTCTCATGGACTCATAAATCTCAAAATTACAAAAGATAATCCATAAAATCATCAAATATGCATAAAAGCATCAAATCTCCATGAGCTAATATCCATAGAAAATCATGAGCACAACAGCTCTCTATTAGCAACTAAAGTATCACTAATAATCAAATATCCAATGGTTCTCAATAACCAAAAAATATATATCTCAATCATACTGATCGAAGACTCCAAAAATGGTTGAGTCAAACATGTCACGTCATGACATCATCAAAATAAATCCACATTACAGTCCCATCATGGTGACTAAAAAATAACCAAGGATAACTGATCGATGACCAAAAAATGGTTAAGTCAATTGTCTCATACATAAGAATCTCAACTATAACAATCAGTAATCACAATCAATACATAGAGCATTCCATCATATAACCATGGTTGGATTTATAAAGATCGAGATTAAAACATCATCATGTCACCACAATAACATAACCCCCAAGCCTCTGGTAAATGTCCTATACTGGTCAACACTAGTCAACCCAAAACCCAAAACAGTAGCATTAAGAATACACAATGTAAACACACGTTTTGGTTTGGCTAAGTTTTTTGAGAAAAGTCTGATGAAGGATCAGATGTGTTGAAGGAGCTGCAAAGTTGTATTTGATCAGTAAGGATTCAGTCAAGCATAATAGAGATCTGCAATCAGCAAAGATAAGTTGTACCTTATGTCAGGTCACTTCATTGTTGCTTTCTAAAAATTGTAACAGTGTATTCAAAATCTCTTAACTGAGTTGGTTTAACAGCCATTCAATAAATCCTCTAACAAGGTGACAATTCAGTTGAATTGTTCTAAAGACCTCTAGCAAGGCCACTCCTAACAGGGTGATTAAATCCTTTAACAGGGTCACACCTAACAGTGTGTTTTTGTAACCTTTAATAGGGTTGGCTCCTAATAGGGCTCACTTCAGAAGAGTGAAAAACAATACCTAGTTACATTGGTGGTTTTTCCCATATTGGGTTTCCACGTTAAATCTGGTGTCTCCTGCATTCTTAATTGCTAAATTACTTTGTGCATGATAACATATCAGTTCTTAATATTTGTCATTTGTTGCATTATCAAGCTTCAACATTTTATTAATTAGGTCAAGGGTATATTTAGACATCTTAGGGACTGTGGAAAGTTTTTGGAATAACTGATTCACCCCCTCCCCCTCTCAGTTATTCTATTCTCATTTCCAACAATTGGTATCAGAGCTTTTGGTGCTTGCAAGAAAAGATTTCAAGGATCTAAGTCAAAGATCAAGATGTCTTACAAAAGAAAAATTCTAAAACTCAATAGAGATAACTTCTCCGCATGGCAAGGATTGATGAGACTTCATCTGGCTACTGTTGGTGATACTAGACTAAAATACCTTGAAGAAAAATATGAAGAACCTCCTGGCACATTGTCTGTCAATGACATTGCTGAAAAGAAGAATCACAATATTATGATGATAGACATAGCATCCACTCTCAGTTATGAAGAATTTGATGACATTAAGGACTGCACAACTGCCTTTGAGATGTGGAGCAAGCTAAAAGAGATCTATGGAAGAGATGATAATGTAAGAAGAGAAAAAACAAAAAGTCTAAGAGGACAATTTGATCAAATGAGGATGAAAGAGGATGAAAACATTGCAAAGTATGTTGAAAGAGTTAAAGCATGTGTGAGTGCAATCAGAGCATCTGGAGGTGATATCAAAGGAAAAACAGTTATAAGAAAAGTTCTCAGAACCTTGCTTCCTATTTATGCAATCAGAGTTTCTGCAATTCAAGAAAGAAGGTGTGAAGCAAATCATCAGATAAATCTTGAGGCCATAGTTGGAAGACTAACTGCATTTGAACTAGATAACTTTGATAACTATGTTCCAGCCTCCAAAAACATTGAATTAGCATAAGCCAAGCTCTCACTCAAAGTGAAAAACAAAAAGGAGAAGGAATCTCAGTCAGAAAGTGAAGATGAATCAAGCCAAAGTTCAGACAGTGACCTTGAAGTGATTGAAGCTCTACTAGCAAGGAAATACTCTAGAGGCAGAGGAAAATACAAAGGTAAAGTTCCTCTAATCTATTTTTCTTGTGAAAAAATTGGTCATACTGCAGCAAGGTGTCCAAACAAGAAAAAAAATGATGAAAAGAAAGATTACAAATAAAATGGCAAGAAAGACTTCAAATCATCCAAGAACAAAGGTAAGAAATCATGCTTCATGGCTGAAAATTCTAAAGATTCTGATAATAGTGAGGATGAAATTGTTTATATTGTCATTAAAGATGATTCTGACAGTGATGAGGAAGATAAAATGGCACTTGTCTCTCATATAAGTAAGAATGATACATGGATTATAGACAGTGGTTGCTCACATCATATGACTGGTGATAAAACTAAGTTTGATCAGTTTGAAGACTATGATGGTGGTAGTGTAAGGTTTGGTAATAATGAACCTTGTTCCATAAAAGGAAGAAGAAGAATTTGTCTAACCAAAGAACTTGTATGTAATAATGCCTATTGGGTTGAAGGTCTTAAACATAATTTGCTAAGTGTGGCATAGTTACTCAATACTAGATTCAAGGTGGAATTCATGCATGGAAAGGCAAGACTGTTGAATGAGCAAGGAAAGCTGATAGGATCTGGCACCCAAACTAAAGGTAACTTGTTTTATCTAGAACTTGGTGAATGCTCATGTTTTATTGCTCAAATTGAAGAAAGTTGGTTATGGCATAAAAGGTTGTGTCATGTCAATTTTGATAACTTGGTAAAAATAAGCAAATTCAAGAAAGTAAGAGGCATTCCTAACATTAAGAAACCTGAGGTTGGTCTATGCAAGAATTGTCAGATTGGTAAAATGGGTAAGACTAGTTTTAAAAGTAAAAACTATCAGTCTGAAGATATATTAGAAATTGTGCATACTGATTTATATGGACCCATTGGAATAGAAAGCTATACTGGAGAAAAGTTTTTTATTCTTTTTGTTGATGGCTACTCAAGAATGATGACTGTCATGTATCTAAGGAACAAATCAGAAGCATTTGAGAAATTCAAATGGTATTTGGCAAGAGTAGAAAAAGAAACAGGAAAAGGACTAAAATGCTTAAGGTCAGATAGAGGTGGTGAATTCATCTCACATGAATTCAACAACTTCTGCATTGAAAAAGGTATTAAAAGACAAGTCTCAGCACCAAGAACTCTTGAACAAAATGGAATAGCTAAAAGAAGAAATAGATCCATCATGGATTGTGCAAGAACCCTGATGATAGAAAAGAACATTGCTATCAAATACTGGAAGGAAGCCATTAGCACAACAGTTTATACCTTAAACTGAGTACAGTTGAAGAAGGACTCATTCAAAACTCCCTATGAATTATGGTATGGCTACAAACCCAATGTAAGTTATCTGAAAGTATTTGGAAGCAAATGTTATATTTTGAAAGAATCTAGAAAAGGAAAATTTGATGTAAAAGGTGATGAAAGAATATTTTTAGGATATTCGTGCAAAAGCAAAGCATATAGATCTTTAAATATATCCACTCACAAAGTCATAGAAAGTGCACATGTGAAAGTTGATGAGTTTGCAGAAAAATCTGAGGAAGAAAGCAAAAAGGTACCTAAAGATTACAGAAGATTTGTTTACATTGAACCAAATACTATACCAAGCATACAGTTCACTCAAGACTCCTCAACTCCTGAGTCATCAGTAACCGAGTTGCAAAAAGTTCAAACTGAGCCACAACAACATTCAGACACTATCGAGCAAGTGTCTACCGAGTCTAAAGTGCCCGAGCCAATTCTTACTGAGCCATAATAGCCTGAACATGAAATTGAAACACAAAGAGATAGCAATGAAACTCATTCAAGAGGAAAAGAACCTATATTAGCTAAATATGTCAGAAGAAATCATGCACCAGATCAGATCATTGGAGACAAATATGAAGGAACCTTGACAAGAAGCAAGAAAAATACTTATTTACTTGTTGATTTTGAACCTAGAAGCATTAAAGATGCATTGGCAAATGATAGTTGGATTGAGGCAATGAATGAGGAAATAGAACAAATAGAGAAGAACAAGACATGGGCTCTTGTACCCAGGCCTAAAAATAAGAATGTAATTGGAACCAATTGGGTATTTAGAAACAAGTTGACTGAAGATGGTAAGGTATCCAGAAACAAAGCCATATTAGTATGCAAAGGATACTCTCAAGAAGAAGGCATAGATTATGGAGAAACCTTTGCTCCTATTGCAAGATTGGAAAGAGTCAGAACCTTACTTGCATATGCTGCTCACAAAGGATTCAAATTTTATCAGTTGGATGTCAAGTCAGCATTCCTCAATGGAATATTGGATGAAGAGGTTTACATTGAACAACCCGAAGGCTTTGTTGATCCAGATAAAAGGAACATGGTTTGCAAATTACACAAGGCACTGTATGGTCTGAAACAAGCCCCTAGAGCATGGTCTAAAAGATTGCATAACTATCTTATTCAGATTGATTTTCAAAGAACTAATGATAATAGTAGCTTGTATATACAGGAAGGACCAGATAATAAGATTGTCCTAGCAGAAATATTTGTAGATGATACTATTTTCATAGGACATGATGATCTTTGCAAAGAATTTTTAGAACAAATGAACAAGGAATTTGAAATGTCTATGTTTGGTGAAATAAAATTCTTTGTTGTTCTTCAAATTCAACAAAATAAGAATGACATCTACATCACTCAATCAAAATACATCAAGGAGATATTGAAAAAGTTTGGTATGGAGGACTGTAAACTTGTTGGAACTCCAATGTGTACTGGATTGAAACTTGCCAAAGATGATGAATCCAAAGAGGTAAATCAAACATTGTATAGATCTATGATTGGAAAATTGCAATACGTAGTTCATACTAGGCCAGATATTGCCCTTGCAGTTGGTATTGTTGCAAGATTTTCAGCAAAGCCAAGAGAAACTCACTTGATGGCAATCAAAAGAATAATGAGATATTTGAAAGGAACTGAAGATTATGGCTTATGGTACAAATTTGGAGGTAATTTGGATTTGAAAGTGTTTACTGATGCTGATTGGGCAGGAAACTTTGATGACAGAAAAAGCACAAGTGGAGGAGCATTCTTTCTTGGAAAAAGATTGGTTTCCTCGACAAGAAAAAAGTGGAATTGTACATCCCAATCTATAGCAGAGGCAGAGTATGTTGCTGCATCAGTAAACTATTCAAATATTGTTTGGTTTAAGTAGTTATTGCAAGGAATGAAGATGGAAATCAAAGAACCAATCGTCATGTTCTGTGACAATACTAGTGCAATCAACATATCTAAGAATCTAGTGATGCATTCCAAGACCAAGCATATTGCAATAAAATATCATTTTGTCAGAGAGTTGGTACAAGAAAAGGAGATCAGATTGGAATATGTCCATACACAAGAACAAATTGCTGACATATTCACAAAGCCTTTACCTAATGATGCATTTTTGTATCTCAGAGGTAAGTTAGGGGTCATTCCCCTATCTAAAGTCCACTAGAAATAAGTTCTAGTAATGCATCAACACATACAGGATTGAAAATCTATCTGTTGATGTAGTTTCATCAGAAATTATTACATATGAATCAATACTAAAGGTACATTATAAATCACTTAACTTCTATTGTCTTTGGCATGTGTTGTCAAAGAGGGAGAGATTTTACTGTCATATCCTTCTGAAATTTGTGAAGTTTTGAAAAGTTTGCCATGAAGTCCCTTAACAGAGGGAGACTATTGAAAGAGGGAGAAGTCTGTTATCTTGTTGAACTTGTTTTCAAAATTTCATTTCTATTATGACATGTTGTGTTTCCATCAATGCCAAAAAGGGAGATTGTTGAATAATGTTGTCCTTGATGTCACACAAATGTCATATCAGTTATTAGTCTCAAGTTCACTGAGCTCAGACAGTCTGCAATACAATTTACAGTGCCAACCGAGCTCACTCGATCATTGAAAGAAATGTGGAAGACAGTGTCAACCGAGCTCACTCGGTCATCGAAGGAAATGTGGAAGACAGTGTTAACCGAGCTAACTCGATCAACGAAGGAAATGTGAAAAGTCAGTGTTAACCGAACTTCACTCGTGTAGTGCCTACCCTCGTTCACATCTTTTCTAGACTTATTGTTGCTATTATTATCAAACTTTGATGGACTAGTTTTATGTTGATGGTTTAGTGGTGTTGTTTTGACACTATCAGATATTATGATAGGGATTCGGTTGATATATGATGAGATCATTTAGACTTTACATTTCATGTATGTATGATGATCATTACATTATTTTCAGTTATTAATAATGATTAGTTAGATGGTTTATTATCTCATGTGTTTTATTATGGTTACTTACCCCATACTTGCATGTGTATGGTGTGCGTGTTTTCTTATTGTATGGCATTTCTGATGTGGTTAAGGAAGGGAGTCGTAGTCAGCTGCTTAGTTGGGATCTGCACGATGCACCACTTACTACCATTATCTGTTTAGCTTAGCATTATATATTGTATGTACATGCATGGTTTTTTCTGCAGGTTGCAGGTACCGGGTATCGACTTCCCTGAATTGCCAGGATGAGCGTACCCTATTATACTATCTCAATGATAAGAGAAGGGAGATAAATTCTCAAGTCCAAATCCCAAACCTAAAAAAACCATTTGTCCTAGTGAGTTAGGACAAGTATCAAAGTTGAATACCCACTGAATGTGTCGGATGACAAATTTTGTGATTTTTAACCCTTTAGATTTATTTTGTATGGTTTGTTCTATGATGGGTTTTCATATTTTATCTTGGAGGTCTATGGTGAATTTTCCATTAATTAAGTCTTAATAAATAGATTTAATTAATAAATTATTTATTTGAGAAAATTAATAAAATATCATGATCTTTGATATTTTGATTGTAATTAATTAAATGTGAATTATTGGGGAAAAGGAATTAAATAAAAGAAAACTAGAAATTAAAATTAATAATAATTATAAAATAATAATAAAGTAATAAATAAAATAATAATAACAAAAGTTATAAAAATTAAAATGAAAGTTATAAAATTTAAATAGAAATTATTTAAAAAGTAAATTGGAGTTATAAGCTTGCATGGGAATTAACATGTGTCAACAATACGGAGGTTAGTGCATCAATTAAGCACAAGGTGTCTACAACTCTATGACTCATCAAAAAGGTTGGAAAAGACCCATGCTTAGTTGGTGACACCTTTTAGTGGTTTCAAGAAGCATTCCAAAGGTTTCTTGAGAGCTCTTTATATTCAGGCATTCATAGAAGCTTAGGGGGCGAGCATGGAGAGCAATTGGAGCATTGGGGACTCAAGAACTCTGAAGAAGGGAGCTTGCTCTACGGGTTTTCTGAGGAAAAGCGAATTAGTATCAAAATCCGGGTAGATTCTTGTGATTTTTCTTATGCTATTTCTGCATCATGCATTCTTGTCTTCTTTGTGTCTTCCATATGTCTTCTGAGGAATTTCATATTTTTATTGTATGCATTTTCAATTTGGGCAATTAAATTTATTTGAGAATTTTATATGCATGAAAAAAAAAAAAAGAGAAAACGAGGCTAGGGTTAATTCATAGCCAAACCCATTAGATTATTTATTGGATAAATTTGAGATCAAAGTTTATAGAAAAATTTTGAGAGTTAGAATTCATATATGGTGTATATATATATTTTAAAATCTGCACACACACACACACACACACACACACACACACATATATGCATTATTTATACATATACTGTGATATAAAATTTGTGTATATACATACACATATATATATTTAATTGAGGAATTGAATATCAAATCGCAACAGAGATTCATATTAATAAATTTCATATTGGAAGGAAACATTTTTATTAAAAAACATTATTGGAAATCGTTGTATAAAAAATGTATATATTTATGAAAGTTTGAACAGAGTACGCATCAATTTTGAAAGTTACAAATTCATATATGAGTGGGGGCGGGTTGCACCCCACCCCATATTTTGTATTTATGTTGGTCGCAGGGTACCTACGTATGCAGCATACCTGCGACAGTGCCTTAATGCACCTATCGTAGGGTACCTACGTAAGCAGGGTACCCGCGACAGTAGTCACATAAGTGACGATCACCGAAAACATTAGCGATGTTTATGATTACATTTAAAAATTTTAAAAAAAATGTTTATATGTTTTCTTTGAAATCAAAATTTCAATGTTATAAATTTTCATATGGTATGAATCGAAATTACTAATTTGATTTTACAAAATAATAAATATTTATATATTATATATTTATGTATATATATATTTAAATATAAATATATTTATATGTATATATGTAATATGTAAATATGTTGTTAATAAATTTAAATTATTTGATAAAAGATTTAAGAGTTCATCTTTTTTTTTAATGATGAATAATTTTGTAATTTTATAATTTAACTATTAAAATTTAATTAATAGTTTTAAATTATAAAATATATGTATATATATATATATATATATATATATATATATATATATATATATATATATATGAAATTTAGTTGGTAGTTGATGGGAAACGATTTCAACAAATATTATAATTGGAAAACAGGTTTTTTGATTTATAAAGGAAAACTTTTATCCATCCAAAACAATACATGGAAAAACATACAAAATGTTCCTCAAATTCTTTCTCTAAACTTGGAAACATAAACTGAGACTTTTGCATTTAAGTTGTAAACTTAGCAAAACCAAAACATGTGTTTACATTGTGTATTCTTTATGCTATTGTTTTAGGTTTTGACTAGTGTTGACCAGCATAGGACGTCTACCAGAGGCTTGGGGGTTATGTGATTGTGATGTCTTGATGATATTTTAATCTCGATCTTTATAAACCCAACCATGGTTATGTGATGGAATGCTCTATGTATTGGTTGTGATTACTGATTATTATAGTTGAGATTCTTGACCTAATCATTATTTTGGTCATCGATCAGTTATCCTTGATTATTTTCTAGTTGCCATGATGGGACTGAGATGTGAATTTATTCTTGATGATGTCATTTTTGGAGTCTTTGATCAGTATGATTGAGATATATTTTGGTTATTGAGAACCATTGGATACTTTGATTATTAGTGATACTTTAGTTGCCAATAGAGAGCTATTGTGTTCATGATTTTCTATGGATGTTAGCTCATGGAGATTTGATGCTTTTATGCATATTTGATGATTTTATTATGGATTATCTTTTGTAATTTTGAGATTTATGAGTCCATGAGCATTAGGGTAGGATATCTGCATGTAGTGATGGGAAGTGGCTTGCAATGGGGGCCGGGGCCCTAAGAGGCTACCAGGGTAACTCATTGTAAGTTGGATTAATAAGTGATAACATTCACACCTAATACTAACTGAATGAACCTAAAAAGATAAGTGTTTTGTTCTCGCTCATGCCTTGAGTGCTTGTACAGGCTAGGATGGGAGTAGTGAGACACATGGTTGTGACCTTGCATTTCGTAGTATGCCTCGTTTGTATGAGAGGATACTAGTGGCTGCATGAAATCAGTATGGATCCGTGGAGTTTAGCTAACTACCAGGGTAACTTGTACGTGATAATTGCAATGACACTTTCCCGCTTGCATAGTAGGTTCCTACATGTCATTTTGTGCCTCTAGGATTAGATGTCAGTTTTGTGATTGGAACCTTTGAGTTTGTATACTTTTAGGATTCCTGGATTATAGGGATTTATGCTATGCAATTTTGATAACCTATTTGAGACTTGAGATTATCTCCTCAGCACGATGGGAGTGGACCACTTAGGTACCACGTGGTCAGGTGGTAGTGTATTTTCCACTCTTATCATTTGAGATTCATTGAGACATTGTGGTTGATGCATCCTTCGTGATGGTGGATATGTATCCTTTCATTGATGATTAGCATATGTTAGCTGATGTTATCTTATGGTTATATTTGCATGTTAGATTACTTTCTACATATGATGTTGTATATGTTACGAGTGATATTCCTACTATGTTAATACCGATGATCTCTTCAGTGATTTGGGATGTTATGCACGGAGGGATGGCTAGGGCCCACAATGGTCTAATGATGCTATTAACGGTTGGGAGGAACCATGCACTTAGTTAATTATGTTTGATCTTATGATGGTTGTATATGTATTCTATGATGATTTATCATGAGTATCATGTGATTGTCTTTGATGTATCATGGATTAGAATAGGATGATGTACCTTATTTCACATATGTATATTCTTTGAGCTTTTCATACCCTATGACATGTACAGAGGATGATTGAGCATTTGAAAATGTAATGTATGAACATTAGACTTATCATTATTATTTCATGTGGATGTTGTACTAGATGGATTCATGTATGTTAGTTAATTTAGATGTAACTCAACGTTAAGGAATTCTGAAAGAATGAAATCACTTTTAGATGGACATTACTATTGATTATGTTATTATGTACAAGTTATATGTGGTATTTACTTCCATGTTATTTTATTTTATTTTAAAAAAAAAATGTTACCAAACTTAGTGAAATTCTAGGTTAATTTTTTGGATCCCTTGGCGGGGCATTACATTTGGTATCAGAGCCCGAGTTTCTACATTGGGAGCTTTGGGTATTTTGGAACAACTAGAACTATGAACTATTAAGTGTATCTCTTCAACTTGAAACTAGGTGAACTGAAATAGAACCTGAACTATTACTTGAATATTTTTCATACTTCAACACTTAGTTTTCAAAACTGGAGATTTTACTTAAACCTAAACATAGAATTGAACTTAGTCTATTGCAAACATGTGTCTTTTGATTGTAATAGTTTCTTGTTTTGTTGTAAGATGGTGTCTGGGACTAGGTCTTCTATTAGAGGCCATGGTAGAGGCCGAGGAAGAGGCCGTGGTCATGGCAGAGCTGTCAGTGCCCATGAGTCTGCCCATGAGGGATTGGCTCATGTAGAGAGTAGGGAAGAGCACTCTAATAGGCAGTAGGAAGAGAGCTGTAGAGAGGACCAAGCTGAGTCTGAAGAGGTTGGTTTGAGACAGATGATGCAAACTATTTTAGAATGTCTACCTCCTGTTCAAGAACATCCTAAAGTGCATCAGACAGAACAAGAGCATAGACCAAGATCTAGAAGTCCTCAGAAGGATCATCAGAGGTCTATTGTGTCCACTCAGATGAAGGATCTTTCAAGATCCAAGGTCAAGCCTTTCAATGGGAAATGTTATGGTTATGTGGCCGAGCAATGGCTGATTTCCCTTGATTTTTTCCATGCAGGAATTCGATAGCAATGTTAAGGCAAGGTTTGCGATCACTAATTTAGAGAACTTTGGGGCCACTTGGTGGACGATTAAGGAGAAGAAGCTGGGAATCGATACGAGCAATGTCACGTTGGAACTATTCTTAGAGAGTTTTCGTGAACAATTCCTACCAGAGGAATGGAAACTACAAAGGGCAGATGAGTTTCATAATCTCAAGCAGTACACTATGTCAGTGACCGACTATGAGCGTAAGTTTTATGAGCTTATGCCTTTTTGAGAGTTCAGTGAAAATTCAGCTCAGTTGACACAACACTTTATTAGGGGTTTGAGTAACCGTATAATTGGGGGTGTCAAGGTATTTGAGCCAAAAACTCTCAAGGATGCGGTACATCGAGAAATCCTTGTTGAGAAAAGTGTCAACCTTGGTCAAGGTGGTTTTGTCGAAGTATTAACAGCATCAAGATCTAAAGGCAACTTCAATTTAGGTGGTAACAAGAAGCCTTTCTTTTCCAATGGAATGATGTGAAGATAGTTGGGATACCGAGGCCTATATCTCCCCAGATGAATTCTGCTATGCAAATAAAGCAAAGTTTCCGTAAGGGATGTCAGATATTTGCTGTTATGGTAAATGATCTTGATGAGGAAGATCCCATGAAGAAGACTTTAGATCACTCAATTTTACAAGAATACATAGATATCTTTACAAGTGAGATTCCAAGCATGCCTTCGAAGAGGGACATTGATTTTAGCATTGATCTAATTCCTAGAGTGGAGCCTATCTCTAAAGCTCCTTATCGTATGACTACTCAGGAACTGGGTGAGCTACGTCTTCAGCTAGAAGAACTTCTGGCAAAAGGGAGCATTCGACCTAGTGTATCACCATGGGGAGCTCCAGTGCTCTTTGTGAAGAAGAAAGGTGGTTCTTTGCGCCTTTGTATTGACTACAGAATTTTGAACAAGGTGACTATTAAGAACAGGTATCCTTTGCCTATGATTGATGACTTATTTGATTAGATCAAGGGAGCTACAGTATTCTCCAAGATTGACCTTAAGTTAGGATACCACCAGCTTCATATTAAGGAAGCAGACATTCACAAAACTGCTTTTCGAACTCGCTATGGGCATTATGAGTTCACAGTGGTACCTTTTGGATTGACTAACGCTCCATCGGTGTTCATGAGTTTGATGAATGGTGTTTTTCGATCTTATCTTGACAAGTTTGTTCTCGTGTTTCTTGATGACATATTGATATTTTCTAAGACTCAGAAGGAGCATGAGGAACACCTACGGTTGGTATTGCAGTGTTTGAGAGGCAATCAGCTTTACGCCAATGCCGCTAAGTGTGAATTCTTCAAATTGAAGATTCAATATTTAGGGCATGTTATCTCAGGTGATGGTATTTCAGTGGATCTTGCAAAGATTCAGGCGATAATAGATTGGCCTACCCCAACTAATGTGTCAGAGATTCGTAGTTTCATGGGTTTAGCTGGTTATTATCGTAGATTTGTCCAGAACTTCTCTAGGATAGCACATCCTATCACTTCCCTTCAGAGGAAAGGTAAGAAGTTTGTGTGGATAGAGAAATGTGAGGAAGCATTTCAGAGGCTCAAGGAGCTTTTGACCAGTGCACCGATTTTAGTTGTACCTAAACTAGAAGGTTATTTCATGGTGTGTACAGATGCTTCTCTTGAAGGAATTGGAGTAGTGTTGATACAGAATGGACGAGTGATTGCGTATGAATCACGCAAGCTCAAGGATCATGAGTTAAATTACCCTACACATGATCTTGAGTTAGCAGCAATAGTTAATGCTTTGACAAGGTGGAGACATTTCTTGTTGGGGCACAGATTTGAGCTACATAGTGATCATCGTAGTCTTCAGTACATTTTTACTTAGCCTAATTTGAATGCTCTCCAGAGGTAATGGATGGAATTTTTATGTGAGTATGATTTTGAGGTTAAGTACATTCAGGGTAAGGAGAATGTGGTGGCAGATGCTTTGAGTCGCAGGAGAATTGTGATAACATCGATGACTCTTAGTGTGGATTCGAGGAGTCGAATTCTTCAGGCACTTCCTATGGATTCCTGGTATCAGGAAGTGTGCAGAGAGATAGATTCAGGGAGACCCTTGGAAGGTAAGTTTGCAGGTTACGTTCGAGAATCAGATGGTCTTTTGAGACATTTGGGGAGGATTTATGTGCCACTTGATTCTGGCAGAAGCCCATCGTACACCTTACTCAGCACATCTAGGTGTCAAGAAGATGCATGCTGATTTGAGACGTTTGTTCTTTTGGTCTGGGATGAAGTGAGATATTGCTAATTTTGTGGCTAGGTGTCTTGAGTGTTAGAGAGTTAAGGTAGAACACCAACACCCAGCTAGACTTTTGCAGCCAAATCTCATTCCTTCTTGGAAATGGTATATCATCTCCATGGATTTCATTGTAGGATTACCTATGACTGTTCGTCGTCATGATGCTATCATGGTCACTGTTGATTGGTTGACTAAGGTGGCAAATTTTTCACCCATCAGGTCTTCCTACACAGTAGCTTCTGTAGCTAATGTCTTCATGCGTGACATTGTGAGATTACATGGTATTCCCTGAAAGATCATTTCTGACAGGGATCCTGTATTCACATCTGCATTTTGGACATCACTGCAGCATGAGCTTGGAGCGCAGTTAAACTTCAATTCGGCATATCATCTAGAGACTGATGGTTAGACAAAGAGGGTGAACCAAGCTTTAGAGGATATGTTACGGATGTATGTGATGGATAGGTAGACACATTGGGAGGACTATCTCTACCTAGTGGAGTTTTCTTACAACAATGGGTATCATAGTTCTATTGGCATGGCACAATTTCAGGCATTATACAGATGTCCTTGTCGTACACCCTTGAGTTGGGACAACCTTGAGGATTGCATCCTATTGGGTCCTGAGATGCTTCATGATATGGAGCAACAGGTAGTGCGTATCCATGAGCACTTGACTACAGCACAGGATAGGCAAAAAAAGCATGCTGATGCTCATAGGACAGATAAGCAGTTTGTTGTGGGTGATAAGGTTTTCTTGAGAGTGCGACCGTGAAAGAGTCTGATCCAGTACGGAAAGGGTTCTAAGCTAGCACCTCGCTTTGTGGGACCATTCGAGATTTTGGAGAGGATTGGCCCGGTTGCTTACCGCCTTGCTCTACCGCCCAGCCTAGCTCGCATTCATGATGTTTTCCATATTTTAGTGCTTAGGTAGTATATTTCTGATATTGTGCATGTTCTTGATTGGAATGCATTGTGCATAGAGGACGTGCAGCTAGCTTTGGAGCTGGTTCGTATTCTGGAGCAACAGGGGTTGACCCTCAGGGGTTGAACCATCGAGCAGGTAAGGGTCCAATGGGACCCTACTGATGATTCTTCAACTACTTGAGAGGATACAGCTAGATTGAGGGAGTTATATCCCTATTTGTTTGTAGGCTTCCGGGAGTAAGCCTAATCCAAGGGGGGGTGGATGTAGTGCCTACCCTTGTTCACATCTTTTTTAGACTTATTGTTGCTATTATTATCAGACTTTGATGGACTAGTTTTATGTTGATGGTTTAGTGGTGTTGTTTTGACACTATCAGATATTATGATAAGGATTCAGTTAATATATGATGAGATCATTTAAACTTTACATTTCATGTATGTGTGATGATCATTACATTGTTTTAAGTTATTAATGATGATTAGTTAGATGGTTTATTATCTCATGTGTTTTATTATGGTTACTTACCCCATACTTGCATGTGTATGGTGTGCGTGTTTTCTTATTGTATGGCATTTCTGATGTGGTTAAGGAAGGGAATCATAGTCACCTGCTTAGTCGGGATCTACATGATGCACCACTTCCTACCATTGTCTGTTTAGCTTAGCATTATATATTGTATGTACATGCATGGTTTTTTCTGCAAGTTGCAAGTACTGGGTATCGACTTTCCTGAATTGCCAAGATGAGCATACCCTATTATACTATCTCAATGATAAGAGAAGGGAGATAAATTCTCAAGTCCAAATCCCAAACCTAAAAAAACCATTTGTCCTAGTGAGTTAGGACAAGTATCAAAGTTGAATACCCACCGAATGTGTCGGATGACAAATTTCATGATTTTTAACCCTTTAGATTTATTTTGTATGATTTGTTCTATGATGGGTTTTCATATTTTATCTTGGAGGTCTATGGTGAATTTTCCATTAATTAAGTCTTAATAAATAGATTTAATTAATAAATTATTTATTTGGGAAAATTAATAAAATATCATGATCTTTGATATTTTGATTGTAATTAATTAAATGTGAATTATTGGGGAAAAGGAATTAAATAAAAGAAAACTAGAAATTAAAATTAATAATAATTATAAAATAATAATAAAGTAATAAATAAAATAATAATAATAAAAGTTATAAAAATTAAAATGAAAGTTATAAAATTTAAATAGAAATTATTTAAAAAGTAAATTGGAGTTATAAGCTTGCATGGGAATTAACGTGTGTCAACAACACGGGGGTTAGTGCATCAATTAAGCACAAGGTGTCTACAACTCTATGACTCAGCAAAAAGGTTGGAAAAGACCCATGCTTAGTTGGTGACACCTTTCAGCAGTTTCAAGAAGCATTCCAAAAGTTTCTTGAGAGCTCTTTATATTCAAGCATTCATAGAAGCTTAGGGGGGGAGTGTGGAGAGCAATTGGAGCATTGGGGACTCAAGAACTCTGAAGAAGGGAGCTTGCTTTACGAGTTTTCTGAGAAAAAGCGAATTAGCATCAGAATTCGGGTAGATTCTTGTGATTTTTCTTATGCTATTTCCGCATCATGCATTCCTGTCTTCTTCGTGTCTTCCATATGTCTTCTGAGGAATTTCATATTTTTATTGTATGCATTTTCAATTTGGGCAATTAAATTTATTTGAGAATTTTATATGCATGAAAAAAAAGAAGAAGAGAAAACAGGGCTAGGATTAATTCATAGCCAAACCCATTAGATTATTTATTGGATAAATTTGAGATCAAAGTTTATAGAAAAATTCTGAGAGTTAGAATTCATATATGGTATATATATATGCATTATTTATACATATACTATGATATAAAATTCGTGTATATACATACACATATATATATTTAATTGAAGAATTGAATATCAAATCGCATCGATTTCGAAAGTTACAAATTCATATATGAGTGGGGGCGGGTTGCACCCCACCCCATATTCTGTATTTATGTTGGTCGCAGGGTACCTGCGTACACAACGTACCTGCGATAGTGCCTCAATGCACCTGTCGTAGGGTACCTGCGTAAGCAAGGTACCCGCGACAGTAGTCACATAAGTGATGATCGTCGAAAACACTAGCGATGTTTATGATTACATTTAAAAAAAAAAAGAAAAACGTTTATATGTTTTCTTTGAAATCAAAATTTTATTGTTATAAATTTTCATATGGTATGAATCGAAATTACTAATTCAATTTTATGAAATAATAAATATTTATGTATTATATATGTATGTATATATATATTTAAATATAAATATATTTATATGTATATATGTAATATGTAAATATGTTGTTAATAAATTTAAATTATTTGATAAAAGATTTAAGAGTTCATCTTTTTTTTTAATGATGAATAATTTTGTAATTTTATAATTTAACTATTAAAATTTAATTAATAGTTTTAAATTATAATATATATATATATATATATGTATATATATATATATATATATGTATATATATGTATATATGTATATATATGTATATATGTATATATATATATGTGTATATATATATGTATATATGTATATATATATGTGTGTATATATATGTATATATGTATATATATATATATACATATATACATATATATACACATATATATATGTATATATACATATATATATATATATACATATATATATATATACATATATATACATATATATATATATATATACATATATATATATATATGTATATATATATGTATATATGTATATATATATATGTATATATATATATATATATATAATTTAGTTGGTAGTTGATGGGAAACGATTTCAACAAATATTATAATTGGAAAAAAGGATTTTTGATTTATAAAAGAAAACTTTTATCCATCCAAAACAATACATGGAAAAACATACAAAATGTACCTCAAATTCTTTCTCTAAACTTGGAAACATAAATTGAGACTTGCATTTAAGTTGTAAACTTAGCAAAACTAAAACATGTGTTTACATTGTGTATTCTTTATGCTATTGTTTTGGGTTTTGACTAGTGTTGACCAGTATAGGACGTGTACTAGAGGCTTGGGGGTTATGTGATTGTGATGTCTTGATGATATTTTAATCTCGATCTTTATAAACCCAACCATGGTTATGTGATGGAATGCTCTATGTATTGGTTGTGATTACTGATTGTTATAGTTGAGATTCTTGACCTAACCATTATTTTGGTCATCAATTAGTTATCCTTGATTATTTTCTAGTTGCCATGATGGGACTGAGATGTGGATTTATTCTTGATGATGTCATTTTTGGAGTCTTCTATCAGTATGATTGAGATATATTTTGGTTATTGAGAACCATTGGATACTTTGATTATCAGTGATACTTCAGTTGCCAATAGAGAGCTATTGTGTTCATGATTTTCTATGGATGTTAGCTCATGGAGATTTGATGCTTTTATGCATGTTTGATGATTTTATTATGGATTATCTTTTGTAATTTTGAGATTTATGATTCCATGAGCATTAGGGTGGGATATCTGCATGTAGTGATGGGAAGTGGCTTGCAATGGGGGCCAGGGCCCTAAGAGGCTGCCAGGGTAACTCATTGTAAGTTGGATTAATAAGTGATAACATTCACACCTAATACTAACTGAATGAACCTAAAAAGATAAGTGTTTTGTTCTCGCCCATGCCTTGAGTGCTTGTACAGGCTAGGATGGGAGTAGTGAGACGCATGGTTGCAACCTTACATTTCGTAGTATGCCTCGTTTGTATGAGAGGATACTAGTGGCCGCATGAAATTAGTATGGACCCGTAGAGTTTAGCTAACTGCCAGGGTAACTTGTACATGATAATTGCGATGACACTTTCTCGCTTGCATAGTAGGTTCCTACATGTCATTGTGTGCCTCTGGGATTAGATGTCAGTTTTGTGATTGGAACCTTTGAGTTAGTATACTTTTAGGATTCCTGGATTATAGGGATTTATGCTATGTGATTTTGATAACCTGTTTGGGACTTGAGATTATCTCCTCAGCATGGTGGGAGTGGACCACTTAGGTACCACACGGTCGGGTGGTAGTGTATTTTTCACTCTTATCATTTGAAATTCATTGAGACATCGTGGCTGATGCATCCTTTGTGATGGTGGATATGTATCCTTTCATTGATGATTAGTATATGTTAGCTGATTTTATCTTATGGTTATATTTGCATGTTAGATTACTTTCTACATATGATGTTGTATATGTTAGGAGTGGCATTCCTACTATGTTAATACCAATGATCTCTCTGGTGATTTGGGATGTTACGCACGAAGGGATGGCTACGGCCCATGATGGTCTAATGATGCTATTAATAGTTGGGAGGAACCGTGCACTTAGTTAATTATGTTTGATCTTATGATGGATGTATATGTATTCTATGATGATGTATCATGTGATTGTCTTTGATGTATCATGGATTAGAATAGGATGATGTACCTTATTTCACATATGTATATTCTTTGAGATTGTCATACCCTGTGACATGTACAGAGGATGATTGAGCATTTGGAAATGTAATGTATGAACATTGGACTTATCATTATTATTTCATGTGGATGTTGTACTAGATGGATTCATGTATGTTAGTTAATTTAGATGTAACTGAACGTTAAGGGATTCTTAAAGAATGAAATCACTTTTAGATGGACATTGCCATTGCTTCCATTATTATGTACAAGTTATATGTGGTATTTACTTCCATGTTATTTTTTAAAAAAAAATTAAAAAAATGTTACCAAACTTAGTGAAATTCTAGGTTAATTCTTTGGATCCCTTTGCAGGGCATTACAACTCGGTCTCCAAAGGTTAGTTTCCATCGAGCTCACTCAGTCATCAAATGAATCATGAAAAAGTTAGTGTTAACCGAGCTTCACTCGGTCTCCAAAGGTTAGTTTCCACTGAGCTCACTCAGTCATCAAATGAATCATGGAAAAATCAATGTTAACCGAGCTTCACTGGGTCTCCAAAGGTTAGTTTCCAACCAAGCTCACTCAGTTATCTCAGGAAACTCAGTACTTACCGAGTTCTCCAGGCAATTGAAGGATTGTCACGAAATTCGCTGTATCAACCGAGCTCAGTCGGTTAAAACAGGAATTATTTTCTGAACAAAGTTCACCATGCAGGGTCAGCCAGTATAGGGATTTGCTAATTAATTACTTTTAGCCGACTGTTGTAGTTGTTTGTTTTAATCAGTGATTTGAGCTGACTAAGATAATCTGAAAGGTATATATGGTCATTCAAGTTATGAATTAAAATGTGTGATTATTAAAAAAAAGGGGGGAAGTTATGAATGTGAATTATAGTATGAAGAGGCGAATGTTGAGAAAAGTCCGATGAAGGATCAGATGTGTTGAAGGAGCTGCAAAGTTGTATTTGATCAGTAAGGATTCAGTCAAGCATAACAGAGATCTGCAATCAGCAAAGATAAGTTGTACCTTATGTCAGGTCACTTCATTGTTGCTTTCTAACCATTGTAACAGTGTATTCAAAATCTCTTATCTGAGTTGGTTTAACAACCATTCAATAAATCCTCTAACAAGGTGATAGTTCAGTTGAATTGTTCTAAAAACCTCTAGCAAGGCCACTCCTAACAGGGTGATTAAATCCTTTAACAGGGTCACACCTAACAGTGTATTTTTGTAACCTTTAATAGGGTTGGCTCCTAACAGGGCTCACTTCAGAAGAGTGAAAAACAGTACCTAGTTACATTGGTGGTTTTTTCCATATTGGGTTTCCACATTAAATCTGGTGTCTGCTACGTTCTTAATTGCTAAATTGCTTTGTGCATGATAACATATCAGTTCTTAATATTTGTCATTTTTTGCATTATCAAGTTTCAACATTTTATTAATCAGATCAAGGGTATATTCAGACATCTTAGGGACTGTGGAAAGTTTTTAAAATAACTGATTCACTCCCTCCCCCTCTCAATTACTCTATTCTCATTTCCAACAAAGTTTACAACTTGAATTTAAATGTAGAAATCTCAATTTATGTTTCCAAGTTAAGAGAAAGAATTTGAAGGAAAATTTATATATGAATACAAATCCATTCTTTAATTATAATTTCAATCCAAATGTTCCCCTTCCAAATCCATTTTTAATAAAACAATTAATTTTAATCATGAGCCCTTGATATATACCAATTAACAAATTCATAATTATAAAACATATAATTATATTTACATATTATATACATACTTATATATATATATATATATATATATATATATATATATATATATATATATATATATATATATATATATATATATATATATATATATATATATATATATATATATATATATATATATATATATATATATACATATATGAATATATAAATTATTTATCATTTAACAAAATCGATTTAATCAAATTTGATTAATGCCAAATTGAATATGGCAAACATTTTTTTTTTAAAAACAACACACACATTATTAATATAACCGCCGGTACGCAGGACCCTACGGTTGCAGGGACTGCAGCGTCAGTGGTACTGCGTACCACTGCCGTCATAGTACCTGCGACGGGGTACATTGCATCCGCAGTGGGGTGCAGGTCTCGTCCCACCTCGACTCAATGCTTAAAAATGTTTATTCTTTTAACAATCGCTACGCGATTTTTCATTTGCGAAAAAAGTTTATTAAAACATTTCCGCCCACGGGTATGTCATCTGGTTTTTTTAACAAACATATTATACATATGTATATATATATATATATATATATATATATATATATATATATATATATATATAAAGGTATATGTATATATATATGTATGTATGTATATATAATTGCATATATATATATATAAACAAATTGACAATATATGAATACAAACTTCAATTTTTAGAATTCTTCCTTAGACCTTTAATCTCCAAAAATTTTCAATAATTAATCTAATGGGTTTGACTATAAATTTCAACCCTAGCCTCGTATTTTTTTTAGATCCATGCATATAAAAACTCTCAAATAAATTAATCTACCCATATTGAGAATGCACAGTAAATTATGAAATTCTTCATAAGACATATGAAAGACACGAAGAAGACAGGAAATGCATGATGCGGAAATAGCATAAGTAAAAAGACAAGAATCTACTCGGATTCTGATGCTAAATCACTCTTCCTCAAAAAATCTATAAAGCAAGGTCCCTTCTTCAGAATTCTCGAATCCTCCAATGCTCCAATTGCACTCCAAACGCTCTCACTGAGCTTCTAGGAATGCCTGAATATAAAGAGCTTTCAGAAAACATCTAGAATGCTTCTAAAAACAACTAGAAGATGTCACCAACTAAGCATGGGTCTTCTCCAACCTTTTTGATGAGCCATAGGGTTGTAGACACCATGTGCTTAATTGATGCACTAACCTTCGTGTTGTTGACACACGAGAAATAGAGAAGTGCACTAACTCCCGTGCAAGCTTATAACTCTAATTCACTTTTTATATATTTTTCATTTAAATATTTATAAATTTCATTTTAATTTTTATAACTTTTATTATTATTATTTATTTATTACTTTATTATTATTTTATTATTATTATTAATTTTAATTTTCTAATTTTCCTTTATTTAATTCATTTTTTTTCAATAATTCACATTTAATTTATTACAATCATATTATCAAATAACATGATATTTTATATTAATTTTCTCAAATAGATAAATTATTTATTAAATCCATTTATTAAGACTTAATTAATAGACAATTCACCATAGACCTCCAAGATAAAATATGAAAACCCATCATAGAGCAAATCACTCGAAATCAGTCTAAAGGGTTAAAAATCATGAATCATGTCATCTGACACATTTGGTGGGTAAAATATCCAGATACTTGTCCTACCTTACTAGGACAATTGGCTTAAAAGTTTGGAATTTGGACTTGAGAATTTATCTCCCTTCTCTTATCATTGAGATAGTATAATATGGTACGCTCATCTTGGCAATTCAGGGAAGTCGATACTCGATACTTGCAACCTACAGAAAAACTATGCATGTACATACAATATATATATAATGCTAAGCTAAATAGACAATGGCAGGAAGTGGTGCATCGTGTAGATCCCGACTAAGTAGGTGACTACGACTCCCTTCCTTAACCACATCAGAAATGCCATACAATATGAAAACACGCACACCATACACATGCAAGTATGAGGTAAGTATCCATAATAAAACACATAAGATAACAAACCAACCATCTAATCATCAATAATAACTGAAAATAGTATAATGGTGTATGCATCAAATATAAAATCTAAATGATCTCATCATATAACCACTGAATCCATAACATAATGTCTGATAGTGTCAAAACAATACCACTAATCCATCAACATAAAACTAGTCT
The DNA here is from genome assembly GCA_028749045.1 of Cupressus sempervirens. NCBI lineage: Eukaryota > Viridiplantae > Streptophyta > Pinopsida > Cupressales > Cupressaceae > Cupressus > Cupressus sempervirens. The sequence continues at coordinate 451,685,473 of CM053788.1, forward strand.
ATTAAAGTCTGATAATAACAACAATGTCCAGAAAAGATGTGAATGAGGGTAGGCACTACATTATTTAATTAAATAATAAAAGTGTCTCTAATTAATTAAAAAATGTTTAATTAAATAGAAAAAGTAATTATCAGAGCATATCTCATTTTATTAAATTAAATATCTCAACAAAATCTCTTTTCAGTTCAAAAAGGGAAATTTTTAGTTCATTATTGTTCAAAAATTAGTTAAATTAGTTAACTCCTTTTTCTACTCAAATTGAATCAGTTAACTCCTTATTTTATTCAAATTAAATCTGTTAACTCCCTTTAATTTGAAAATCTTCCTTTATGACTGAACTTCACCTTTAATCCTGATCGTTGATTGAAATCGATCTCAACCATTGATGAATTTCAGGAAAGTCTATTTAAGAGACCCTCATCTCTTCATTTTGAAAGGTTGAATGAGAATTTGCATCGAATTGTTGCTGGAATCCATACTCACATTTGCTCATATTCACATACGCAAAGATCAAGTTTGACCAAAAGTACACCAGATTTCACCACGGGTGACTTGAGTTGACTAATTTCGAAAAGAATTTTGAAATTATTTAATTAAATGGAGTACTTACTTCTAATTAATTAAACAAAGTTATTTAATTAAATGAGAAGCCATTCCTAATTAATTAAATGAAGTTATTTAATTAAATAAGAAAAGTGTCTCTAATTAATTAAAGATTGTTTAATTAAATAGAAAAAGTAATTATGAGAGCATATCTCATTTTATTAAATTAAATATCTCAACAAAATCTCTCTTCAGTTTAAAAAGGGAAATTTTCAGTTCACTATTAATAGAAAATGAGTTAAATGAGTTAACTCCTTTTTCTACTCAAATTGAATCAGTTAACTCCTTATTTTGCTCAAATTAAATCTGTTAACTCCCTTTAATTTGGAAATCTCCCTTCATGACTGAACTTCACCTTTAATCTTGACCGTTAACTGAAATCGATGCCAACCTTTGATGAATTCTAGGAAAGTCTATTTAAGAGACCCTCATCTCTACATTTTGAAAGGTTGAATGAGAATTTGCATCGAATTGTTGCTGGAATTCATACTCACATTTGCTCATATTCACATACGCAAAGATCAAGTTTGACCAAAAGTTGACCAGATTTAACCATGGTTGACTTGAGTTGACTAGTTTCAAAAAGAATTTTAAAATAATTAAACAAAAATATTTAATTAAATGGAGTACTTACTTCTAATTAATTAAACAAAGTTATTTAATTAAATGAGAAGCCATTCCTAATTAACTAAATGAAGTTATTTAATTAAATAAGAAAAGTGTCTCTGATTAATTAAAGATTGTTTAATTAAATAGAAAAAGTAATTATGAGAGCATATCTCATTTTATTAAATTAAATATCTCAACAAAATCTCTCTTTAGTTCAAAAAGGGAAATTTCCAACTCACTATTGATCAAAAATGAGTTAAATGAGTTAACTCCTTTTTCTAGTCAAATTGAATCAGTTAACTCCTTATTTTACTCAAATTAAATCTATTAACTCCCTTTAATTTGGAAATCTCCTTTTATGACTAAACTTCACCTTTAATCCTGACTGTTGATTGAAATCGATCTAAACCATTGATGAATTCCAAGAAAGTCTATTTAAGAGACCCTCATCTATTCATTTTGAAAGGTTGAGTGAGAATTTGCATCGAATTGTTGCTGGAATTCATACTCACATTTGCTCATATTCACATACGCAAAGATCAAGTTTGACCAAAAGTTGACCAGATTTAACCACGGTTGACTTGAGTTGACTAGTTTTGAAAAGAATTTTGAAATAATTAAACAAAATTATTTAATTAAATGGAGTACTTACTTCTAATTAATTAAACAAAGTTATTTAATTAAATGAGAAGCCATTCCTAATTAATTAAATGAAGTTATTTAATTAAATAAAAAAAGTGCCTATAATTAATTAAAGATTATTTAATTAAATAGAAAAAGTAATTATGAGAGTATATCACATTTTATTAAATTAAATATCTCAACAGAATCTCTCTTCAGTTCAAAAGGTGAAATTTGCAGTTCACTATTGATCAAAAATGAGTTAAATCAGTTAACTCCTTTTTCTACTAAAATTGAATCAGTTAACTCCTTATTTTACTCAAATTAAATTTGTTAACTCCCTTTAATTTGGAAATCTCCCTTTATGACTGAACTTCACCTTTAATCCTGACCATTGATTGAAATTGATGTCAACCGTTGATGAATTCCAAGAAAGTCTATCAAAGAGACCCTCATCTCTTCATTTTGAAATGTTGAATGAGAATTTGCATCGAATTGTTGTTGAAATTCATACTCACATTTGCTCATATTCAGATACGCAAAGATTAAGTTTGACCAAAAGTTGACCAGATTTAACCATGGTTGACTTGAGTTGACTAATTTTGAAATAATTAAATGAAATTATTTAATTAAATGGAGTACTTACTTCTAATTAATTAAACAAAGCTATTTAATTAAATGAGAAGCCATTCCTAATTAATTAAATGAAGTTATTTAATTAAATAATAAAAGTGCCTCTAATTAATTAAAGATTATTTAATTAACTAGAAAAAGTAATTATGAGAGCATATCTCATTTTATTAAATTAAATATCTCAACAAAATCTCTGTTTAGTTCAAAAAGGGAAATTTCCAGTTCACTATTGATAAAAAATGAGTTAAATCAGTTAACTCCTTTTTCTACTCAAATTGAATCAGTTAACTCCTTATTTTACTCAAATTAAATCTGTTAACTCCCTTTAATTTGGAAATCTTCCTTTATGACTATACTTCACCTTTAATCCTGACCGTTGATTGAAATCGATCTCAATCGTTGATGAATTTCAGGAAAGTTTATTTAAGAGACCTGCATCTCTTCATTTTGAAAGGTTGAATGAGAATTTGCATCGAATTATTGCTAGAATTCATACTCACATTTGCTCATATTCACATACGCAAATATCAAGATTGACCAAAAGTTGACCAGATTTAACCACGGTTGACTTGAGTTGACTAGTTTCGAAAAGAATTTTAAAATAATTAAACGAAATTATTTAATTAAATGGATTATTTACTTCTAATTAATTAAACAAAGTTATTTAATTAAAAGAGAAGCCATTCCTAATTAATTAAATGAACTTATTTAATTAAAGATTGTTTAATTAAATAGAAAAAGTAATTATGAGAGCATATCTCATTTTATTAAATTAAATATCTCAACAAAATCTCTCTTCAGTTCAAAAAGGGAAATTTCCAGTTCACTATTGATCAAAAATGAGTTAAATCAGTTAACTCCTTTTTCTACTCAAATTGAATCAGTTAACTCCTTATTTTACTCAAATTAAATCTGTTAACTTCCTTTAATTTGGAAATCTCCCTTTGTGACTGAACTTCATGTTTAATACTGACCGTTGATTGAAATCGATCTCAACCGTTGATGAATTCCAGGAAAGTCTATTTAAGAGACCCTCATCTCTTCATTTTGAAAGGTTGAATGAGAATTTGCATCGAATTGTTGCTGGAATTCATACTCACATTTGCTCATATTCACATACGCAAAGATCAAGTTTGACCAAAAGTTGACAACATTTAACCACGGTTGACTTGAGTTGACTAGTTTCAAAAAAAAATTTAAAATAATTAAACGAAATTATTTAATTAAATGGAGTACTTACTTATAATTAATTTAAAAAAATTATTTAATTAAATGAGAAGCCATTCCTAATTAATTAAATGAATTTATTTAATTAAATAAGAAAAGTGTCTCTAATTAATTAAAGATTATTTAATTAAATAGAAAAAGTAATTATGAGAGCATATCTCATTTTATTAAATTAAATATCTCAACAAAATCTCTCTTCAATTCAAAAAGAGAAATTTCCAGTTCACTATTGATCAAAGATGATTTAAATCAATTAACTCCTTTTTCTACTCAAATTGAATCAGTTAACTCCTTATTTTACTCAAATTAAATCTGTTAACTCCCTTTAATTTGGAAATCTCCCTTTGTGACTGAACTTCACCTTTAATCCTAACCGTTGAATTAGATCGATGTCAACTGTTGATGAATTTCAGGAAAGTTTATTTAAGAGACCCTCATCTCTTCATTTTGAAAGTTTGAATGAGAATTTGCATCGAATTGTTGCTAGAATTCATACTCACATTTGCTCATATTCACATACGCAAAGATCAAGTTTGACCAAAAGTTGACCAGATTTAACCACAGTTGACTTGAGTTGACTAGTTTCGAAAAGAATTTTAAAATAATTAAACAAAATTATTTAATTAAATGGAGTACTTACTTCTAGTTAATTAAACAAAGTTATTTAATTAAATGAGAAGCCATTCCTAATTAATTAAATGAAGTTAGTTAATTAAATAAGAAAAGTGTGTCTAATTAATTAAAGATTATTTAATTAAATAGAAAAAGTAATTATGAGAGCATATCTCATTTTATGTCACGCCCATAATTTCATACCCAAAATAAAATATAGATTCTTTTAAAGGAAAGCACTATTTTCTGCTACAAATTTCAAATCTGCACTATAAGGAAACAAAACTTTGATTAACTAAATTATCTCAATTTGAAAGAGCATTACATTTAGATTTCCATTTTAAAGTCTTTCAAATATAAATCTTAATAAGACACATAATTTTTTTGTTTTCTTGTATTCAAATAGGAGACCTTTCATACATCACAAATGTAAGATTAAAAACTTCTCTTTTGCATAGAGTCATATACACAAGCTTGAATCAAATAACAAGACTTAGCTTTTATAAGTTGCAAAGAAAACTACAAATACTCAAACAATGCTCGTTTTCCACCCTACCAATTAATGGCATCATGAGGCCTCTTGTGCCCTAGCCATACCCTCGAGCAAGAACTCACTGCATCTAAGGATCATAGATGTTATCATGTGAGTGAGTTCCTAATTCAAGAACAATATTTTAAACTACACTTGTTGCACATTTTAGACTTACATGAATCTAACTCAAAGAGAAATATTACAAAAGAAAAGGGATAGAAAGACTCATCTCTCTCTCAAGTTCCCTCTTGATCTTCTCCTCCTCATACTGGTTCTACCATCATCTCCCCTTCTCCATTCTCCTATTTGCATATAACTTCCCCTTTTCCTCTCCAATAATGGTGAATGGTCAATCCTCCAAAGTTTCTCCTCCTTCTTCCAAAACCCTATCCTCCTTTAATGAAGGCACATGTATTTCTTATCAATCTGTCATAACCCATTCTCTCCCACTATTCATTTTCGTCATATTTGAAGTGGGGCCCTTTTGAAGTGTCATAATGTAAATTTTGACCATGATTTGACCCTCAACTAACCCTCAACCCTAGGTAGTATAAGTGGGTTAGGTTATTTTAACCCAAAATGTACTCTAGGGTCCATTTTAATGCCTCTAATGTCCAACTTTAGTTTACATCCGATTTTACAAGAATTTGCATGGAGATAGACTTTGATTATTTTACAGGAGTTGAAATAGTATCTTCGAAGGTCTTCATGGTCAAAACTTACATTATCATATACACATTTGCACCTAATATTCAGATGGTTACAAAAGATAAGTCAATCTTATTTAAGAAATACTAATCTTAGCAAGTCACATAAGGATCCTCCCTAATCATGTTATTACATAAGCCATATAATGTTCTCTAATGACAACATTAATATTTGCTTCTAATGAAATTATATTACAGACAAATTAATAATCCTTCTAGTCCTTACTTGGTCGGGACTTTACATTTTATTAAATTAAATATCTCAACAAAATCTCTCTTCAGTTCAAAAAGAGAAATTTCCAGTTCACTATTGATAAAAAATGAGTTAAATGAGTTAACTCCTTTTTCTACTCAAATTGAATCAGTTAACTCCTTATTTTACTCAAATTAAATTTGTTAACAACTTTTAATTTGGAAATCTCACTTTATGACTGAACTTCACCTTTAATCCTGACCGTTGATTGAAATCAATCTCAACCGTTGATGAATTTTAGGAAAGTCTATTTAAGAGACCCTCATCTCTTCATTTTGAAAGGTTGAATGATAATTTGCATCAAATTGTTGTTGGAATTCATACTCATATTTGCTGATATTCACATACGCAAAGATCAACTTTGACCAAAACTTGACCAGATTTAACCACGGTTGACTTGAGTTGACTAGTTTCGAAAAGAATTTTGAAATAATTAAATAAAATTATTTAATTAAATGGAGGACTTACTTCTAATTAATTAAACAAAGTTATTTAATTAAATGAGAAGCCATTCCTAATTAATTAAATGATGTTATTTAATTAAATAAGAAAAGTGTCTCTAGTTAATTAAAGATTATTTAATTAAATAGAAAACGTAATTATGAGAGCATATTTCATTTTATTAAATTAAATATCTCAACAAAATATCTCTTCAGTTCAAAAAGGAAAATTTTCAGTTCACTATTGATCAAAAATGAGTTAACTCCTTTTTCTACTCAAATTGAATCAGTTAACTCCTTATTTTACTCAAATTAAATCTGTTAACTCCCTTTAATTTGGATATCTCCCTTTCTGACTAAACTTCATCTTTAATCTTGACCGTTGATTGAAATCGATCTCAATCTTTCATGAATTCCAGGAAAGTCTATTTAAGAGACCCTCATCTCTTCATTTTGAAAGGTTGAATGAGAATTTGAATCGAATTGTTGCTGCAATTCATACTCACATTTGCTCATATTCACATACGCAAAGATCATGTTTGATCAAAAGTAGACCAAATTTAACCACGGTTGACTTGAGTTGACTAGTTTCGAAAACAATTTTCTAATAATTAGACAAAATTATTTAATTAAATAGAGTACTTACTTCTAATTAATTAAACAAAGTTATTTAATTAAATGAGAAGCCATTCCTAATTAATTAAATAGAGTTATTTAATTAAATAAGAAAAGTGCCTCTAATTAATTAAAGATTATTTAATTAAATAGAAAAAGTAATTATGAGAGCATATCTCATTTTATTAAATTAAATATCTCAACAAAATCTCTCTTCAGTTCAAAAAGGGAAATTTCCAGTTCACTATTGATCAAAAATGAGTTAAATCAGTTGACTCCTTTTTCTGTTCAAATTGAATCAGTTAACTTCTTATTTTACTCAAATTAAATCTGTTAACTCCCTTTAATTTGGAAATCTCCCTTTATGACTGAACTTCACCTTACTCCTGATCGTTGATTGAAATTGATCTCAACCGTTGATGAATTCTAAGAAAGTCTATTTAAGAGACCCTCATCTCTTCATTTTGAAAGGTTGAATTAGAATTTGCATTGAATTGTTGTTGGAATTCATACTCACATATTCTCATATTCACATAAGCAAAGATCAAGTTTGACCAAAAGTTCACTAGATTTAACCACGATTGACTTGAGCTGATTAGTTTCAATTTTTTTTTTGAAATAATTAAACAAAATTATTTAATTAAATGGAGTACTTCTAATTAATTCAACAAAGTTATTTAATTAAATGAGAAGCAATTCCTAATTAATTAAATGAAGTTATTTAATTAAATAAGAAAAGTGCCTCTAATTAATTAAAGATTATTTAATTAAACAGAAAAAGTAATTATGAGAGCATATCTCATTTTATTAAATTAAATATCTCAACAAAATCCCTCTTCAGTTCAAAAAGGGAAATATCTAGTTCACTATTGATAAAAAATGAGTTAAATCAGTTAACTCCTTTTTCTACTCAAATTGAATCAGTTAACTCTTTATTTTACTCAAATTAAATCTGTTAACTCCCTTTAATTTTGAAATCGCCCTTTATAACTGAACTTCACCTTTGATCCTGACCGTTGATTGATATCGATCTCAACCGTTGATGAATTCTAAGAAAGTCTATTGAAGAGACCCTCATCTCTTCATTTTGAAAGGTTGAATGAGAATTTGCATCGAATTGTTGTTGGAATTCATACTCACATTTGTTTATATTCACATACGCAAAGATCAAGTTTGACCAAAAGTTGACCAGATTTAACTATGGTTGACTTGAGTTGACTAGTTTCGAAAAGAATTTTGAAATAACTAAACGAAATTATTTAATTAAATGGAGTACTTACTTCTAATTAATTAAACAAAGTTATTTAATTAAATGAGAAGCCATTCCTAATTAATTAAATGAAGTTAATTAATTAAATAAGAAAAGTGTCTCTAATTAATTAAAGATTGTTTAACTAAATAGAAAAAGTAATTATGAGAGCATATCTCATTTTATTAAATTAAATATCTCAACAAAATCTCTCTTCAGTTCAAAAATGGAAATTTCCAGTTCATTATTGATCAAAAATGAGTTAAATCAGTCAACTCCTTTTTCTACTCAAATTGAATCAGTTAACTCTTTATTTTACTCAAATTAAATCTGTTAACTCCCTTTAATTTGGAAATCTCCCTTTATGACTGAACTTCAACTTTAATCCTGATCGTTGATTGAAATCAATCTCAACCGTTGATGAATTCTAGGAAAGTCTATTTAAGAGATCGTCATCTCTTATTTTTGAAAAGTTGAATGAGAATTTGCATCGAATTGTTGCTGAAATTCATACTCACATTTGCTTATCTTCAGATACCCAAAGACCAAGTTTGACCAAAAGTTGACCAGATTTAACCATGGTTGACTTGAGTTGGCTAGTTTTGAAAAGAATTTTGAACTAATTCAACAAAATTATTTAATTAAATGGAGTACTTCCTTCTAATTAATTAAAAAAAGTTATTTAATTAAATGAGAAGCCATTCCTAATTAATTAAATGAAGTTATTTAATTAAATAAGTAAAGTGTCTCTAATTAATTAAATGTTGTTTAATTAAATAGAAAAAGTAGTTATAAGAGCATATCTCATTTTATTAAAATAAATATTTCAATAAAAATCTCTCTTCAGTTCAAAAAGGGAAATTTCCAACTCACTATTGATAAAAAATGAGTTAAATCAGTTAACTCCTTTTTCTACTCAAATTGAATCATTTAACTCCTTATTTTACTCAAATTAAATCTGTTAACTCCCTTTAATTTGAAAATCTACCTTTATGACTGAACTTCACCTTTAATCTTGACCATTGATTGAAATCGAACTCAACCATTGATGACTTCTAGGAAAGTCTATTTAAGAGACCCTCATCTCTTCATTTTGAAAGTTTGAATGAGAATTTGCATTGAATTGTTGTTGGAATTCATACTCACATTTGCTCATATTCACATACGCAAAGATCAAGTTTGACCAAAAGTTGACCAGATTTAACCATGGTTGACTTGAGTTAACTAGTTTTGAAAAAAAATTTGAAATAATTAATCAAAATTGTATAATTAAATGGAGTACTTACTTTTAATTTATTAAACAAAGTTATTTAATTAAATGAGAAGCAATTCCTAATTAATTAAATGAAGTTATTTAATTAGATAAGAAAAGTGTCTCTAATTAATTAAAGATTGTTTAATTAAATAGAAAAAGTAATTATGACAGAATATCTCATTTTATTAAATTAAATATCTCAACAAAATCTCGCTTCACTTCAAAAAAGAAAATTTCTAGTTCACTATTGATCAAAAATGAGTTAAATCAGTTAACTCCTTTTTCTACTCAAATTGAATCAGTTAACTCCTTATTTTACTCAAATTAAATCTGTTAACTCCCTTTAATTTGGAAATCTCCCTTTATGACTGAACTTGACCTTTAATCCTGACCGTTGATTGAAATCGATCTCAACCGTTGATGAATTCCAGAAAAGTCTATTTAAGAGACCCTCATCTCTTCATTTTGAAAGGTTGAATGAAAATTTGCATCGAATTGCTGTGGGAATTCATACTCATATTTGCTTATATTCACATACGCAAAGATCAAGTTTAGCCAAAAGTTGACCAAATTTAACTACAGTTGTCTTGAGTTGACTAGTTTCGAAAAGAATTTTGAAATAATTAAACGAAATTATTTAATTAAATGGAGTACGTACTTCTAATAAATTAAACAAAGTTATTTAATTAAATGACAAGACATTGCTAATTAATTAAATGAAGTTATTTAATTAAATAAGAAAAGTCTCTCTAATTAATTAAAGATTGTTAAACTAAATAGAAAAAGTAATTATGAGAGCATATCTCATTTTATTAAATTAAATATCTCAAAAAAATCTCTCTTCAGTTCAAAAATGGAAATTTCCAGTTCACCATTGATAAAAAATGAGTTAAATCAGTCAACTCCTTTTTCTACTCAAATTGAATCAGTTAACTCCTTATTTTACTCAAATTAAATTTGTTAACTCCCTTTAATTTTGAAATCTTCTTTTATGACTGAACTTCAACTTTAATCCTGATCGTTGATTGAAATCAATCTCAACTATTGATGAATTCCAGGAAATTCTATTTAAGAGACCCTCATCTCTTCATTTTGAAAGGTTGAATGAGAATTTGCATCGAATTGTTGTTGGAATTCATACTCACATTTGCTCATATTCACATACACAAAGATCAAGTTTGACCAAAAGTTGACCATATTTAACCACGGTTGAGTTGAGTTGACTAGTTTCGAAAAGAATTTTAAAATAATTAAACGAAATTATTTAATTAAATGGAGTACTTACTTTTAATTAATTAAACAATGTTATTTAATTAAATGAGAAGCCATTCCTAATTAGTTAAATGAAGTTATTTAAATAAATAAGAAAAGTGTCTCTAATTAATTAAATATTGTTTAATTAAATAGAAAAAGTAATTATGAGAGCATATCATATTTTATTAAATTAAATATCTTAACAAAATCTCTCTTCAGTTCAAAAAGGGAAATTCTCAGTTCACTATTGATAAAAAATGAGTTAAATCAGTTAACTCCTTTTTCTACTAAAATTGAATCAGTTAACTCCTTATTTTACACAAATTAAATCTGTTAACTCCCTTTAATTTGGAAATCTCTCTTTATGACTGAACTTCACCTTTAATCCTGACCGTTGATTGAAATCGATCTCAACCGTTGATGAATTTCAGGAAAGTCTATTTAAGAGACTCTCATCTCTTCATTTTGAAAGGTTGAATGAGAATTTGCATTGAATTGTTGCTGGAACTCATACTCACATTTGCTCATATTCACATACACAAAGATCAAGTTTGACCAAAAGTTGACCAGATTTAACCACGGTTGACTTGAGATGACTAGTTTCGAAAAGAATTTTTAAATAATTAAATAAAATTATTTAATTAAATGGAGTACTTACTCCTAATTAATTAAACAAAATTATTTAATTAAACGAGAAGCCATTCCTAATTAATTAAAATAAAGTTATTTAATTAAATAAGAAAATATTCCTTAGTTAATTAAAGATTGTTTAATTAAATAGAAAAAGTAATTATGAGAACATATCTCATTTTATTAAATTAAATATCTCAACAAAATCTCTCTTCAGTTCAAAAAGGGAAATTTTTAGTTCACTATTGATCAAAAATGAGTTAAATCAGTCAACTCCTTTTTCTACTCAAATTGAATCAGTTAACTTCTTATTTTACTCAAATTAAATCTGTTAACTCCCTTTAATTTGAAAATCTCCCTTTCTGACTGATCTTCACCTTTAATCCAGACCGTTGATTGAAATCGATCTCAACCGTTGATGAATTTAGGAAAGTCTATTTAAGAGACCCTCATCTCTTAATTTTGAAAGGTTGAATGAGAATTTGCATCAAATTGTTGCTAGAATTCATATTCACATTTGCTCATATTCACATACACAAAGATCAAGTTTGACCAAAAGTTGACCAGAATTAACCACGGTTGACTTGAGTTGACTAGTTTCGAAAAGAATTTTGAAACAACTAAACAAAATAATTTAATTAAATGTTGTACTTACTTCGACTTAATTAAACAAACTTATTTAATTAAATGAGAAGCCATTCCTAATTAAATAAATGAAGTTATTTAATTAAATAAGAAAAGTGTCATTAATTAATTAAAGATTATTTAATTATATATAAAAAGTAATTATGAGAGCATATTTCATTTTATTAAATTAAATATCTCAACAAAATCTCTCTTCAGTTCAAAAAGGGAAATTTCCAGTTCACTATTGATCAAAAATGAGTTAAATCAGTTAACTCGTTTTTCTACTCAAATTGAATCAGTTAACTTTTTATTTCACTCAAATTAAATCCGTTAACACTTTTTAATTTGGAAATCTTCTTTTATGACTGAACTTCACCTTTAATCCTGACTGTTGATTGAAATCGATCTCAACCGTTGATGAATTCCAGGAAAGTCTATTTAGGAGACCCTTATCTCTTCATTTTGAAAGGTTGAATGAGAATTTGCATCGAATTGTTGCTGAAATTCATACTCACATTTTCTCATATTCACATAGCAGATATCAAGTTTGACCAAAAGTTGACCAGATTTAACCACGATTGACTTGAGTTGACTAGTTTCAAAAAGAATTTGAAATAATTAAATGAAATTATTTAATTAAATGGAATACCTGCTTCTAATTAATTAAACAAAGTTATTTAGTTAAATGAGAAGCCATTCCTAATTAATTAAATCAAGTTATTTAATTACATAAGAAACGTGTCCCTAATTAATTAAAGATTATTTAATTAAATAGAAAAAGTAATTATGAGAGCATATCTCATTTTATTAAATTAAATATCTCAACAAAATCTCTCTTTAGTTTAAAAAGGGAAATTTCGAGTTCACTATTGATCAAAAATGAGTTAAATCAGTTAACTCCTTTTTCTACTCAAATTGAATCAGTTAACTCCTTATTTTATTCAAATTATATCCGTTAACTCTCTTTAATTTGAAAATATCCCTTTATGACTGAACTTTGCCTTTAATCCTGACCGTTGATTGAAATCGATCTCAACCGTTGATGAATTCCAGGAAAGTCTATTTAAGACACCCTCATCTCTTTATTTTGAAAGGTTGAATGAGAATTTGCATCGAATTGTTGCTGGAATTCATACTCACATTTGCTCATATTCACATACGCAAAGATCATGTTTGACCAAAAGTTGACCAAATTTAACCACGGTTGACTTGAGTTGACTAGTTTCGAAAAGAATTTTGAAACAATTAAACAAAATTATTTAATTAAATGGAGTACTTACTTCTAATTAATTAAACAAACTTATTTAATTAAAAGAGAAGCCATTCCTAATTAAATAAATGGAGTTATTTAATTAAATAAGAAAAGTGTCTCTAATTAATTAAAGATTATTTAATTAAATAGAAAAAGTAATTATGAGAGCATATCTCATTTTATTAAATTAAATATCTCAACAAAATCTCTCTTCAGTTCAAAAAGGGAAATTTCCAATTCACTATTGATAAAAAATGAGTTAAATTAGTTAACTCCTTTTTCTACTCAAATTGTATCAGTTAACTCCTTATTTTACTCAAATTAAATTTGTTAACACTTTTTAATTTGGAAATCACCTTTTATGACTGAACTTCACTTTTAACCCTAACTGTTGATTGAAATCGATCTCAACTGTTGATGAATTCCAGGAAAGTCTATTTAGGAGACCCTTATCTCTTCAATTTGAAAGGTTGAATGAGAATTTGCATCAAATTGCTGCTGAAATTCATACTCACATTTTCTCATATTCACATAAGCAAAGATCAAGTCTGACCAAAAGTTGACCAGATTTAACCACGGTTGACTTGAGTTGACTAGTTTCAAAAAAATTTTTGAAATAATTAAACGAAATTATTTAATTAAATGGAGTACCTACTTCTAATTAATTAAACAACGTTATTTAATTAAATTAGAAGCCATTCCTAATTAATTAAATGAAGTTATTTAATTAAATAAAAAAAAGTGTTTCTAATTAATTAAAGATTATTAAATTAAATAGAAAAAGTAATTATGAGAGCATATCTCATTTTATTAAGTTAAATATCTCAACAAAATCTCTCTTTAGTTCAAAAAGGGAAATTTTCAGTTCACTATTGATCAAAAATGAGTTAAATCAGTTAACTCCTTTTTCTACTCAAATTGAATCAGTTTACTCTTTATTTTACTCAAACTAAATCCGTTAACTCCCTTTAATTTGAAAATCTCCCTTTATGACTGAACTTCACTTTTAATCCTGACCGTTCATTGAAATCGATCTCAACCGTTGATGAATTTCAAGAAAGTCTATTTAAGAGACCATCATCTCTTCATTTCGAAAGGTTGAATGAGAATTTTCATCGAATTGTTGCTGGAATTCATACTCACATTTGCTCATATTCACTTACGCAAAGATCAAGTTTGACCAAAAGTTGACCAGATTTAACCACAGTTTACTTGAGTTGACTAGTTTTGAAAATAATTTTGAAACAATTAAACAAAATTATTTAATTAAATGGAGTACTTACTTCTAATTAATTAAACAAAGTTATTTAATTAAATAAGAAGTCATTCCTAATTAATTAAATGAAGTTATTTAATTAAATAAGAAAAGTGTCTCTAATTAATTAAAGATTATTTCGTTAAATAGAAAAAGTAATTATGAGAGCATATCTCATTTTATTAAATTAAAGATCTCAACAAAATCTTTGTTCAGTTCGAAAAGGAAAATTTCTAATTCACTATTGATCAAAAATGAGTTAAATCAGTTAACTCCTTTTTCTACTCAAATTGAATCAGTTAACTCCTTATTTACTCAAATTAAATCCGTTAACTCCGTTTAATTTGGAAATCTCCCTTTATGACTTAACTTCACATTTAATCCTGACCGTTGATTGAAATCGATCTTAATCGTTGATGAATTCCAAGAAAGTCTATTTAAGAGACCCTCATCACTTCATTTTGAAAGTTTGAATGAGAATTTGCATCGAATTTTTGCTGGAATTCATACTCACATTTGCTCATATTCACATACGCAAAGATCAAGTTTGACCAAAAGTTGATCAGATTTCACCACGGTTAACTTGAGTTGACTAGTTTTGAAAAAAATTTCAAATAATCAAACGAAATTATTTAATTAAATGGAGTACTTACTTCTAATTAATTAAACAAAGTTATTTACTTAAATGAGAAGCCATTCTTAATTAATTAAATGAAGTTATTTAATTAAATAAGAAAAGTGTCTCTAATTAATTAAAGACTATTTAATTAAATAGAAAAAGTACTTACGAGAGCATATCTCATTTTAATAAATTAAATATCTCAACAAAATCTCTCTTCAGTTCCAAAAGGGAAATTTCCAGTTCACTATTGATAAAAAATGTGTTAAATCAGTTAACTCCTTTTTCTACTCAAATTGAATCAGTTAACTCATTATTTTGCTCAAATTAAAGCTGTTAACTTCTTTTAATTTGGAAATCTCCCTTTATGACTGAACTTCACTTTTAATCCTGACTGTTGATTAAAATTGATCTCAACCATTGATGAATTCCAGGAAAGTCTATTTAAGAGACCCGCATCTCTTCATTTTGAAAGGTTGAATGAGAATTTGCATCGAATTGTTGTTGGAATTCATACTCACATTTGCTCATATTCACATATGCAAAAATCAAGTTTGACCAAAACTTTACCAGATTTAACCACAGTTGACTTGAGTTGACTAGTTTCAAAAAAAAAATTGAAATAATTAAACAAAATTATTTAATCAAATGGAGTACTTACTTCTAATTAATTAAACAAAGTTATTTAATTAAATGGGAAGCCATTCCTGATTAATTAAATGAAGTTATTTAATTTAAATAAGAAAAGTGTCTCTAATTAATTAAAGATTTTTTAATTAAATAGAAAAAGTAATTATGTGAGCATATCTCATTTTATTAAATTAAATATCTCAACAAAATCTCTCTTCAATTCAAAAAGGGAACTTTCTAGTTCACTATTGATCAAAAATGAGTTAAATCAGTTAACTCCTTTTTTTACTCAAATTGAATTAGTGAACTCTTTTTTTTACTCAAATTAAATCTGTTAACTTCCTTTAATTTGGAAATCTCCCTTTATGACTGAACTTCACCTTTAATCCTGACCGTTGATTGAAATCGATCTCAACTATTGATGAGTTTCAGGAAAATCTATTTCAGAGACCCTCATCTCTTCATTTTGAAAGGTTGAATGAGAATTTGCATCGAATTGTTGCTGGAATTCATACTCACATTTGCTCATATTCACATATGCAAAGATCAAGTTTGACCAAAAGTTGACCAGATTTAACCATGGTTGACTTGAGTTGACTAGTTTCGAAAAGAATTTTGAAATAATTAAATGAAATTATTTAATTAAATGGAGTACTTACTTCTAATTAATTAAACAAAGTTATTTAATTAAATGAGAAGTCATTCCTGATTAATTAAATGAAGTTAGTTAATTAAATAAGAAAACTGTCTCTAATTAATTAAAGATTATTTAATTAAATAGAAAAAGTAATTACGAGAGCATATCTCATTTTAGTAAATTAAATATCTCAACAAAATCTCTCTTCAGTTCAAAAAGGGAAATTTCCTGTTCACTATTGATCAAAAATGAGTTAAATCAGTTAACTCTTTTTTCTACTCAAATTGAATCAGTTAACTTCTTATTTTACTCAAATTAAATCTGTTAACTCCCTTTAATTTGGAAATCTCCCTTTATGAATGAACTTCACCTTTAATCCTGACCGTTGATTGAAATCGATCTCAACCTTTGATGAATTTCAGGAAAGTCTATTTAAGAGAGCCTCATCTCTTCATTTTGAAAGGTTGAATGAGAATTTGCATCGAATTGTTGCTAGAATTCATACTCACATTTGCTCATATTCACATACGCAAAGATCAAGTTTTACCAAAAGTTGACCAAATTTAACCATGGTTGACTTGAGTTAACTAGTTTCGAAAAGAATTTTGAAATATTTAAACAAAATTATTTAATTATATGAAGTACTTACTGATTGGAGGGGTTCAGATCATTGGCCAATCAAATTTTCTGCTATAGGGGCTTATGTTCCGAAGCATCCTCCTTTTAAGTTCTAATTGATGTGGCTTCGAGACTCCTCTCTTCATGATTGTGTTTTTTGTTGGTGGAAAGATGGTGCTCCTACATATGGTACTGCAATGTTCTCATTTTCTAAAAGGCTTCAATATGTTAAAAGGCAGCTCAAGATATGGAATAGGGAATGCTTTGGGAACCTTCACTTTATGAAGAGGCTTGCTCAAGAAAATTTTGATGTCATCACAAGGGAGATTAGAGATCGAGGTTTCTTAGAGGATCTTGGCAAGGATGAATCCCTTGCTTCTAGAGCTCTAGAAGAATGGGAACTTCGAGAGGAAATTTTTTGGAAGCAAAAGGCTAGAGTTGATTGGCTCCAGGAAGGTGATCGTAACACTGCCTTTTTACATAAAACAATGCAATCTCGTCGGAATCAGAGCACTATCTCTTCTTTGGTTAATTCTCAAGGTATCCAACTAAATTCCTTGCCAACTTTGTTCCAGGAGGCTATTTCATACTTCTCTACCCTCTTCTCTGAGGACTCTCCTCCTGCTGATAATGAAGAAAATATTATTTTGTCCTGTATTCCTTCCCTTATCACTCAGGAAATGAATGATTATCTCATGCGTCCTATCTCTTTGGAAGAGCTGGAGGCGGTGGTCTTTGGCATGCCTAAGGGGAAGGCTCCTAGTCCTGATGGTTTTCCAGTTGAATTCTTTCAGGAATTTTGGGACATCATTAATCATGATTTGTTAGAGGTGGTTAAAGAATCCTATGCTAGCAAGAAGATGCTTCGAGCTTTGAACTCTACATTCTTGACTCTTATTCCTAAGAGAGAGGGTGCTAATCAATTGGAGTTTTTTAGACCAATTGCCTTATGTAATGTGGTCTACAAACTTATTACTAAGTTGATTGCTGAGAGACTGAAAAGGTGGCTTCCCATTATTATCTTAGAAGAACAAGGTGGTTTTGTTGCTGGAAGACAAATTTTGGATGGGGTGGTTAGTGCTACTAAGGTTATTCACTCTATGGCTACTTCAAGGGAGAGAGCCATGTTTGTTAAGTTGGATATGGCTAAGGCCTACGATAGAGTTAAATGGAGCTTCCTAAGGAGTATTCTTCTTTCTTTTGGATTTAGCTCTGACTGGGTGAGTTGGATTATGAGTTGCGTTACTTCTACCTCTTTTTCTATTCTTATTAATGGTCAACCTTCACAACTATTTGGTGCTTCTAGAGGTCTCCGCCAAGGTGACCCTCTCTTCCCATATCTATTCATCATCATGGCTGAAGGCCTGGGCAGATTCATTAAGCATCAGGTGTCCCAGAATTCTATTCAAGGCTGGCGGTGGGGTAATGGCTTACCTTCTCTTTCCCATCTTCAATTTTTTGATGATTCTGCTCTTGCTAGCCTTGCTAGGATCAAAGAAGATGAAGCCTTTCGACATGCTTTGGACATTTATTTGGTAGCTTTAGGCCAAAAAATTAATGAGCACAAATCTTTCATTTACTTTTTTAACACTCCTGATTCTATTCAGCACAGGATTGTTGGTATCCTATGGTTTCAGATAGGTTCACTTCCTTTGACTTATCTTGGCATTCCTACTACTGTTTCCAGGCAGCCACGTCTCTTCTGGCAAAATTTGATTACCAAGCTTCAGGATAAGGTAAATCATTGGACTCATAGATGGCTTTCTACTGCTGCCCGGGTTACTCTTCTTCAAGCTGTTATCCAAGCTCTTCCTACTTATAGAAGCATGGTTCATGCTGCACCTATTTACTTTCTCAAGGAGTTTGATGCTCTTTCTCGACAATTCTTTTGGAGTGGTAATTTGCGTAGTACTAAATGGAGCTTGGTTAATTGGGCAACTGTTTGTAGGCCTAAAAAGGAGGGTGGTCTTGGTCTTCGTTCTGGTCTATTGAGTAGACAAGCTTTGGCTGCTAAACTTTATTGGCGATGGTGCTCTGGATAACATCAACTTTGGGCTTGTATTATCACTCATAAATATTTTCATGGTGCTAATCCTTGCTCTATTTGTGCACTTCCTCTTGAAGGTCGTGGCTCAATGGTTTGGCATACTTTGAAGACAGGTGCGATGTTGGTTAAGAGGGGTTTGTTTTGGATATGTAAAGGAGGTTCTCAGGCTTTGTTTTGGTCTGATGCTTGGGATGGATTCCCTTCCATTTTATCCATATACCCTCATCTTCAACCTCTTTTTGACTCTTTTCTTATTGCTGGATGGGATAAAGTGGCTCATTACAAGACTCCTTATCAATTGGGACCTGTTGTTGGTTACAGATGGAAGCATTCTTCTGATTGGCCTCCTGGAGGTAGAGACATGGATCGTCAGGAGCTTTCTCAAATTTTGGCCTCTAGAGAGTGTTCTTCTTTGCTTGGTCCAGATGTTTTTGCTTGGGGTGGTACCTTGTTTGGTAAATATCATGTCTCTACTGGGTATCAGGAGATAACTAGACAATTATTTGGGGATGCTGAGGTCCCTTGGTGGAAGCAAGTTTGGAATAAAGTTTCTTGGTCCAAGTGCAATTTTTTCATGTGGCTAGTGGCTCACAACCATTGTCTTACCTAGGATAATCTTTGTAAATGTGGATTTCAGGGCCCCTCTTATTGTGTTTTGTGTGGTAATGGAGAGGAGTCGGTCTCCCATCTGTTCTTCCATTGCTCCTATTCTACTCAGATATGGCACCTTTGGTGGAGCACTTGGGGTTGCTTTTGTCAGCATGCTTCCTCTTTGCCTGAGTTCTAGGCCCACTTAGGTACTGCTCCCTCCAAGTCTTCTTTTCTCCATGCTGCTTGGATTGCTGGCCCATCTTTCATGCTTTGGCATATCTGGTTGGAGAGGAATCGTCGCATATTCCAAGATGTCCGGCTTGGTGTTTTGCATCTTTGGTGGAAAATATCACATTCTCTTCAGGAAACTATTCTTGTGAAGTGTGAGCTTGATGGGGGTATGGATCCGGTTGATCTTGCTATTTGTAATCGCCTCAATTTTCATCTATAGGATGGGGCTGCAACTCATAGGTTTCCTTCTATGTCCAGGCAGTTTCACCATCAGAAGAAGGGTCGAGTTAACCAAGATGGGCACTGGACTCCTCCTCCCTGTGGAGTTCTGAAAATTAACACTGATGGTTCTTCCCGTGGGAATCCTGGTCCAGCTGGTATTGGCGGAGTGGCTCATTGTAGTTTTGGGGATGTTAAATTTTTCTT
This sequence comes from Cupressus sempervirens, assembly GCA_028749045.1. Classification (NCBI taxonomy): domain Eukaryota; kingdom Viridiplantae; phylum Streptophyta; class Pinopsida; order Cupressales; family Cupressaceae; genus Cupressus; species Cupressus sempervirens. The sequence continues at coordinate 451,705,646 of CM053788.1, forward strand.
CTCATTTCATAAGGGTGATTATACTAACAATCTCATGGAAGCTCAGGCTATTTTATATGCTGTGGAATAGTGTTGCTTGCAGGGATGGAGTAAGATTATATGTGAGTCTGATTCCCAGATGGTGGTGAACATGCTTTCTTCACAAGAGCTTGAGGATGTTAGTTGGCAACTGACCACTATTGTTAAGCAGATTCTTTTCTTCTCTTCCTCTTTTTAGTTCATTAGGTTCACGTATATTCCTTGTGAATGGAATAGAATTGCTGATTATTTAGCCAAATGGGCATCTAGTCATGATCCGGGTTGGAATATTAGGGATAGAAGGCAACTGTCCTTTGAGATGGTGCAAGAATTTGATGATCTTGTTGCTCAGGATCGAGCTCCTTGTTGAGCTCTCCTTGTTGTATTCCTTTCTGTCTTAATAAATTTTTACCCCTCTTTTTGCAGAAGAAAAAAAAAATGAAGTACTTACTTCTAATTAATTAAACAAAGTTATTTAATTAAATAAGAAGCCATTCCTAATTAATTAAATGAAGTTATTTAATTAAATAAGAAAAGTGTCTCTAATTAATTAAAGATTATTTAATTAAATAGAAAAAGTAATTATGAGAGCATATCTCATTTTATTAAATTAAATATCTCAACAAAATCTCTCTTCAGTTCAAAAAGGGAAATTTCTAGTTCATTATTGATAAAAAATGAGTTAAATTAGTTAACTCATTTTTTTACTCAAATTGAATCAGTTAACTCCTTATTTTACTCAAATTAAATCTATTAACTCCCTTTAATTTGGAAATCTCCCTTTATGATGGAACTTCACCTTTAATCCTGACCGTTGATTGAAATCGATCTCAACCGTTGATGAATTCCAAGAAAGTCTATTTAAGAGACCCTCATCTCTTCATTTTGAAAGGTTGAATGAGAATTTGCATCAAATTGTTGTTGGAATTCATACTCACATTTTCTCATATTCACATACGCAAAGATCAAGTTTGACCAAAAGTTGATCAGATTTAAGCACAGTTGAATAGTTTCGAAAATAATTTTGAAATAATGTGAGGCCTCGCCCCGACCCTTCGTAGCTTAGTTGTTATTTTATCATTTTGACACTCACAACTCGAGATGCCGAGACATTATCTGATACTTAGAACATATTATATTATTTCATGTTGTGTGATGTTATTTTTACATATTTGAGTTCGTTATTTAATGTTTTATGTATATGTATGTTGATGAATTCCATAAATGTAGGATTGATACTTTGACTTAAGAGTTTTTTTTAAATGGTTAAGAATTAAGAAGGATGAAGAAACCCTTATTAATGTATGTTTCAATTTATGAGAATTACTGATACGTATATATGTACATGTGATTTTCGAGACTACTGATGTGTGCATTGAGTGTGCAGATATTTTAGTCGAGGAAACTAACGGAGGAATAGAACTGATCTCTTTGTGCTAATTTTTGGAAGCCTTGTTGTTCTTAATTCACGTATTGTATTGTGAGATATATATATATGTATCTTCTTTGTTCAGTGAATGGTAAATGTTTGTAATTATGTTCTTTCAGTGTCGCTTGACACTTGTAAAATGGTTATGTGCTTCAGTGGCTGTTTAGGGTTAATTGTTTAACCTTTGGACTAAGTTGGTTTAAGTTAGTGTCATTTTTCTATTAGGTTCTTATTTAAGGTTGGTCATCCATAATCCGGAGTAGTGCTTAATTTGCAAGTTAGAGTAGTTAGATGGACCTATTTTATTCCTAGATTTTATTTGACTCTAAACCTCTTTCCTAAAGCTTTTAAACATGCTATTATTCTAACCAAAGGGTATGGGTATGGGTTAGGGGTCTTTTCCAACCCCTAAGCCCCTTTTTTTGACTTTTGAGGTCACTTAAAAAGTCCCTTTTTGCCTTTGTGCGAAAATTGACCATTGTTATCTTGAGTTACCTCACCTCATCTCCACTTAGAGTTTAATCATGGTGTAGGTTGAGTTAGGAGTTTTTAGATTTGTTAGTAGGTGGAGATAGTTATTGCTCCTTTTGGGTGGTTGAGTTGGAGGCTTATTTAGAGGCCTTCGTTGGACTAGTTGGTTGTTACCCAATCTCTACATTTAGAGAAGAGTTCTTGAAGATCGAAGGAAGGAGAAGGAAACTCTACTCAAACTTGTTCATTGCCATTACCTCTTTGTGAAGGTTGGAATTCTCATCTCCCTTGTTCAGATTTCATTCTTGTTTCATGTTTATGCTACCTTGTTTTTGTTTCAATGTTTGTATGTTTGTGGGTATTGTTGGGAAGCTTTGGAAACCATATTATTTTTGGTTGATTTCCTTTCATGTTTATGTTTGAAATTTTGAGATTTTTCTTACATGGGTGTTTTGGTATTACTCACCCTTGGAGAGGGTAGAAGTGACCAATTTTGGGAAAGGTCTGTTTAGTCGGACTCCATCCAGTGTAGAGTCTCTTCTCAGGATGAGAAGAGGGAGGAAGGGTAGGGTGTTATGGGCCCCTACCTATCAGCACAAACCTTGTATGATTCTGGTATGTTGAAATGGAAGAAGGGAAGTTCTTGGTATATAGCCCCGATTGGGCATCTATTGGTGTTGTGCTTGACTTCTCTTGGTTGGAAGAATCCACCTTTCCCTAGTTTTGATTCATTGTGAATCCTATTGTGTAAACCGTGTATGATTATGCATATTTTATTTTCTCTTGGTTATGCTTGGTTGTCACCCGATTAGATATTTGTTCCCTCCATGGTTCTAGAAATGAGTTGCAGAAAAACATTATAAATCCCTTGATTTTGATCATGAAGAAAATTGGACTAAATTGTTGAAATTTGGGATTGAGATCCTATTGTAAATTGTATTTTAAACTTAGTTGTAATGGCAACGAAGTCGAGTTTTCTTCTTGGTTCTTTCCCGGCTGAGCCTTTGAATCAGGTTGGCCAATAAAATTGGTGTTGAGTAAAATTGCTTGTCATATGGTTTAATCATAAATTTTAAATTGGATGGATGCATATCAAAATAGGATGGAATTATGTATGATATGATATGATTTTAATTAAGAAATTTTTTTTTTCTAGTATTCCTTGTATGATATATGTGAAAAACTATGTTGGGGAAAGGATAATGATTAAGGTTGATTTAGTTTAATCCAAGTTATTCAGAAGATCAACTAATCAAGTATTATTGTGACAAGATTATTAACACTATGTTTAAATCCATTCAATTCTACTCCCTTGTATAAGTGATGGAAGGATATTGATCAAAGTATGATCTGTGAATGCTCCTACATGAATTTTGGTGTGAATTGAATGACAAATTTAGTCCTTGGTTTAATCTTATCTAGATGTGATAGAAAATTGTATCGAATCCTACCTTAATCACCTAATAGATTTAAGAGATGCATTATTAGTTTTGTAAGCCATAAGAAATTTTTAGGAATTAAAAACCTTGTGATAATATTAGCATTATGTTAGCTTTTCAATTTTTTTGATCCAACTTAAAGAAGATTAAATTAACTTTCCATATCATCCCTAAGAGAAAATTTCAAAAAAAACACCCACCTACAAGATGCTGGAAATTGTATGGAGAAATAATTTATTCTCTTGTTGAACAGAGAATATTCCTTGAATTCTTTAAGAAAATAAAAATATAAGATATATTTTCTAAATTTAATAATATCTAAACTAGTTTTGAGAAATTGAAAAAAGAAAATATCCTATTCCTATCAACTAAACTTTATGTATTAATGTTGGGTAGACGTCAGTTTTGGAAGGAAAAAATATTCATAATAAAATAAATTTGGGGTAGGTCATCACATGGGATGACGTCACCCCATGTCCCATCTCCCTCCTCCATATAAGATTGGCGCTCAAATCTTTAAGTTGCTACTTGCAACTATGTCTTTTCCCCTTATACTTTTGGGCCGCAGGTTTGATGGAGAGAGGGTGGAGGCGGCTCTGCAGCTGCACCCTCGGGCAGAGCGCTATCCCAAGGACAGCACTTGCCCAAGGGCTTGGGGAAGTAGGTGTGTAGGGGGGTGTACGGGTAGCTTAGGATAGGAGGTTAGTTTGTAGGTAGTTTCATATTTAAGTTTTTTTTTAGTTTGTAATTAGTATGTTAGTTAGTTTATTATTTATTTTAATTTGTGTTTGATTAAAATGTTTAAATAAGTTAGTGGTTAATTTATATTCTTTGTAGTTAGATTTTATTAATTTAGTTAGTTTTAGATTTAGCATTAAGTTAGTATGTTAGTTTAGGTATATGTTATTTATTTTGTTTGTTTAATTGTTAATAAAATTAGTAAAAGATCATGTTAGAATAGTTGTATTATTTTTAAGTTAGTTTAATATTAAATGTAATATAGTTAAATTTTAAGTTAGTTAGTATTTTATATATATATATATATATATATATATATATATATATATATATATATATATCAATAGAATTTAGTTGCAATTTTAGTTTTAATTTACTATAAATGGAATGTGGTATTCGATTTGTGATTAGACAAGAATTTAAAAATGATATGTTTAGTTTCGTTATGAATTAAGCATGATGTTAAATTAATATTAATTTATAAGTTCTATCGTCAATTAAATTAGTATAACTTTAGCTCTATGCTATAATGATTTTAAACTAGTCTAAATGTATTATTGATTTATATTTAGTTAGTTTTTACTTCATTAAATTTAAATTTAGTAAGATTTTGATGGTTTATTAATATGTTAAAATAGTTGTAAAGTTTAAAGTTAATAAATTTGATATACACATGTTTTGTTTTAATTCTAGTTAAGTTGTTTTTCCTTAAAGTGATTTTTTTTTTTATATCGATAAATTTGTAAATTGATAATTGTCTAAGAGTTCTATAGTTGATTTTGATTATATACTTCCAATAAATCTAAAACTTGAATACATTTCATTGTCTTATAAATAATTTTCACATATTTTGTAAGTTAATGTAATGACGTAATTTTCGTCGATATCAATCTTGTAACAAAATTTTTCAAAATCTTAACGATGTAATCGTTCTCATGTTATAATCTTAAGACATAATGTAGAGAAATTGTACTAAAACTTCTATCTCAATCATATAAAACTTAGAGCATGTTTAATTATTAATTATTATTCAAAAAAAAAATTTGGAATGTGTTTTTGACCTCGTAGTTTGGGCATGACAAATAATTAAATGAAATTATTTAATTAAATGGAGTACTTACTTCTAATTAATTAAACAAAGTTATTTAATTAAATTAGAAGCCATTCCTAATTAATTAAATGAAGTTATTTAAGTAAATAAGAAAAGTCTCTCTAATTAATTAAACATTATTTAATTAAATAGAAAAAGTAATTATGAGAGCATATCTCATTTTATTAAATTAAATATCTCAACAAAATCTCTCTTCAGTTCAAAAAGGGAAATTTTCAGTTCACTATTGATCAAAAATGAGTTAAATGAGTTAACTCCTTTTTCTACTCAAATTGAATCAGTTAACTCCTTATTTTACTCAAAATAAATCTGTTAACTCCCTTTAATTTGGAAATCTCCCTTCATGATTGAACTTCACCTTTAATCCTGACCATTGCTTGAAATCGATCTCAACCGTTGATGAATTTCAGGAAAATCTATTTAAGAGACCCTCATCTCTTCATTTTGAAAGGTTGAATGAGGATTTGCATCGAATTGTTGCTAGAATTCATACTCACATTTCCTCATATTCATATACGCAAAGATCAAGTTTGACCAAAAGTTCACCAGATTTAACCACGGTTGACTTGAGTTGACTAGTTTCGAAAAGAATTTTGAAATAATTAAATGAAATTATTTAATTAAACGAAGTACTTACTTCTAATTAATTAAACAAAGTTATTTAATTAAATGAGAAGCCATTCCTAATTAATTAAATGAAGTTATTTAATTAAATAAGAAAAGTGTCTCTAATTAATTAAATATTATTTAATTAGATAGAAAAAGTAATTAGGAGAGCATATCTCATTTTATTAAATTAAATATCTCAACAAAATCTCTCTTCAGTTCAAAAAGAGAAATTACCAGTTCACTGTTGATAAAAAATGAGTTAAATTAGTTAACTCATTTTTCTACTCAAATTGAATCAGTTAACTCTTTATTTTACTCAAATTAAATCTGTTAACTCCCTTTAATTTGGAAATATCCCTTTATGACTGAACTTCACCTTTAATCTTGACCGTTGATTGAAATTGATCTCAACCGTTGATGAATTCCAAGAAAGTCTATTTAAGAGACCCTCATCTCTTCATTTTGAAAGGTTGAATGAGAATTTGCATCGAATTGTTGCTAGAATTCATACTCACATTTGCTCATATTCACATACGCAAAGATCAAGTTTGACCAAAAGTTGATCAGATTTAACCATGGTAGACTTGAGTTGACTAATTTCGAAAAGAATTTTGAAATAATTAAAAGAAATTATTTAATTAAATGGAGTACTTAATTCTAATTAATTAAACAAAGTTAATTAATTAAATTAGAAGCCATTCCTAATTAATTAAATGAAGTTATTTAATTCAATAAGAAAAGTGTCTCTAATTAATTAAAGATTATTTAATTAAATAGAAAAAGTAATTATGAGAGCATATATCATTTTAATAAATTAAACATCTCAACAAAATCTCTCTTCAGTTCAAAAAGGGAAATTTTCAGTTCAGTATTGATCAAAAATGAGTTGAATCAGTTAACTCCTTGTTCTACTCAAATTGAATCAGTTAAATCCTTATTTTACTCAAATTAAATCTGTTAACTCCCTTTAATTTGGAAATCTCCCTTTGTGACTAAACTTCACCTTCAATCCTGACCATTGATTGAAATCGATCTCAATCGTTGATGAATTCCAGGAAAGTCTATTTAAGAGACGCTCATCTCTTCATTTTGAAAGGTTGAATAAAAATTTGCATTGAATTGTTGCTAAAATTCATACTCACATTTGCTCATATTCACATACGCAAAGATCAAGTTTGACCAAAAGTTGACCAGATTTAACCACGGTTGACTTGAGTTGACTAGATTTCAATTTTTTTTGAAATAATTAAACAAAATTATTTAATTAAATGGAGTACTTACTTCTAATTAATTAAACAAAGTTATTTAATTAAATGAGAAGCCATTCCTAATTAATTAAATGAAGTTATTTAATTAAACAAGAAAAGTGTCTCTAATTAATTAAAGATTACTTAATTAAATAGAAAAAGTAATTATAAGAGCATATCTCATTTTATTAAATTAAATATCTCAACAAAATCTCTCTTCAGTTCAAAAAGGAAAATTTTCAGTTCACTATTGATCAAAAATGAGTTAAATGAGTTAACTCCTTTTTCTACTCAAATCGAATCAATTAACTCTTTATTTTACTCAAATTAAATCTGCTAACTCCCTTTAATTTGGAAATCTCCCTTTATGACTGAACTTCACCTTTAATCCTGACCGTTGATTGAAATCGATCTCAACCGTTGATGAATTCCAGGAAAGTCTATTTAAGACACCCTCATATCTTTATTTTGAAAGGTTGAATAAGAATTTGCATCGAATTGTTGCTAGAATTCATACTCACATACGCAAAGATTAAGTTTGACCAAAAGTTGACCAGATTTAACCACGGTTGACTTGAGTTGACTAGTTTCGAAAAGAATTTTGAAATAATTAAATAAAATTATTTAATTAAATGGAGTACTTACTTCTAATTAATTAAACAAAGTTATTTAATTAAATGAGAAGTCATTCCTAATTAATTAAATGAAGTTATTTAATTAAATAAGAAAAGTATCTCTAATTAATTAAAGATTATTTAATTAAATAGAAAAAGTCATTATGAGAGCATATCTCATTTTATTAAATTAAATATCTCAACAAAATCTCTCTTCAGTTCAAAAAGGGAAATTTCCAGATCACTATTTATCAAAAATGAGTTAAATCAGTTAACTCTTTTTTCTGCTCAAATTGAATCAGTTAACTCCTTATTTTATCCAAATTAAATCTCTTAACTCCCTTTAATTTGAAAATCTACCTTTATAACTAAACTTCACCTTTAATCCTGACCGTTGATTGAAATCGATCTCAACTGTTAATGAATTCCAGGAAAGTCTATTTAAGAGAACCTCATCTCTTCATTTTGAAAGTTTGAATGAGACTTTGCATCAAATTGTTGCTGGAATTCATACTCACATTTGCTCATATTCACATACGCAAAGATCAAGTTTGACCAAAAGTTGACCAGATTTAACCACGATTGACTTGAGTTGACTAGTTTCGAAAAGAATTTTGAAATAATTAAACAAAATTATTTAATTAAATGGAGTACTTACTTCTAATTAATTAAATAAAAGTTATTTAATTAAATGAGAAGCCATTCCTAATTAATTAAATGAAGTTATTTAATTAAATAAGAAAAGTGTCTCTAATTAATTAAAGATTACTTAATTAAATAGAAAAAGTAATTATGAGAGCATATCTCATTTTACTAAATTAAATATCTTAACAAAATCTCTCTTCAGTTCAAAAAGGGAAATTTTCAGTTCACTATTGATAAAAAATGAGTTAATTCAATTAACTTCTTTTTCTACTCAAATTGAATCAGTTAACTCCTTATTTTACTCAAATTAAATATGTTAGCTCCCTTTAATTTTGAAATCTACCTTTATGACTGAACTTCACATTTAATCCTGACCGTTGATTGAAATCGATCTCAACCGTTGATGAATTTCAAGAAAGTCTATTTAAGAGACCCTCATCTCTTCATTTTGAAAGGTTGAAAGAGAATTTGCATCGAATTGTTGCCGGAATTCATACTCACATTTGCTCATATTCACATACGCAAAGATCAAGTTTGACCAAAAGTTGACCAGATTTAACCACGACTGACTTGAGTTGACTAGTTTTGAAAAGAATTTTGAAATAATTAAACAAAATTATTTAATTAAATGGAGTACTTACTTCTAATTAATTAAACAAAGTTATTTAATTAAATGTGAAGCCATTCCTAATTAATTAAATGCAGTTATTTAATTAAATAAAAAAATTGTCTCTAATAAGATAAAAATTATTTAATTAAATAAAAAAAAAATTATGAGAGCATATCTCATTTTATTAAATTAAATATCTCAACAAAATCTCTCTTCAGTTCAAAAAGAAAAATTTTCAGTTCACTATTGATCAAAAATGAGTTAAATTAGTTAACTCATTTTTCTACTCAAATTGAATCAGTTAACTCCTTATTTTACTCAAATTAAATCTGTTAACTCTCTTTAATTTGAAAATCTCTATTTATGACTGGACTTCACCTTTAATCCTGACGGTTGATTGAGATCGATCTCAACCATTGATGCATTTCACGAAAGTCTATTTAATAAGTTGGATTAATAAGTGATAACATTCACGCCTAATACTAACTGAATGAACCTAAAAGGATAAGTGTTTTGTTCTCATCCATGCTTTGAGTGCTTGTATAGGCTAGGATGGGAGTAGTGAGACGCATGGTTGTGATCTTGCATTCCATAGTATGCCTTGTCAGTATGAGAGGATACTAGTGGCCGCATGAGATCAGTATGGACCCGTGTAGTTTAGCTAACTGCCAAGGTAACTTGTACGTGATAAATGCGATGACACTTTCCCGCTTGCATAGTAGGTTCCTACATGTCATTGTGTGCCTCTGGGAAGTAGATGTCAGTTTTGTGATTGGAACCTTTGAGTTAGTATACTTTTAATATTCTTGGACTTATAGAGATATGTGCTATGTGATTTTGATAGCTTGTTTGGGACTTGAGATTATCTCCTTAGCATGGTGGGAGTGGACCACTTTGGTACCACGCGGTAGGGTGGTAGTGTATTTTTCACTCCTATCATTTGAGACTCATTGAGACATCGTGGCTAATGCGTCCTTCGTGATGGTGGATATGTATCCTTTCATTGATTATTAGCATATGTTAGATGATATTATCTTATGCTTATATTTGCATGTTAGATTACTTTCTACATATGATGTTGTATATGTTAGGAGTGACATTCCTACTATGTTAATACCGATGATCTCTTCAGTGATTTGAGATGTTATGCACGAAGGCATGGCTAGGATCCATGATGGTCTAATGATGCTATTAATGGTTGGGAGGAACCTTGCACTTAGTTTATTTTGTTTGATCTTTATGATAGATGTATATGTCTTCTATGATGATGTATCATGTGATTATCTCTACTTTGATGTATCATAGATTGGAATAGGATGATGTACCTTATTCTACATTTGTATATTCTTTGAGCTTGTCATACCCTGTGACATGTACAGAGGATGATTGAGCATTTGAAAATGTAATGTTTAAACATTGGACTTATCATTATTATTTCATGTGGATGTTGTACTAGATGGATTATTATATGTAATTCAGTGTTAAAAAATCTTTAAAAAATGTAATCTGTTATGGATCTTCTATTTACTTTCAGATGGACATTGCTATTGCTTCTGTTATTGTGAATAAGTTATGTATGGAATTTACTTTCATGTAAAAAAAAAAAGTTACCAAACATAGTGAAACTCTAAGTTAATTCTTTGGATCCCTTGGCAAGGCGTTACAATTAAACAAAGTTATTTAATTAAATGAGAAGTCATTCCTAATTAATTAAATGAAGTTATTTAATTAAATAAGAAAAGTGTCTCTAATTAATTAAAGATTATTTAATTAAATAGAAAAAGTAATTACAAGAGCATATCTCATTTTATTAAATTAAATATCTCAACAAAATCTCACTTCAGTTCAAAAAGGGAAATTTCCAGTTCACTATTGATCAAAAATGAGTTAAATCAGTTAACTCCTTTTTTTACTCAAATTGAATCATTTAACTCCTTATTTTACTCAAATTAAATCTGTTAACTCCGTTTAATTTAGAAATCTCCCTTTATGACTGGACTTCACCTTTAATCCAGACCATTGCTTGAAATCGATCTCAACCGTTCATGAATATTAGGAAAGTCTATTTAAGAGACCCTCATCTCTTCATTTTGAAAGTTTGAATGAGAATTTTCATCAAGTTGTTGCTCGAATTCATACTCACATTTGCTCGTATTCACATACGCAAAGATCAAGTTTGACTAAAAGTTGACCAGATTTAACCACGGTTGACTTGAGTTGACTAGTTTTGAAAATAATTTTGAAATAATTAAACAAAATTATTTACTTAAATGGAGTACTTACTTTTAATTAATTAAACAAAGTTATTTAATTAAATGAGAAGCCATTCTTAATTAATTAAATGAAATTATTTAATTAAATAAGAAAAGTGTCTCTAATTAATTAAAGATTATTTAATTAAATAGAAAAAGTAATTACAAGAGCATATCTCATTTTATTAAATTAAATATCTCAACAAATTCTCTCTTTAGTTCAAAACGGTAAATTTTCAGTTCACTATTGATCAAAAATAAGATAAATCAGTTAACTCATTTTTCTACTCAAATTGAAATAGTTAACTCCTTATTTTACTCAAATTAAATCTGTTAACTCCCTTTAATTTTGAAATCTCCTTTTATGACAGAACTCCACCTTTAATTCTGACCGTTGATTCAAATTGATCTAAACCATTGATGAATTCCAAGAAAGTCTATTTAAGAGACCCTCATCTTTTCATTTTGAAAGGTTGAAAGAGAATTTGCATCGAATTGTTGCTGGAATTCATACTCACATTTGCTCATATTCACATACGCAAAGATCAAGTTTGACCAAAAGTTGACCAGATTTCATCACGGTTGACTTGAGTTGACTAGTTTCGAAAAAAAATTTAAAATAATTAAACAAAATTATTTAATTAAATGGAGTACTTACTTCTAATTAATTAAACAAAGTTATTTAATTAAATGAGAAGTCATTCCTAATTAATTAAATGAAGTTATTTAATTAAATAAGAAAAGTATCTCTAATTAATTAAAGATTATTTAATTAAATAGAAAAAGTAATTACAAGAGCATATCTCATTTTATTAAATTAAATATCTCAACAAAATATTTCTTCAGTTTAAAAAGGGAAATTTCTAGTTCACTATTGATAAAAAATGAGTTAAATCAATTAACTCCTTTTTCTACTCAAATTGAATCAGTTAACTCATTATTTTACTCAAATTAAATCTGTTAACACCTTTAAATTTGGAAATCTACCTTTATGACTGAACTTCACCTTTAATACTGACCGTTGATTGAAATCGATCTCAACCGTTGATGAATTTCATAAAAGTCTATTTAAAAGACCCTCATCTCTTCATTTTGAAAGGTTCAATGAGAATTTGCATCGAATTGTTACTGGAATTCATACTCACATTTTCTCATATTCACATACGCAAAGATTAAGTTTGACCAAAAGTTGACCAGATTTAACCACAGTTAACTTAAGTTGACTAGTTTCGAAAAGAATTTTGGAATAAATAAACGAAATTATTTAACTAAATGGAGTACTTACTTCTAGCTAATTAAACAATGTTATTTAATTAAATGAGAAGCCATTCCTAATTAATTAAATAAGAAAAGTGTCTCTAATTAATTAAAGATTATTTCATTAAATAGAAAAATTAATTACGATAGCATATCTGATTTTATTAAATTAAATTTCTTAACAAAATCTCTCTTCAGTTCAAAAAGGAAAATTTCCAGTTCACTATTGATAAAAAAATGAGTTAAATCAGTTAACTCCTTTTCCTACTCAAATAGAATCAGTTAACTCCTTATTTTACTCAAATTAAATCTGTTAACTCCCTTTAATTTGAAAATCTTCCTTTATGACTGAACTTCACCTTTAATCCTGACCGTTGACTGAAATTGATCTGAACCGTTGATAAATTCCAAGAAAGTCTATTTAAGAGACCCTCATCTCTTCATTTTGAAAGGTTGAATGAGAAATTGCATTGAATTGTTGCTTGAATTCATACTCACATTTGCTCATATTCACATACGCAAATATCAAGTTTGACCAAAAGTTGACCAAATTTAACCACGGTTGACTTGAGTTGACTAGTTTCAAAAAAAATTTTGAAATAATTAAACGAAATTATTTAATTAAATGAAGTACTTACTTCTAATTAATTAAACAAATTTATTTAATTAATTGAGAAGCCATTCCTAATTAATTGAATGAAGTTATTTAATTGAATGAAATTATTTAGTTAAATAAGAAAAGTGTCTCTAATTAATAAAAGATTATTTAATTAAATAGAAAAAGTAATTAGGAGAGCATATCTCATTTTATTAAATTAAATATCTCAACAAAATCTCTCTTTAGTTCAAAAAGCGAAATTTCTAGTTCACTATTGATAAAAAATGAGTTAAATCAGTTAACTCCTTTTTCTACTCAAATTGAATCATTTAACTCCTTATTTTACTCAAATTAAATATGTTAACTCCCTTTAATTTGAAAATCTCCCTTTTATGACTGAAGTTCACCTTTAATCCTAACCGTTGATTGAAATCGATCTCAACTGTTGATGAATTTCAAAAAAGTCTATTTAAAAGACCCTCATCTCTTCATTTTGAAAGGTTGAATGAGAATTTGCATCGAATTGTTGCTGGAATTCATTCTCACATTTGCTCATATTCACATACGCAAAGATTAAGTTTGATAAAAAATTAACCAGATTTAACCATGGTTGATTTGAGCTGACTAGTTTCGAAAAGAATTTTGAAATAATTAAATGAAATTATTTAATTAATTGGAGTACTTACTTCTAATTAATTTTAAAAAGTTATATAATTAAATGAGAAGCCAATCCTAATTAATTAAATGAAGTTATTTAATTAAATAAGAAAAGTGTCTCTAATTAATTAAATATTATTTAATTAAATAGAAAAAGTAATTACGATAGCATATTTCATTTTATTAAATTAAATATCTCAACAAAATCTCTCTTCAGTTCAAAAAAAGAAATTTCCAGTTCACAATTGATCAAAAATGAGTTAAATGAGTTAACTCCTTTTTCTACTCAAATTGAATCAATTAACTCATTATTTTACTCAAATTAAATCTGTTAACTCTGTTTATTTTGAAAATCTCCCTTTATGACTGAACTTCACCTTTAATCCTGACTGTTGATTGTAATTAATCTCAACAGTTGATGAATTCCAAGAAAGTCCATTTAAGAGACCCTCATCTTTTCATTTTGAAAGGTTGAATGAGAATTTGCATCGAATTGTTGTTGGAATTCATACTCACATTTTCTCATATTCACATACACAAAGATCAAGTTTGACCAAAATTTGACCAGATTTAACCATGGTTGACTAGTTTCGAAAAGAATTTTGAAATAATTAAACAAAATTATTTAATTAAATGGAGTACTTACTTCTAATTAATTAAAATAAGTTATTTAATTAAATGAGAAGCCATTCCTAATCAATTAACTCTTTTTTCTACGCAAATTGAATCAGTTAACTCCTTATTTTACTCAAATTAAATCTGTTAACTCTGTTTAATTTAGAAATCTCCCTTTATGATTGGACTTCACCTTTAATCCTGACCATTGCTTGAAATCGATCTCAACCGTTCATAAATTTTAGGAAAGTCTATTTAAGAGACCCTCATCTCTTCATTTTGAAAGTTTGAATAAGAATTTGCATCGAGTTGTTGCTCGAATTCATACTCACATTTGCTCGTATTCACATACGCAAAGATCAAGTTTGACCAAAAGTTGACCAGAGTTAACCACAGTTGACTTGAGTTGACTAGTTTTGAAAAGAATTTTGAAATAATTAAACAAAATTATTTAATTAAATGGAGTACTTACTTCTAATTAATTAAACAAAGTTATTTAATTAAATGAGAAGTCATTCTTAATTAATTAAATGAAGTTATTTAATTAAATAAGAAAAGTGTCTCTAATTAATTAAAGATTATTTAATTAAATAGAAAAAAGTAATTATGAGAGCATATCTGATTTTATTAAATTAAATATCTCAACAAAATCTCTCTTGAGTTCAAAAAGGGAAATTTCCATTTCACTATTGATCAAAAATGAGTTAAATCAGTTAACTCCTTTTTCTACTCAAATTGAATCAGTTAACTACTTATTTTGCTCAAATTAAATCTGTTAACTCCCTTTAATTTGGAAATCTCCCTTTATGACTAAACTTCACCTTTAATCCTGACCGTTGATTGAAATCGATCTCAATCGTTGATGAAATCCAAGAAAGTCTATTTAAAAGACAATCATCTCTTCATTTTGAAAGGTTGAATCAGAATGTGCATCGAATTGTTGCTGGAATTCATACTCACATTTTCTCATATTCACATTCACAAATATCAAGTTTGACCAAAAGTTGACCAAATTTAACCACATTTGACTTGAGTTGACTACTTTCCAATTTTTTTTTGAAATAATTAAATGCAATTATTTAATTAAATGGAGTACTTACTTCTAATTAATTAAACAAAATTATTTAATTAAATGAGAAGCCATTCCTAATTAATTAAATGAAGTTATTTAATTAAATAAAAAAAGTGTCTCTAATTAATTAAAGATTATTTAATTAAATAGAAAAAGTAATTATGAGAGCATATCTCATTTTATCAAATTAAATATCTCAACAAAATCTCTCTTTAGTTCAGAAAGAGAAATTTCCAGTTCACTATTGATTAAAAATGAGTTAAATCAGTTAAGTCCTTTTTCTACTGAAATTGAATCAGTTAACCCCTTATTTTACTCAAATTAAATCTGTTAACTCCTTTTAATTTGGAAATCTCCCTTTATGACTGAACTTCACCTTTAATCCTGACCGTTGATTGAAATCGATTTCAACTGTTGATGAATTTCAGGAAAGTCTATTTAAGAGACCCTCATCTCTTCGTTTTGAAAGGTTGAATAAGAATTTGCATCGAATTGTTGCTGGAATTCATACTCACATTTTCTCATATTCACATATGCAAAGATCAAATTTGACCAAAAGTTGACCAGATTTAACCATGGTTCACTTGAGTTAACTAGTTTCGAAAAAAAAATTTAAATAATTAAACAAAATTATTTAATTAAATAAAGTACTTACTTCTAATTAATTAAACAAAGTTATTTAATTAAATGAGAAGCCATTCCTAATTAATTAAATGAAGTTATTTAATTAAATAAGAAAAGTGTCTCTAATTAATTAAAGATTATTTAATTAAATTGAAAAAGTAATTATGAGAGCATATCTCATTTTATTAAATTAAATATCTCAACAAAATCTCTCTTCAGTTCTAAAAGGGAAATTTTCAATTCACTATTGATAAAAAATGAGTTAAATGAGTTAACTCCTTTTTCTACTCAAATTGAATCAGTTAACTTCTTATTTTACTCAAATTAAATATGTTAACTCTCATTAATTTGGAAATCTCTCTTTATGACTGAACTTCACATTTAATCCTGACTGTTGATTGAAATTGATCTCAATCGTTGATGAATTTTAGAAAAGTCTATTTAAGAGACCCTCATCTCTTCGTTTTGAAAGGTTGAATAAGAATTTGCATCGAATTGTTGTGAGAATTCATACTCACATTTGCTCATATTCACATGCGCAAAGATCAAGTTTGACCAAAAGTTGACCAGATTTAACCACGGTTGACTTGAGTTGACTAGTTTTGAAAAGTATTTTGAAATAATTAAACGAAATTATTTAATTAAATGGAGTACTTACTTGTAATTAATTTTAAAAAGTTATTTAATTAAATAAGAAGCCATTCCTAATTAATTAAATGAAGTTATTTAATTAAATGAGAACAATGTCTCTAATTAATTAATAATTTTTAATTAAATAGAAAAAGTAATTATGAGAGCATATCTCATTTTATTAAATTAAATATCTCAACAAAATCTCTCTTCAGTTCAAAAAGGGAAATTTCCAGTTCACTATTGATCAAAAATGAGTTAAATGAGTTTACTCCTTTTTCTACTCAAATTGAATCAGTTAACTCCTTATTTTACTCAAATTAAATCTGTTAACTTCTTTTAATTTTGAAATCGCCCTTTATAACTGAACTTCACCTTTGATCCTGACTGTTGATTGATATCGATCTCAACCGTTGATAAATTCTAAGAAAGTCTATTGAAGAGACCCTCATCTCTTCGTTTTGAAAGGTTGAATGCGAATTTTCATCGAATTGTTGCTGAAATTCATACTCACATTTTCTCATATTCACATACGCAAAGATCAAGTTTGACCAAAAATTGACTAAATTTAACCACGGTTAACTTGACTTGACTAGTTTCAAAAAGAATTTTTAAATAATTAAATGAAATTATTTAATTAAATGGAGTACTTACTTCTAATTAATTAAACAAATTTATTTAATTAAATGATTTTTAATTAAATAGAAAAAGTAATTATGAGAGCATATCTCATTTTATTAAATTAAATATCTCAACAAAATCTCTCTTCAGTTCAAAAAGGGAAATTTCCAGTTCACTATTGATAAAAAATTAGTTAAATGAGTTGACTCCTTTTTCTTCTCAAATTGAATCAATTAACTCCTTATTTTACTCAAATTGAATCTGTTAACTCACTTTAATTTGGAAATCTTCTTTTATGACTGAACTTCACCTTTAATCCTGACCGTTGATCTAAATCGATCTCAACCATTGATGAATTTCAGAAAAGTCTATTTAAGAGACTCTCATCTCTTCGTTTTAAAAGGTTGAATGAGAATTTGCATCAAATTGTTACTGGAATTCATACTCACATTTGCTCATATTCACATATGCAAAGATCAAGTTTGACCAAAAGCTGATCAAAGTTAACTACAGTTGACTTGAGTTGACAAGTTTTGAAAAGAATTTTTAAATAATTAAACGAAATTATTAAATTAAATGGAGTACTTAATTTCAATTAATTAAAAAAAGTTATTTAATTAAATGAGAAGAATTCTTAATTAATTAAATGAAGTTATTTAATTAAATAAGAAAAGTGTCTCTAATTAATTAAAAATTATTTAATTAAATAGAAAAAGTAATTACAAGAGCATATCTTATTTTATCAAATTAAATATCTCAACAAAATCTCTCTTCAGTTCAAAAAGGGAAATTTCCAGTTCACTATTGATAAAAAATGAGTTAAATCAGTTAACTCCTTTTTTCACTCAGATTGAATCAGTTAACTCTTTATTTTACTCAAATTAAATCTGTTAACTCCAGTTAATTTGGAAATCTCCCTTTATGACTAAACTTCACCTTTAATCTTGACTGCTGATTGAAATCGATCTCAACCGTTAATGAATTCTAGAAAAGTCTATTTAAGAGACCCTCATCTTTTCATTTTGAAAAGTTGAATGAGAATTTGCATCGAATTGTTGCTGAAATTCTTACTCACATTTGTTTATATTCACATATGCAAAGATCAAGTTTGACCAAAAATTGACCAGATTTAACCACGGTTGACTTGAGTTGACTAGTTTCGATAAGAATTTTGAAATAATGAAACAAATTTATTTAATTAAATGAATTACTTACTTCTAATTAATTAAACAAAGTAATTTAATTAAATGAGAAGCCATTCTTAACTAGTTAAATGAAGTTATTTAATTAAATAAAAAAAGTGTCTCTAATTAATTAAAGATTATTTAATTAAATAAAAAAAGTAATTATGAGAGTATATCTGATTTTATTAAATTAAATATCTCAACAAAATCTCTCTTCAGTTCAAAAAGAGAAATTTTTAGTTAACTATGATAAAAAATGAGATAAATCAGTTAACTCCTTATTTTACTCAAGTTCAATTTGTTAACTCCCTTTAATTAGAAATCTCCCTTCATGACTGAACTTCACCTTTAATGCTGACCGTTGATTGAAATTGATCTCAACCGTTAATAAATTTTAGAAAAGTCTATTTAAAAGACCCTCATCTATTCATTTTGAAAGGTTGAATGAGAATTTGCATCGAACTGTTAGTGGAATTCATACTCACATTTGCTCATATTCACATATGCAAAGATCAAGTTTGACCAAAAGTTGAACAGATTTAACCACGATGACTTGAGTTGACTAATTGTGAAAAAAAATTTGAAATAATGAAACGAAATTATTTAATTAAATGGATTACTTACTTCTAATTAATTAAACAAAGTAATTTAATTAAATGAGAAGCCATTCTTAAATAGTTAAATGAAGTTATTTAATTAAATAAAAAAAGTGTCTCTAATTAATTAAAGATTATTTAATTAAATAAAAAAAGTAATTATGAGAGTATATCTCATTTTATTAAATTAAATATCTCAACAAAATCTCTCTTCAGTTCAAAAAGAGAAATTTTTAGTTAACTATGATAAAAAAATGAAATAAATCAGTTAACTCTTTTTTCTACTCAAATTGAATCAGTTAACTCCTTATTTTACTCAAATTAAATTTGTTAACTCCCTTTAACTTAGAAATCTCTCTTTATGACTGAACTTCACCTTTAATCCTGACCGCTAATTGAAATCAATCTCAACCGTTGATGAATTCTGAAAAAGTCTATTTAAGAGACCATCATCTCTTCATTTTGAAAGGTTGAATGAGAATTTGTATCGAATTGTTGTTGGAATTCATACTCACATTTGCTCACATTCACATACGCAATGATCAAGTTTGACAAAAAGTTGACCAGATTTAACCACGGTTGACTTGAGTTGAATAATTTCGTAAATTTTTTTAAAAAAATTAAATGAAATTATTTAATTAAATGGAGTACTTACTTCTAATTAATCAAACAAAGTTATTTAATTAAATGAGAAGCTATTCCTAATTAATTAAATGAAGTTATTTAATTAAATAAGAAAAGTTTCTATAATTAATTAAAGATTATTTAATTAAATAGAAAAAGTAATTATGAGAGCATATCTCATTTTATTAAATTAAATATCTCAACAAAATCTCTATTCAATTCAAAAAGAGAAATTTCCAGTTCACTATTGATAAAAAATGAGTTAAATGAGTTAACTCCTTTTTCTACTCAAATTGAATCAGTTAATTCCTTATTTTACTCAAATTAAATATGTTAACTCCCTTTAATTTGGAAATCTTCCTTTATGACTGAACTTCACCTTTAATCTTGACCGTTGATTGAAATCGATCTCAACCGTTGATAAATTTTAGGAAAGTCTATTTAAGAGACCCTCATCTCTTCATTTTGAAAGGTTGAATGAGAATTTGCATCGAATTGTTGTTGGAATTCATACTCACATTTGCTCATATTCACATACGCAAAGATCAAGTTTGACCAAAAGTTGATCAGATTTAACCACAGTTGACTAGTTTCGAAAAGAATTTTGAAATAATTAAACAATTTTATTTAATTAAATGGAGTACTTACTTCTAATTAGTTAATCAAAGTTATTTAATTAAATGAGAAGCGATTCTTAAGTAATTAAATGAAGTTATTTAATTAAATAAGAAAAGTGTCTCTAATTAATTAAAAATTATTTAATCAAATAGAAAAAGTAATTATGAGAGCATATCTCATTTTATTAAATTAAATATCTTAACAAAATTTCTCTTCAGTTCAAAAAGAAAAATTTTCAGTTAACTATTGATGAAAAATGAGTTAAATCAATTAACTCCTTTTTCTACTCAAATTGAATCAGTTAACTCATTATTTTACTCAAATTAAATCTGTTAACTCCCTTTAATTTGAGAATCTCTCTTTATGACTGAACTTCACCTTTAATCCTAACCGTTGATTGAAATCGATCTCAACCATTGATGAATTCCAAAAAAGTCTATTTAAGAGACCTTCATCTCTTCATTTTGAAAGGTTGAATGAGAATTTGCATCAAATTGTTGCTGGAATTCATACTCACATTTGCTCATATTCACATACGCAAAGATCAAGTTTGACCAAAAGTTGACCAGATTTAACCACGGTTGACTTGAGTTGACTAGTTTCGAAAAGAATTTTGAAATAATTAAACAAAATTATTTAATTAAATGGAGTACTTACTTCTAATTAATTAAACAAAGTTATTTAATTAAATGAGAAGCCATTCCTAATTAATTAGATGAAGTTATTTAATTAAATAAGAAAAGTGTCTCTAATTAATCAAAAATTATTTAATTAAATAGAAAAAGTAATTATGAGAGCATATCTCATTTTATTAAATTAAATATCTCAACAAAATCTCTCTTTAGTTCAAAAAGGGAAATTTCTAGTTCACTATTGACCAAAAACGAGTTAAATCAGTTAACTTCTTTTTCTACTCAAATTGAATCATATAACTCTTTATGTTACTCAAATCAAATCTGTTAACTCCGTTTAATTTGAAAATCTCCCTTTATGACTAAACTTCACATTTAATACTGACCGTTGATTGAAATCAATCTCAACCGTTGATGAATTACAAGAAAGTCTATTTAAGAGACCCTCATCTCTTCATTTTGAAAGGTTGAATGAGAAATTGCATCGAATTATTGCTGGAATTCATACTCACATTTGCTTATATTCACATACGCAAAGATCAAATTTGACCAAAAGTTGACCAGATTTAACCACGGTTGACTTGAGCTGACTAGTTTGTGAAAAGAATTTTGAAATAATTAAAAGAAATTATTTAATTAAATAGAGTACTTACTTCTAATAAATAAAACAAAGTTATTTAATTAAATGAGAAGCCATTCCTAATTAATTAAATAAAGTTATTTAATTAAATAAGTAAAGTGTCTCTAATTAATTAAAGATTATTTAATTAAATAGAAAAAATAATTATGAGAGCATATCTCATTTTATTAAATTAAATATCTCAACAAAATCTCTCTTTAGTTCAAAAAGGGAAATTTTCAGTTCACTATTGATAAAAAAATTTGTTAAATCAGTTAACTCCTTTTTCTACTCAAATTGAATCACTTAACTCCGTATTTTACTCAAATTAAATCTGTTAACTCCCTTTAATTTGAAAATCTCCCTTTATGACTGAACTTCAACTTTAATCCTGACCATTGATTGAAATCAATCTCAACCCTTGATGAATTCCAGGAAAGTCTATTTAAGAGACCCTCATCTCTTCATTTTGAAAGATTGAATGAGAATTTGCATCCAATTGTTGCTAGAATTAATACTCACATTTGCTCATATTCACATACGCAAAGATCAAGTTTGACCAAAAGTTGACCAGATTTAACCACGGTTGACTTGGGTTTACTAGTTTCAAAAAGAATTTTGAAATAAATAAATGAAATTATTTATTTAAATGGAGTACTTACTTCTAATTTATTAAACAAAGTTTTTTAATTAAATGAGAAGCCATTCCTAGTTAATTAAATGAAGTTATTCAATTAAATAAGAAAAGTGTCTCTAATTAATTAAAAATTATTTAATTAAATAGAAAAAGTAATTATGACAGCATATCTCATTTTATTAAATTAAATATCTCAACAAAATCTCTCTTCATATAAAAAAGGGAAATTTTTAGTTCACTATTGATCGAAAATGAGTTAAATAAGTTAACTCCTTTTTCTACTCAAATTGAATCAGTTAACTTCTTATGTTACTTAAATTAAATCTTTTAACTCTCTTTAATTTGAATATCTTCCTTTATGACTGAACTTCACATTTAATCTTGACCGTTGATTGAAATCGATCTCAACCGTAGATAAATTCTTGGAAAGTCTATTTAAGAGACCCTCATCTTTTAATTTTGAAAGGTTGAATAAAAATTTGCATCGAATTGTTGCTGGAATTCATACTCACATTTGCTGATTTTCACATTCGCAAAGATCAAGTTTGACCAAAAGTTGCCCAAATTTAACCACGGTTGAATTGAGTTGACTAGTTTCAAAAAGAATTTTGAAATAATTAAACGAAATTATTAAATTAAATGGAGTACTTAGTTCTAATTAAATAAACAAGGTTATTTAATTAAGTGAGAAGCCATTCCTAATTAATTAAATGAAGTTATTTAATTAAATAAGAAAAGTGTCTCTAATTAATTAAAGATTATTTAATTAAGTAGAAAAAGTAATTATGAGAGCGTATCTCATTTTATTAAATTAAATATCTCAACAAAATCTCTCTTCAGTTCAAAAAGGGAAATTTTCAGTTCACTATTGATAAAAAATGAGTTAAATTAGTTAACTTCTTTTTCTACTCAAATTGAATCAATTAACTCCTTATTTAACTCAAATTAAATCTGTTAACTCCATTTAATTTGGAAATCTCCCTTTATGACTAAACTTCACCTTTAATCTTGACCGTTGATTGAAATCGATCTCAACCATTAATGAATTCTAGGAAAGTCTATCTAAGAGACCCTCATCTCCTCATTTTGAAAAGTTGAATGAATATTTGCATCGAATTGTTGTTGGAATTCATACTCACATTTGCTCATATTCACATACGCAAAGATTTAGTTTGATAAAAAGTTGACCAAATTTAACTATGGTTGACTTGAGTTCACTAGTTTGTAAAATATTTTTTGAAATAATTAAACAAAATTATTTAATTAAAGGGAGTACTTACTTCTAATTAATTAAACAAAGTTATTTAATTAAATGAGAAGCCATTCCTAATTAATTAAATGAAGTTATTTAATTAAATAAGAAAAGTGTCTCTAATTAATTAAAAATTATTTAATTAAATGGAAAAAGTAATTATGAGAGCATATCTCATTTTATTAAATTAAATATCTCAACAAAATCTCTCTTCAGTTCAAAAAGAGAAATTTTTAGTTCACTATTGATTAAAAATGAGTTAAACCAGTTAACTCCTTTTTCTACTCAAATTGAATCAGTTAATTCCATATTTTACTCAAATTAAATCTGTTAACTCCATTTAATTTGTAAATCTCCCTTTATGACTGAACTTCACCTTTAATCCTGACCGCTGATTAAAATCGATGTCATCCATTCAAGAATTCAAAGAAAGTCTATTTAAAAGACCCTCATCTCTTCATTTTGAAAGATTGAATGAGAATTTGCATCGAATTGTTGCTGAAATTCATACTCACATTTGCTCATATTCACATATACAAAAATCAAATTTGACCAAAAGTTGACCAGATTTAACCACGGTTGACTTGAGTTGCCTAGTTTCGAAAAGAATTTTAAAATAATTCAACAATATTATTTAATTAAATGGAGTACTTACTTCTAATTAATTAAACAAAATTATTTAATTAAATCAGAAGCCATTCCTAATTAATTCAATGAAGTTATTTAATTAAATAAAAAAAGTGTCTCTAATTATATAAAGATTATTTAATTAAATAGAAAAAGTAATTATGAGAGCATATTTCATTTTATTAAATTAAATATGTCAACAAAATCTCTCTTCAGTTCAAAAAGAGAAATTTTCAGTTCACTATTGATAAAAAATGAGTTAAATCAGTTAACTCCTTTTTCTACTCAAATTGAATTAGTTAACTCCTTATTTTACTCAAATTAAATCTGTTAACTCCCTTTAATTTGGAAATCTTCCTTTATGAGTGAACTTCACCTTTAATCCTGACGGCTGATTGAAATCGATCTCAACCATCGATAAATTTTAGAAAAGTCTATTTAAGAGACCCTCATCTCTTCATTTTGAAAGGTTGAATGATAATTTGTATCGAATTGTTGTTGAAACTCATACTCACATTTACTCATATTCACATACGCAAAGATAAAGTTTGACCAAAAGTTGATCTAATTTAACCACAGTTCACTTGAGTTGACTAGTTTCGAAAAGAATTTTGAAATAATTAAGCGAAATTATTTAATTAAATGGAGTACTTACTTCTAATTAATTAAACAAAGTTATTTAATTAAATGAAAAGTCATTCTTAATTAATTAAATGAAGTTATTTAATTAAATAAGAAAAGTGTCTCTAATTAATTAAAAATTATTTAATTAAATAGAAAAATTAATTATGAGAGCATATCTCATTTTATTAAATTAAATATCCCAACAAAATCTCTCTTTAGTTCAAGAAGGGAAATTTTTAGTTCACTATTGATCAAAAATGAGTTAAATCAGTTAACTCATTTTTTTACTCAAATTGAATCAGTTAACTCTTTATTCTACTGAAATTAAATCTGTTAACTCCCTTTAATTTGTAAATCTCACTTTATGACTGAACTTCACCTTTAATCTTGAGCGTTGATTAAAATCGATCTCAACTGTTCAAGAATTCAAAGAAAGTCTATTTAAGAAACCCTCATCTCTTCATTTTGAAAGGTTGAATGGGAATTTGCATCGAATTGTTGCTGGAATTCATACTCAAATTTGCTCATATTCACATACGCAAAAATTAAGTTTGACTAAAAGTTGACCAGATTTAACCACGGTTGACTTGAGTTGCCTAGTTTCGAAAAGAATTTTAAAATAATTCAATAAAATTATTTAATTAAATGGAGTACTTACTTCTAATTAATTAAACAAAGTTATTTAATTAAATGAGAAGCCATTCCTAATTAATTCAATGAAGTTATTTAATTAAATAAAAAAAGTGTCTCTAATTATATAAAGATTTTTTTTAAAAATAGAAAAAGTAATTATGAAAGCCTATCTCATTTTATTAAATTAAATATCTTAACTAAATCTCTCTTCAGTTCAAAAAGAGAAATTTTCAGCTCACTATTGATAAAAAATGAGTTAACTGAGTTTACTCTTGTTTCTACACAAAATTAATCAGTTAACTCTTTATTTTAATCAAATTAAATCTGTTAACTCCCTTTAATTTGGAAATCTCCCTTTATGACTGAACTTCACCTTTAATCCTGACCATTGATTGAAATCGATCTCAACCATTGATGAATTCTAGAAAAGTCTATTTAAGAGACCCTCATCTTTTCATTTTGAAAGCTTGAATGAGAATTTGCATCGAATTGTTGTTGGAATTCGTACACACATTTGCTCATATTCACATACGCAAAGATCAAGTTTGACCAAAAGTTGACCAGATTTAATCGCGGTTGACTTGAGTTGACTAGTTTCAAAAATAATTTTTAAATAATTAAACGAAATTATTCAATTAAATGGAGTATTTACTTCTAATCAATTAAACAAAGTTATTTAATTAAATGAGAAGCCATTTCTAATTAATTAAATAAAGTTATTTAATTAAATAAGAAAAGTACCTCTAATTAATTAAAGATTATTTAATTAAATAGAAAAAGTAATTATGAGAGCATATCTCATTTTATTAAATTAAATATCTCAACAAAATCTCTCTTCAGTTCAAAAAGGAAAATTTCCAGTTCACTATTGATTAAAAATGAGTTAAATCAGTTAACTCCTTTTTGTACTCAAATTGAATCAGTTAACTCCTTATTTTACTCAAATTAAATATGTTAACTCCCTTTAATTTGAAAATCTCCCTTTATGACTGAACTTCACTTTTAATCTTAACCGTTGATTGATATCGATCTCAACCGTTGATGAATTTCAAGAAAGTCTATTTAAGAGACCCTCATCTCTTCATTTTGAAAGGTTGAATGAGAATTTGCATTGAATTGTTGCTGGAATTCATACTCACATTTGCTCATATTCACATATGCAAAGATCAAGTTTGACCAAAAGTTGACCAGATTTAACCACAGTTGACTTGAGTTGACTAGTTTCAAATTTTTTTTTAAAAATAATTAAACGAAATTATTTAATTAAATGGAGTACTTTCTTCTAATTAATTAAACAAATTTATTTAATTAAATGAGAAGCCATTCCTAAATAATTAAATAAAGTTATTTAATTAAATAAGAAAAGTCTCTCTAATTAATTAAAGATTATTTAATTAAATAAAAAAAGTAATTATGAGAGCATATCTTATTTTATTAAATTAAATATCTCAACAAAATCTCTCTTCAGTTGAAAAAGGAAACTTTTCAGTTCACTATTGATAAAAAATGAGTTAAATCAAGTAACTCCTTTTTCTACTCAAGTTGAATCAGTTAACTCCTTATTTTACTCAAATTAAATTTGTTAACTCCCTTTAATTTGGAAATTTTCGTTTATGACTGAACTTCACCTTTAATCCTGACCGTTGATTGAAATCGATCTCAACCGTTGATGAATTCCAAGAAAGTCTATTTAACAGACCCTCATCTCTTCATTTTGAAAGGTTGAATGAGAATTTGCATCAAATTGTTGCTGGAATTCATACTCACATTTGCTCATATTCACATACACAAAGATCAAGTTTGACCAAAAGTTGACCAGATTTAACCACGGTTGACTTGAGTTGACTAATTTCGAAAAAAAATTTAAAATAATTAAACAATTTTTTTTAATTAAATGGAGTACTTACTTCTAATTAGTTAAACAAAGTTATTTAATTAAATGAGAAGCTATTCCTAATTAATTAAATTAAGTTATTTAATTAAATAAGAAAACTCCATTTAATTAATTAAAGATTATTTAATTAAATAGAAAAAGTAATTATGAGAGCATATCTTATTTTATTAAATTAAATATCTCAACAAAATCTCTCTTCAGTTCAAAAAGGAAAATTTTTAGTTCACTAGTGATCAAAAATGGATTAAATTAGTTAACTCCTTTTTCTACTCAAATTGAATTATTTAACTCTTTATTTTACTTAAATTAAATCGGTTAACTCCCTTTATTTTGGAAATCTCCCTTTATGACTGAACTTCACCTTTAATCCTAACTGTTGATTGAAATTGATCTCAACTATTGATGAATTCCAGAAAAGTGTATTTAAGAGACCCTCATCTCTTCATTTTGAAAGGTTGAATAAAAATTTGCATCGAATTGTTGCTAGAATTCATACTCACATTTGTTCATATTCACATACTCAAAGATCAAGTTTGATCAAAAATTTATCAGATTTAACCACGATTGACTTGAGTTGACTAGCTTCGAAATTATTTTGAAATAATTAAACAAAATTATTTAATTAAATGGAGTACTTCTAATTAAATAAATAAAGTTATTTAATTAAATGAGAAGTTATTCCTAATTAATTAAATGAAGTTATTTAATTAAATGAAGTTATTTAATTAAATAAGAAAAGTGCTTCTAATTAGTTAAAGATTATTTAATTAAATAGAAAAAGAAATTATGAGAACATATCTCATTTTATTAAATTAAATATCTCAACAAAATCTCTCTTCAGTTCAAAAAAAAAAAATTTCAGTTCACTATTGATCAAAAATGAGTTTAATCAGTTAACTCCTTTTTCTACTCAAATTGAATCAGTTAACTCATTATTTTACTCAAATTAAATCTCTTAACTCCCTTTAATTTGGAAATCTCCCTTTATGACTGAACTTCACTTTTAATCCTGACCATTGATTGAAATCGATCTCAACCGTTGACGAATTTCAGGAAAGTCTATTTAAGAGACCGTCATCTCTTCATTTTGAAAGTTTGAATGAGAATTTGCATCGAATTGTTGCTGGAATTCATACTCACATTTGCTCATATTCACATACGCAAAGATCAAGTTTGACCAAAAGTTTACTGGATTTAACCACGATTGACTTGAGTTGACTAATTTCAACAAGAATTTTGAAATAATTAAACGAAATTATTTAATTAAATGGAGTACTTACTTCTAATTAATTAAACAAAGTTACTTAATTAAATGAGAAGCCATTCCTAATTAATTAAATGAAGTTATTTAATTAAATAAGAAAAGTGTCTCTAATTAATTAAATATTATTTAATTAAATAGTAAAAGTAATTATGAGTGCATATCTCATTTTATTAAATTAAATATCTCAACAAAATCTCTCTTCAGTTCAAAAAGGAAAATTTCTAGTTCACTATTGATAAAAAATGAGTTAAATTAGTTAACTCCTTTTTCTACTCAAATTGAATCAGTTAACCTCTTATTTTACTCAAATTAAATCTGTTAACTCCTTTTAATTTGGAAATCTCTCTTTATGACTAAACTTCACCTTTAATGTAATTCCCCGCCAAGGGATCCAAAGAATTTCACTAAGTTTACCAAACAATTTTTTTTTTAAACATGAAAGATAAACCATTCATAACATTCGTGGAAGCAATAGTAACATCCAACTGAAGGTAAACATAACATAACATGTTACATTCTTTAAAGATCTCTTAACGTTGAATTACATCTAACATAACTAATCATCCAACATCACATCCTTATGAAACAACAATGATACATCTAATGTTCTTAAACAATATGCAAGTGTCCTTTTTGTAATTACATTTTAGATTGCTCAATCATCCACTGTACATGTTACAAGGTATGAAAAGCTTGAAAGAATAAACATCCATTATAAAATATAACCATATATCACAAACATAAATAACTAAGTACACAGTTCCTTCCAATCGTAAATAGCATCATTAGACCATCGTGGATCCTAGCCATCCCTTTGTGCGTAACATTCCAAAGCACCGAAAAGATCATCGGTATTATCATAGTAGGAATGTCACTCCTAAAACATCCTACTAACATACAAAGTAAAGCATAAAGTAACATCATCTAACATATGCAAATCATCGATATAAGAAACATACCAGTAAATAAATCCATCATAAGGTATATCATCTATCATAATGATCCAAGAACAAAATGAAGATAAATACCAACCAAGAATACTCTAGCCATGGTGTCTATGGACGGATCTCAAATGATAAGAGTGCAAAATACACTACCACCTAATCGCATGTAACCTAAGTGGTCCACTCCCACCGTGCTGAGGAGATAATCTCAAGTCCCAAACAGGATATCAATTCACAAAGCACAAACCTCTATAAGTCTAGGAATCCTAAAAGTATACTAACTCAAAAGTTCCATCATAGAAAATCGAAATCTAATTCTCAGAGGCACACAATGACATGTAGGAAACCTACTATGCAAGCAGGAAAGTGTCATCGCATTTATCACATATAAGTTATCATGTCAGTTAGCTAAACTCCACGGGTCCATACTGATCTCATACGGCCACTAGTATCCTCTCATACTGATGAGGCATACTACGGAATGCAAGGTCGCAACCATGCATTCTCACTACTCTCATCCTAGCCTATACAAGCACTCAAAGCATGGGCGAGAACCAAAACAATTATTTTTTTAAGTTCATTTAATCCCCATTTAGTGTGTAAATGTTATCACTTATTAACCAAACTTACAATGAGTTATCCTGGCAGCCACTTAGGGCCCCGACCCCCATTGTAAGCCACTTCTCGACACTACAAGTAGATTACCTACCCTAAGCTCATGAAATCATAAATCTCAAAATCACAAAAGATAATCCATAATAAAATCATCAAATATGCATAAAAACATCAAATATCCATAATAAGAATCATCAAATCTCCAAGATAAGAATCATCAAATTTCCATGAGCATCTGAAAAAGCATCCATAGAAAATCATGACCACAACAATTCTCTATTGGCAACTGAAGGCATCACTGATAATCATAAATATCCATTGGTTCTCAACAACCAAAATATATCTCAAAATAAATCATTATAGCCATTGGTTCTTCAACAAGCAACCAAGAATATCTCAAAATCATACTGATCGAAGACTCCAAAATGGTTGAGTCATATATGTCACAACATGACATCATCAATAAATAAATCCACATTTCAGTCTCATCATGGCGACTAGAAAGTAATCCAAGGAGAACTGATCGATGACTCAAAAATGATTAGCTCAAGTGTCTCATACACATACATCTCAGCTTCACACATGAAGACTGATGAACAATAGCAATCAGTAAATACAAACATTACATAGAGCATATGATCACATAACTATGGTTGGGCTTATAAAGATCGAGACTAAATAAAATCAACATGTCATCACATCTTATAACCCCCAAGCTTCTGGTAATAACCTAAGACTAGTCAACACTAGTTAACCCAAAACCCAAAAAAAGAAGCATATAGAATACACGATGCAAACACATGTTTTGGTTTACTAAATTCACATAGTTGAATAATGTGTAGGGGTTTCCAGTTTTTTGTTTGCAAGTATACTTTCAAGTGTCTTAAATTTCATCATTTGACCTACAAGTCAACCCAATTATTTTCCGATAGCATTATCTTTTCATTATTAAGAATTACATTCTAAGAATAACTTAAGGATAAATATTTACTCATTAAATCATTTGCTTTGTTTGCTAAGATCCATAGTACTAATTGGATAACTCTTCCTTAATGTTACTTCTACATTTTAACATAATCAAAAGATCATTATTCATTCATAAAAGAACCAATTATCAATCTTCGAATAAGATATTATAACTTTATTAAAATGATCAATTAAATCTATCAATTAAGATAGGTACACTATCCATGACCTATTATCATTCTAATAATTCTTAATTAAAGCTTAATTAAATATTACTAAAATTTAAGCCTCTTCATAAAGTCATCACTAATAACCATACAAATAACTAAAGTCTTTATTCAAGTTATTAGGATAAGACCTACCAACTTTGATATTAGTATTTCTACAATCTCATTAAAAGAATTATATCAATTAAATCTTCATTACATAACTTAATTATTAATTAAATCCAATTAACTCTAGTTAATTGATTTAATTAATAACTTCACAACCAAACCATCAACCCAATGAATATTAGTTGACTAATAACTAACTATAATTTGTACGTTAAAAGTCAACCACAATCCAATGCACAAATAATCATTCTAATAGTTCAATAATAATAACTGTTTAATATTTAATAACAAGCTATATTGGAAATCTTATTAATAGATCACATTCATCATGATAATCGTTTCAAGTTAAAACTCTATCGCATATAATCATATTGTCAACTCAATGAACATTAATTGATTAAAATCAATTATAATCCAAATCCAAAAATTATTATCTTTTACAAACTTCAATTAATAAATAATCTCCACTAGATTACTCTAATCGAATTAATTGATAGCTATTTAAACCATTTATATTATTATTTATTAATAATTTGTTAGACCCAACAAACATTAATAAATAATAAACTCATCAAAATTATAAATAATTGATCTAGAGAACCTTTACATAAACTTCATTAGCTAACTTTTAATACCATTAAGGTATATCAATAAAACATAATATATTAATCATAACAATAATTCAAATCGTAGCTATGTTATAACAAGGTCAAAATGTAACAATGACCCATTATCCAATATCATTAAAATTTTGGTCTCTTAATAATCATCATTAAACATCTTTATAATTACCACCTCTTAACTATTTAATATATATTAAATAGTATTTAATATACATTAAATAATTAATATTAAAAGTTCACTACATAAACTATATCAATATATTTTCTTTTGATTTTCTCTCATTTAAAAATCCATTTACTTAGATTGACTAATAAATAATTACACTTCTTCTACTATTAACTAATCTTAATTAAATTTGATTTAATTAGATTAGATAATAAACCATATAAAACTAATGCATATTAATAAGATTCTACTAAGGGAAAATTGCAATAATATCTTTAATTCATTCCATGCTTTGATATATTATTTTTGTGAAGTTTAAGCATAAAGAACTCTTGGTTATGAGAAATGGAGAAATATATGTCCTTGAATAAAATAGTCTTAGTACGACGGCCATATCTCCCTAATGAACCGTTGGATCGGGCTGAAATTGAAATATGTTGGAGAGGGCCAAGTTGCGCCAATTCTGACTAGAGCGATCGAATAAATTCGATTACAATAAAAAGTTATGAATAACTGAGTTCAGATCTATCCAAGGGGCAACAAAAGGACAATTTGTGACGAATTAAGAATTTTCTCTTAAAATAATTGTTTTCTAAATTTAACCATTAATTTCTAAATAAGTTTGATTATAGATTTAGAAACCCTCTTCAAATATATTTATCAATTTGATTCTAATTCAAACCCAAACCCGATAGATCTAATTCTTTCTAATATGGAACTAGAGTTTTCTATTGTTTTCTTTGCAACCCTACATATCTAGATTCCAATTTAATTGTAGAATCATTCACAAGAGTATTCAGACACATATAACAAACATAATGAAGATAGGAAGAGAAATAGTGCAAAGAGAATATGCGAATATCACGAGTGCACCTGGACACTGATGCTAATCCGCCATGCCTCAGAAGTCCATAGAAAATCTCTTCCTTCTCCATCATTTGCAATTCCTCCAAGATTCAAGCCAATTGAATCCTCCAAGTGACTAGAGGTGCTTATAGAAATATAGAAGCATGTAGGAACATATGAGCATATGAGCTTCTCCAATGCATATAAGTTTGAAGCTTCCATTTTAGCTTGTAGCTTGTAGCTTCCATTTAAGCTTGTCTAAAACACACTAAGAGAGTCTCTATTTAAAGGTCTCTAAGATGCATCTAGAGTGTATCTAGAAATAACTAGAAGATAAGCATGACAACCAAGCATAAGTCTTCTCTAACCTTCTAGATAAGTCATAAGGTTGTAGACACCATGTGCTCAAATAAAATGCTAACTCCTAAGTGTAGACAACTAGTGCATTCTTAGAGTGCAAACTCCAGTGTTGTCTACATGACAACTCTTGAAAATTTGCCAACTCCTATGTGAGAAAATATTAAAATAATGCACATTAATTAATTTAATATTTTCTTTACTCTTTCCAATTTAATTTATTTATTTATTAAATCTCATGCACTTACTTTAATAATTCCACTTTTCAATCTTAATATATTTATATTTTAATCACATGAAACATAGAATCTTTTAATAATTTTAAACATATTTTTCACTTTTAAATTTCATTTTCCAAAAATTTATTAGCTTTAATAATATTATTATTTAGTCATTTATTTAAAAATGAACTCCAAATATATTATTATTAAAATTAATATTGTCACATTCCAAATTAAAAAATATAACTTTTATCTTCAAATTTAATTATTTTATTTAATTAATTTCTCAATTAATTAGATAAAATAAATATTAAAATATCATATTAATTTTTTATTAAATTAAATCATTAATTAAATCTTTTTAATTAGGCTTAATTAATAAAAAATACATCAAAGACTCATAAAGTAAAATATGAAAACCATCATAGCCAAATACATAAAAAAAAAACCAAGGGTTTAAATCACGAATTACGTCATCTGATGCATTCGGAGGGTACTCAACTCAGATACTTGTCCTAGTTTTCAATTAGAACAAATGGCTTAAAGGGTTGGGATTTGGACTTGAAAATTTATCTCCCCTCTCTTAATATTGAGATAATGTGATAGGGTACGCTCATCTTGGCAAATTCAGAGAAGTCGATACCTGGTACTTGCAACTTACATAAAAGCCATGCATATACGAACACAATATATACTAAACTAAACAGGCAATGGCAGGAAGTGGTGCATCGTGTAGATCCCGACTAGCAGGTGACTACGACTCCCTTCCTTAACCACATTAGACACGCCATACAAAAGCAAACAAGCACACCATACACATGCAAGTATGGGATAAGTATCCATAAGAAAAAAAATGATAATAAACCATCTTACTAATCATCATCAATAACTGAAAGCAATGTAATAATCATCATCAATAATTGCGAACATTAAAAATAATTATCATACATATATGAAATGTAGAGTCTAAGTAATCTCATAACATAATAAACTGAATCCATAGCCCAATATCTGATAATCTCAAAAGAATGCTGCTAACCAACAATATAAAACTAGCTCTAAAAGAGTTCAGCAACGATAACAAAATGCAAACCGTTGATGAATTCCAGGAAAGTCTATTTAAGAGACCCTCATCTCTTCATTTTGAAAGGTTGAATGAGAATTTGCATTGAATTGTTGTTGGAATTCATACTCACATTTGTTCATATTCACATATGCAAAGATCAAGTTTGACCAAAAGTTGACAACATTTAACCACGGTTGACTTGAGTTGACTAGTATCGAAAAGAATTTAAAAATAATTAAACAAAATTATTTAATTAAATGGAGTAATTACTTCTAATTAATTAAACAAAGTTATTTAATTAAATGAGAAGCCATTCTTAATTAATTAAATGAAGTTATTTAATTAAATAAGAAAAGTGCCTCTAATTAATTAAAGATTATTTAATTAAATAAAAAAAGTAATTATGAGAACATACGTAGTACCCCTGTCGCCGCAGACCTTGGACGGCAGGTTTCTGCCTTTCGCCGGCACGGGGTACGATCAATTCGGTGCATTATATATATATATATATATATATATATATATATATATATATATATATATATATATATATATATATATATATATATATGTATGTATGTATATATATATATTCAAATTTTATAATAGATCCATAATAAATGTATACATATGCATATATATAAATATATATTTATATATATGTATATGTATGCAGATCTGAATACATAACCATGTATGCTTTTTTTCCCACAAAGATTATATCTACAATTAAGAATAAGATATTTGCATTATAGAATGCATATAAAATTCTCCAATTAAATTAATCTACCCACATTGAGAATGCATATAAATATGAAACTTCTCAGAAGACATATGGAAGACACGAAGAAGACAGGGAATGCGTGATGCAAAAATAGCATAAGTAAAATCACAAGAATCTACCCGAATTCTGATGCTAAATCGCTCTTCCTCAGAAAATCTGCAGAGCAAGCTCCTCCCTTCTTCAGAATTCTCGAGTCCTCCAATGCTCCAATTGTACTCCAAACACTATCTCTAAGCTTCTATGAATGCCTGAATATAAAGAGCTTTCAGGAAACATCTAGAATGCTTCTAGAAACAGCTGGAAGGTGTCGCCAACTAAGCATGGGTATTTTCCAACTTTCAAGATGAGTCTTAAAGTTGTAGACACTATGTGCTTAATTGATGCACTAACCCCCATGTTGTTGACACTTGAGAAATAGAGAAGTGTGTTAATTCCCATGCAAGCTTGTAACTCCAATTCACTTTTTATATAATTTTTATTTAAATATTTCTAATTTTCATTTTAACTTTTATAACTTTTATTATTATTATTTATTTATTACTTTATTATTATTATTAATTTTAATTTCTAATTTTCTTTTATTTAATTCATTTTTTTCAATAATTCACATTTAATTAATTACAATCAAAAATATCAAATAACATGATATTTTATATTAATTTTTTCAAATAATTAATTTATCAATTAAATCCATTTATTAAGACTTAATTAATAAAAAATTCACCATAGACCTCCAAGATAAAATATAAAAACCCATCATAGAGCAAATCACTCAAAATCAGTCTAAAGGGTTAAAAATCACGAATCATGTCATCCGACACATTCGGTGGGTAAAATATTCAGATACTTGTCCTACCTCACTAGGACAATTGGTTTAAAGGTTTGGGATTTGGACTTGAGAATTTATCTTCCTTCTCTTATCATTGAGATAGTATAATAGGGTACGCTCATCTTGGTAATTTAGGGAAGTTGATACTCGGTACTTGCAACCTGCAGAAAAACTATGCATGTACATACAATATATATAATGCTAAGCTAAACAGACAATGGCAGGAAGTGGTGTATCGTGTAGATCCCGACTAAGTAGGTGACTATGACTCCCTTAACCACATCAAAAATGCCATACAATAAGAAAACACACACACCATACACATGCAAGTATGGGGTAAGTATCCATAATAAAACACATAAGATAATAAACCATCCATCTAATCATCAATAATAACTGAAAATGGTATAATGATCATCATGTATGAATGAAATGTAAAATCTAAATGATTTCATCATATAACCACTGAATCCATAACATAATGTCTGATAGTGTCAAAACAATACCACTAATCCATCAACATAAAACTAGTCTATCATAGTCTGATAATAACAATAATGTCCAGAAAAGATGTGAACGAGGGTAGGCACTACATCCACCCCCCCTTGGGTTAGGCTTACTCCTAGAAGCCTACAAACAAGTAGGGATATAACTCCCTCAATCTAGCTGCATTCTCCCAAGTAGCTGAAGAATCATCAGTAGGGTCCCATTGGACCCTTACCTGCTCGATGGTTTGACCCCTGAGGGTCAACTCCCGCTGCTCTAGAATATGAACTGGCTCCAAAGCCAGTTGCCCATCCTCTACCTGCAACACATTCCTATCAAGGACATGTACAATATTTGGTATATACTGTCAAAGAACTGAAACATGAAAAACATGATGAATGCGAGCTAGGCTAGGCGGTAGAGCAAGACGGTAAGCAACCGGGCCAATCCTCTCTAGAATCTCGAATGGTCCCACATAGCGAGGTGCTAGCTTAGAACCCTTTCCATATTAGATCGGACTCTTTTGCAGTTGCACTCTCAAGAAAACCTTATCACCCACAGCAAACTGCTTATCAGTCCTATGAGCATCGGCGTACTTCTTCTGCCTATCTTGTGCTGTAGTCAAGTGCTCACAGATACGTGCTACCTGTTGCTCCATATCACGAAGCATCTCAGGACCCAACAGGATGCGATCCTCAAGACTGTCCCAACTCAATGGTGTACGACAAGGATGTCCATATAATGCTTGAAATGGTGTCATACCAATAGAACTATGATACCCATTGTTGTAAGCAAACTCCACTAAGTAGAGATAATCCTCCCAATGTGTTTTCCTATCCATCAAATACATCCATAACATATCCTCCAAAACTTGATTCACCCACTTTGTCTGACCATCAGTCTCTAGATGATATGCCGAGCTGAAGTTTAACTGTGCTCCAAGCTCATGCTGTAGTGATGTTCAGAATGCAAATGTGAATATAGGATCCCTGTCAGAAATGATCTTTCTAGAAATACCATGTAACCTCACAATATCATGCGTAAAGACATTAGCTATAGAAGCTGTTGTGTAAGAAGACCTAATCAGTGAAAAATGCGCTACCTTAGTCAATCGATTAACGGTGACCATGATAGCATCATGACGTCTAACTATCATAGGTAATCCCACAATAAAATCCATGTGGATGATATCCCAATTCTAAGAAGGAATGAGATTAGGCTGCAAAAGTCCAGCCGGGTGCTGATGTTCTGCCTTAACTCTCTAACACTCAAGGCACCTAGCCACAAAATCAGCAATATCTCGCTTCATCCCAGACCAAAAGAACAAACGTCTCAAATCAGCATGCATCTTCTTGACACCTGGATGTGTTGAGTAAGGTGTACGATGGGCTTCTGCCAGTATCAAGGTGCGAAGCTCATTTGAAAATGGCACATAAATCCTCCCCAAATGTCTCAAAAGACAATCTGACTCTCGAACGTAACCTACAAACTTACCTTCCAAAGATCTTCCTGAATCAATCTCTTCGCACACTTCCTGATACCAGGAATCCATAGTAAGTGCCTGAAGAATCTGACTCCTCAAATCCACACTAAGAGTCATCGATGATGACACATGTCTCCTGCAACTCAAAGCATCCGCCACCACATTCTCCTTACCCTGAATGTACTTAACCTCAAAATCATACTCGCATAAAAACTCCATCCATTGGCTCTGGCAAGCATTCAAATTAGGCTGAGTAAAAATGTACTGAAGACTATGATGATCGCTATGTAGCTCAAATCTGTGCCCCAACAAGAAATGTGTCCACCTTGTCAAAGCATGAACTACTGCTGCTAACTCAAGGTCATGCGTAGGATAATTTAACTCATGATCCTAGAGCTTGCATGATTCATACGCAATCACCTATCCATTCTGCATTAACACTTCCCTAATCCCTTCAAGAGAAGCATCTATACATACCATGAAATCACCTTTTGGATCTAGTACAGCTAGTATCGGTGCACTGGTCAAAAGCTCCTTGAGCTTCTGAAAAGCTTCCTTACATTTCTTTGTCCATACGAACTTCTTTCCTTTCCTTTGAAGAGAAGTGATAGGATGTGCTATCTTAGAGAAGTTCTGGACAAATCTGCAATAATAACCAACTAAACCCATGAAACTACGAATCTCTGACATATTAGTCAGTGTCGGCCAATCTATTATCGCCTGAATCTTTGTAGGATCTACTAAAATACCATCACCTGAAATAACATGCTCTAAATACTAAATCTCTGATTTGAAGAATTCACACTTAGCTCCATTAGCATAAAGTTGAGTGTCCCTTAAACACTGCAAAACCAATCGCAAGTGTTCCGCATGCTCCTTCTGAGTTTTAGAATATATCAATATGTCATCAAGAAACACGAGTACAAACCTATCCAGATACGATTAGAACACACCATTCATCAAACTCATGAAAACTGATGCAGCATTAGTCAATCCAAAAGGTACCACTGTGAGCTCATAATGCCCATAATGAGTTTGAAAAGCAGTCTTGTGAATATCTGCTTCCTTAATGCGAAGCTGGTGGTATCCTTACTTAAGGTCAATCTTGGAGAATATTGTAGCTCCCTTGATCTGATCAAATAAGTCATCAATCTTAGGTAAAGGATACATGTTCTTAATAGTCACCTTATTCAACTGTCTATAGTCAATACAAAGGCACAGAGAACCATCTTTCTTCTTCACAAAGAGCACTGGAGCTCCCCATGGTGATACACTAGGTCGAATGCTCCTTTTGGCCAGAAGTTCCTCTAGCTGAAGACGTAGCTCACCCAATTCCTGAGTAGTCATGCGATAAGGAGCTTTAGAAATAGGCTCCACTCCAGGAATCAGATCAATAATAAAATCAATGTCCCTCTTTGGAGGCATGCCTGGAATCTCACTTGAAAAAAATCTGCATACTCCTACAAAATCGGGTGATCTAAAGTCTCCCTCATGGAATCTTCCTCATAAGATCATTTACAATAATAGAAAATATCTGACATCCCTTACGAAAACTTTGCTTCAATTGCATAGTAGAAATCATCCGTAGAGATATAGGCCTCGGTATCCCAACTATCTGCACATCATTCCCTTGGTCATCTTGGCACCTAATAATCTTCTTCCTACAATCTATACTGGCTCTATGAGATCCAAGCTAGTCCATGCCTAAAACCACATCATAGGAACCAAGGGGTATGACTCAAAGATCCACTACCGTATCAAAGCTTCCTAAACTAAGCCTACACTTATGAACTACAAAATTTGTGGAGACCTTAATGCCTGAGGCTAGTTCCACTTGCCAACCACGATCTTGCTTCACTGCATCCAACTTACACTTAGAAACTATAGATGGTGAAATAAATGAATCTGTAGCTCCTGAATCAAACAATACTAAAAGAGATATACCTCTAATAGCACCTGTGGTCTCAACCACTATTCCTTGATGATCTGCTTGACGCTGATCAACTGCTGCAAAAACTCTATGAGCTCTACCTACATCACCCACTGTAGGCTCTGAAACTGTAGGTCTAGGTCTTGAAAACTGAGGTGCTCGCTGAGGACACTGAGCTACATAATGTCCAATCTGACCACATGAAAAGCATTATGTATTTTATCCAAAACCTCTTCCCATAGGAGGTACATTAGATTGTTGGCGACTGTTCTTGCTCACAAAAGACTGGCTACTCTGAGCTGGCTGATTGGTCTGATTCTATTTATTGTGTTGAGCATTGTGGTTGTTCTTGGTGTTAGAACCTTTGCCACTACCTTGAGCTTGAGAATTTGAGCCCTTCTGTTGCTGTGTCTGTTGAGACTGTTGTTGATACTATTTCCCCTTAGAGAAAGAAAACTTCTTGTTACCACATGAAATTATAGTTGCTTTTAGATCCTGATGTTGCTGGCGCTCCTACAAAACCACCTTGACCAAGGTTGACACTTTTCTCAACAAGGATAGCTCGATGCACCGCATCCTTGAGGGTTTTTGGTTCAAATACCTTAACTCCCCCAATAATACGGTTATTCAAACCCCTAATAAAAATTTTCTTCAACTGAGCTGAATTTTCACTGAACCCTGAAAAAGGCATAAGCTCATAAAACTTACGCTCATACTCGGTCACTGACAAAGTGTACTATCTGAGATTATGAAATTTATCAGCCCTTTGTTGTTTCTATTCCTCTGGTAGGAATCGTTCACAAAAAATTTCTATGAATAACTCCCATGTAACACTCCTCATATCAATTCCCAACTTCTTCTCCTCTATCTTCCACCAAGTGGCCCCAAAATTCTCTAAATTAGTGATCGCAAACCTTGCCTTAACATTGTTGTCGAACGCTTGCATGGAAAAAATCCTGTCAAGAGAAATAAGCCACTACTCAGCCACATAACCAGAACCTTTCCCATTGAAAGGCTTAACCTTGGATCTTGAAAGATCCTTCATCTGAGTGGACACAATGGACCTCTGACGTTCATTCTGAGGACTTCTAGATCTGGGTCTATGCTCTTGTTTTGTCTAATGCACTTTAGGTTATTCTTGAACAAGAGGTAGACATTCTAGAATAGTCTTTGTCCTTTGTCTCAAACCAACCACTTTAGACTCAGCTTGGTCCTCTCTACGACTCTCTTCCTGCTGCCTAGTAGAGTGCTCTTCCCTGCTCTCTACATGAGCTGATCCCTCATGGGCAGACTCATGGACACTGATAGTTCTGCCATGTCCACGGCCTCTACCATGGCCTCTAATAAAAGGCCTAGTCCCAGATACCATCCTACAACAGTACAAGGTAATTTCAGTTCTATGTCTAGGTTTAAGTAAAATTTCCAGTTTTGAAACTAAGTGTGTAAGTATGAAAAATATTCAAGTAACAGTTCAAGTCCTGTTTCAGTTCACCTAGATCAAGTTTGGAAAGTTACACTTAATAGTTCAAAGTTCTAGTTGTTCAAAAATACCCAGAGCTCCCAATGTAGAAACTCGAGCTTTGATACCAAATGTAATGCCCCGCCAAGGGATCCAAAGAATTAACCTAGAATCTCACTAAGTTTAGTAGCATTTTTTTTTTCTTTCATGAAAGAAAACATCACATATAACTTATGCACAATAATGAAAGCAATAGCAATGTCCATCTGAAAATAAACATAACATAAATAACATATCACATTCTTTAAGATCCCTTAACATTAAATTACATACATGAATCCATCTAGCACAACATCCACATGAAATAATAATGATAAGTCCAATGTTTATACATTACATTTCAAATGCTCATTCATCCACTGTACATGTCACAGGGTGTGACAAGCTCAAAAATATACATACATAGGATAAGGTACATCATCCTATTCTAATCCATGATACATCAGAGTAGAGATAATCACATGATACAACATCATAGAGAACATATACATCCATCATAAAGATCAAACATGATAAACTAAGTGCACGGTTCCTCCCAACCATCAATAGCATCATTAGACCATCGTGGATCCTAGCCATCCCTTCG
Source organism: Cupressus sempervirens (assembly GCA_028749045.1). Taxonomy (NCBI): domain Eukaryota; kingdom Viridiplantae; phylum Streptophyta; class Pinopsida; order Cupressales; family Cupressaceae; genus Cupressus; species Cupressus sempervirens. The sequence continues at coordinate 451,747,863 of CM053788.1, forward strand.
TGCGTAACATTCTAATCACCGAAGAGATCATCGGTATACATAGTAGGAATGTCACTCCTAATAAATACAACATCATATGGAGAAGTAATCTAACATGCAAATAAAAGCATAAGATAACATCATCTAACATATGCTAATCATCAATGAAATATGATACATATCCACCACCATGAAGGACGCATCAGCCATGATGTCTCAATAAATCTCAAAATGATAAGAGTGGAAAAATACACTACCACCCGACCGCGTGGTACCTAAGTGGTCCACTCCCACCGTGCTAAGGAGATAATCTCAAGTCCCAAACAGGCTATCAAAATCACATAGCACATATCTCTATAAGTCAAGGAATCCTAAAAGTATACTAACTCAAAGGTATCAAACATAAAATCTGACATCTAATCCCAGAGGCACACAATGACATGTAGGAACCTACCATGCAAGTGGGAAAGTGTCATCGCAATTATCACGTACAAGTTACCCTGGCAGTTAGCTAAACTCCATGGGTCCATACTGATTTCATGCGGCCACTAGTATCCTCTCATACTGACGAGGCATACTACAGAATGCAAGGTCCCAACCATGCATCTCACTACTCCCATCCTAGCCTGTACAAGCACTCAAGGCATGGGCGAGAATAAAACACTTATCTTTTTAGGTTCATTCAGTTAGTATTAGGTGTGAATATTATCACTTATTAATCCAACTTACAATGAGTTACCCTAGCAGCCTCTTAAGGCCCCGACCCCCATGGCAAGCCACTTCCCGTCACTACATGCAGATATCCTACCCTAATGCTCATGGACTCATAAATCTCAAAATTACAAAAGATAATCCATAAAATCATCAAATATGCATCAAAGCATCAAATCTCCATGAGCAAACATCCATAGAAAATCATGAACAGAACAGCTCTCTATTGGCAACTAAAGTATCACTAATAATCAAATATCTAATGGTTCTCAATAACCAACATATATATATCTCAATCATATTGATCGAAGACTCCAAAAATGGTTGAGTCAAACATGTCACATCATGACATCATCAAAATAAATCCACATAACATTTCCATCATGGCAACTAAAAAAATAACCAAGGATAACTGATCGATGACCAAAATAATGGTTAAGTCAAGTGTCTCATACATGAGAATCTCAACTATAACTATCAGTAATTACAACCAATACATAGAGCATTCTATCACATAACCATGGTTGGGTTTATAAAGATCGAGATTAAAACATCATTATGTCACCACAATCACATAACCTCCAAGCCTCTGGTAGACGTCCTATACTGGTCAACACTAGTCAACCCAAAACCCAAAATAATAGCTTAAAGAATACACCATGTAGAAACACGTTTTGGTTTTACAACTTGAATTTAAATGTAGAGATCTCAGTTTAAGTTTCCAAGTCTAAAGAATGAATGGAGGAACACATATATTGTTTTTGGATAAATAAAAGTTTTCCTTATTAGAACCAAAAATCCATTTTCCAATTAATAACATTTGTTTGATACATCCCCCACCCAACTATCAATTCCTTATTTAATAATTTAAAACATTCAAATTATTAAATAGTTGAAAATTATTAAAAAGTCACCTTATGAAAATAAACCTTCAATATAAATCATTGATCAAATAATAACTTAAATAACATATTTACATATTACATATATATATATATATATATATATATATATATATATATATATATATATATATATATATATATATATATATATATATATATATATATATATATATATATATATATATATATATATGTATTACGTTTTCATAAAATCGAATTAACAATTTCGATTGACACCATATGAGAATCGAATTGTATATAAACGTTTTAACATAAATGTTATTATTATTATTTTTTTCATATCGTTAACATCAATTAAACCCCCCCAACTCTTGCTGTGGTACGCAGTACCTGCAGTCACAGGCACTGTGCTGACAGCTGGTATGTAGTACCCCTGTCACCGCAGACCTATGACGACAGGTCTTTGCCTTCCGCCAGCACAGGGTACGAATCATGACCACAACATATAATGTATAAACTTTTGTTTCATGTGATATGAATCGTTATATCAATTAATAAATTTTCCACTGCGATTTTATTAATGGCTCAATTCGGTGCATTATATGTGTGTGTGTGTGTGTGTGTGTGTGTGTGTGTGTGTGTGTATATGTATGTATATATGTATGTATATATATATATATATTCAAATTTTATAATAGATCCATAATAAATGTATACATATGCATATATATAAATATATATTTATATATATGTATATGTATGCAGATCTGAATACATAACCATGTATGTTTTTTTTTCCCACAAAGATTATATCTACAATTAAGAATAAGATATTTGCATTATAGAATTCATATAAAATTCTCCAATTAAATTAATCTACCCACATTGAGAATGCATATAAATATGAAACTTCTTAGAAGACATATGGAAGACATGAAGAAGACAGGGAATGCGTGATACGAAAATAGCATAAGTAAAATCACAAGAATCTACCCGAATTCTGATGCTAAATCGCTCTTCCTCAGAAAATTTGTAGAGAAAGCTCCTCCCTTCTTCATAATTCTCGAGTCCTCCAATGCTCCAATTGCACTCCAAACGCTATCTCTAAGCTTCTATGAATGCTTGAATATAAAGAGCTTTCAGGAAACATCTAGAATGCTTCTAGAAACAGCTGGAAGATGTCACCAACTAAGCATGGGTCTTTCCAACCTTCAAGATGAGCCTTAGGGTTGTAGACACCATATGCTTAATTGATACACTAACCCCCGTGTTGTTAACACTTGAGAAATAGAGAAGTGCGTTAATTCCCATGCAAGCTTATAACTCCAATTCACATTTTATATAATTTTTATTTAAATATTTCTAACTTTCATTTTAACTTTTATAACTTTTATTATTATTATTTATTTATTACTTTATTATTTTATTTTTTTTATTAATTTTAATTTCTAATTTTCTTTTATTTAATTCATTTTCCTCAATAATTCACATTTAATTAATTACAATCAAAAATATCAAATAACATGATATTTTATATTAATTTTCTCAAATAATTAATTTATCAATTAAATCCATTTATTAAGACTTAATTAATAGAAAATTCACCATAGACCTCCAAGATAAAATATGAAAACCCATCATAGAGAAAACCACTCAAAATCGGTCTAAAGGGTTAAAAATCATGAATCATGTCATTCGACACATTCAGTGGGTAAAATATCCAGATACTTGTCCTACCTCACTAGGACAATTGGTTTAAAGGTTTGAGATTTGGACTTGAGAATTTATCTCCCTTCTCTTATCATTGAGATAGTATAATAGGGTAGGCTCATCCTGGCAATTCAGGGAAGTCGATACCCGGTACCTGCAACCTACAAAAAAACCATGCATGTATATACAATATATATAATGCTAAGCTAAACAAACAATGGCAGGAAGTGGTGCATCATGTAGATCTAGACTAAGCAGGTGACTACGACTCCCTTCCTTAACCACATCAGAAACGCCATACAATAAGAAAACACACACACCATACACATGCAATTATGGGGTAAGTATCCATAATAAAACACATAAGATAATAAACCATCCATCTAATCATCAATAATAACTGAAAATAGTATAATGATCATCATGTATGCATGAAATATAAAATCTAAATGATTTCATCATATAACCACTGAATCCATAACATAATGTCTGATAGTGTCAAAACAATACCACTAATCCATCAACATAAAACTAGTCTATCATAGTCTGATAATAACAACAATGTCCAAAAAAGATGTGAACGAGGGTAGGCACTACATGAAGAGATGAGGGTCTCTTAAATAGACTTTCTTGGAATTCATCAACGGTTGAGATCGATTTTAATCAACGGTCAGGATTAAAGGTGAAGTTCAGTCATAAAGGGAGATTTCCAAATTAAAGGGAGTTAACAGATTTAATTTGAGTAAAATAAGGAGTTAACTAATTCAATTTGAGTAAAAAGAGGAGTTAACTGATTTAACTCATTTTTTATCAATAGTGAACTGGAAATTTCCCTTTTTGAACTGAAGAGAGATTTTGTTGAGATATTTAATTTAATAAAATGAGATATGCTCTCATAATTACTTTTTCTATTTAATCAAATAATCTTTAATTAATTAGAGACACTTTTCTTATTTAATTATGTCATGCCCTAAATTTACCCTAAATGTACATTAAGCACAATTTTTTTTTTTAATTATTATTATTATTATTATTATTATTCTTAATTAATTAATTTCATAAATCTAAATAACCTCCAAAAGACATATGTGTGTTACAACTATATCATCACTGAGTTGGACATCCCTCTGACATCTACTGACCCAGGGTTTGGAAAGAGAATACTCATACCTACTACTTCAATCTGTACTCCACATTTCAATGTCATCTTTACTAATTTTTCATATGAGTTAACATTTCTTCAATGCATGTAACCCTCGATTAACCATCCATTAGAACTATCATCAACTTTGATGCCAACTATGCTACTCTAGGCAATCGATTCAAATAACAATATATACATAATTAACACTTTTCTAGAGTATTTAAAATGTTCCCAAAATCAATGGGTGTATATTTTTATTTTTTTCATATCCCAACTTACATCTTTCATTGACATAGTTATTAAGATCGAATTATCTATTTATTATTCATATTATATCTCTAATGCAAGAAACATCACATTTTAATATTAGGGTCAATACCTACTACAATTGAAATTGTAGTGAAAAGAATGATCAATTCATTTATATAAACATATATCATAAAAGAATGATTTTAAAAGATAATCTATCCTTACTAATACTAAGGTAACAAAATGAATGCATATGAACATATTAACTATCCATCTATCTAAAATACCCTATTAGTCATAGTCCATTAACTTGACCCCACTCACATTTCTTTTAAGAAGATGAAATACTTTTTCTCTAGCAAAGTTCCAAATCACCCTACTACCCACGTGCTACTACCCCATAATCTTCTTCACTTACCCATAGACCAAGCGAATTCCTTGGGTTTCTCTCCATGGTGGACTCACTTACCAAAGTTTTGGCCAAGACAAGCATAGGCGCATTTTCTATGAGTCAAATCCTATTAATTTTGAGCTAGAAGATATGCATTTTGAATTCCCATGTTAAATCGACTTGCTACTTGGTCCCGTATTGTTGGCAGCGTGGAGTTTATCCTAGTCTTAATTAGGTGGGTGAAGAAAGACATATAAAATGCCATAACTTCTTCCAAGGCAAATCAAGGCATCAAGGACAAAATGGAAGCCATTCCCTCTTGTCAGAATTATGTCATAAACTTGCACGATATTCCAATATAATGTTTGAAGGCACAAAGCACCTAGGGAATAGGTGGATGAAATAAGTCTTGGTCATGTGAGAGAAATTAAATACCTTGGTCTCCATAGCATATTAAATTGTTTTCTCATTCACCAACCCATGCTAGCCTAGGGTAGATAATATAGTAGGTTGTTTGTCACGCTATGTCTTGTTTAAAATATTACTTGGTGCTAGTTTAGGCTCACATAACAAAATGGAGTTTTTCTCTCTATCTCATCTCAATGCAATATTGTCTTCTCCTCCTATGCACATGGAAGATAACAAGGACTCCAAGTTTCCAATATTTTTCTCTAAGAACTTGCAAATGCATCACAACAAAACAACAAGGACCATGGGTGCTTTCCACCCAACCATAGGCCTCAAAGAGACCACCCCCGCGCTAGGGGAACAAGGCTCAAACAAAATCCACATACACACTTGTAAGAAACATATACACCACATAACAAAACTGCAACAAATTCCATCCCAAGGATATTTCACAAAGGCTCACCATTGGAACCTTGAACATAGGGTGAAGGTGGAAACACAAGGAGGTTTACCATTTCATATCATATTTTCCATAAAACTCATGCACTTTCAGGGCTAAATCAACAAAATATAAGGCCCTTTTGGGGCTTCATAATATCATGCCCTTTCGGGGCTTCATAAACATCTTCCACCACACACACTACCAACACAACATCCTCCACCACACACAACCAACAGCTTTAGCTTCCTACAAACCCATACTTCAGTTACTTCCTTCCTCACCATTTTTTTTTTATTTTTTTCTTATCCTCCCCCAAGGCAAAATATGAATATGACAATGGCATACAATGGAGCCCATACTCCAAGGTCCTCAACTATGCAATCCAACTGCTACCCGTTCACCCTGGACTTCTCTTCCCTTCCCACAAGGGTGAGTGTATGTCCCACACCCATAAGAACACTCAAGCACAACAAGAAAACAAAACCAAATAGCAATAAAACAACAGATTTTCAAGAGCACATCACATTATCACAACACAATATCAACACCCATAATGCAACAAGGAAATAGAGGAAATCCAAACCTCATACTCACAATACTCCACACAATACAACAAGATGCACAATGGTGTCACACTAATCTACATGGAATGAACACCACTCAAACACTCACATGAATGCTATGTAGTGCCTACCCCTAGTTCGCATTTTGTTATCATTGCTAAACTCTTTTGGAGCTAGTTTTATGTTGATGGTTAGCAACATTCTTTTGAGATTATCAGATATTCTGCTATGGATTCAGTTTATTATGTGATGAGATTACTTAGACTCTACATTTCATGTATGCATGATGATTATTTTCAGTGTTTGCAGTTATTAATGATGGTTAGTAAGATGATTTATTATCATATGTGTTTTATTATGGATACTTACCCCATACTTGCATGTGTATGGTGTGCGTGTTTGCTTTTGTATGGCGTGTCTGATGTGGTTAAGGAAGGGAGTCGTAGTCACCTGCTAGTCGGGATCTACACAATGCACCACTTCCTGCCATTGCCTGTTTAGTCTAGTATATATTGTGCTTGTACATGCGTGATTTTTATGCAGGTTGCAGGTACCGGGTATCGACTTCCCTGAATTGTCAGGATGAGCGTACCCTATCATATTATCTCAATGATAAGAAAGGGGAGATAAATTCTCAAGTTCAAATCCCAAGCCTTTAAGCCATTTGTTCTAATTGGAAAATTACAACAAGTATCCGAGTTAAGTACCCTCTGAATATGTCAGATGACATAATTCGTGATATAAACCCTTGGTTTGATTTTGTATGTATTTTGGCTATGATGGGTTTTCATATTTTTACTTTGAGAGTCTTTGATGTATTTTCTATTAATTAAGCCTAATTAAAAGATTTAATTAATGTTTTAATTTAATGGAAAATTAATATGGTATTTTAATATTTATTTTATTTAATTAATTGGGAAATTAATTAAATAAAATAATTAAATTTGAAGATAAAAGTTAAAAGTTTAAATTTGGAATGTGACAACATTTATTTTAATAATAATATATTGGAGTTCATTTTTAAATAAATGACTAAATAATATTATTATTAAAGCTAATAAATATTTTAGCAAATTAAGTTTTGGAAAATGAAATCTAAAAGTGGAAGATATATTTAAATTAATAAAAGATTCTAAATCTCATGTGATTAAAATATAAATATATTAAGATTGAAAAGTGGAATTATTAAAGTTAGTGCATGAGATTTAATAAATAAATAAATTAAAGTAAATTAAATATTATATTAATATTTGCTCACATAGGAGTTGGCAAATTCTCGGGAGTTGTCATGTAGACAACACGGAAGTTTGCACTCTAAGAATGCACTAGTTGTCTACACTTAGAAGTTAGCATTTTATTTGAGCACATGGTGTCTACAACCTTAAGACTCATCTAGAAGGTTGGAGAAGACCCATGCTTGGTTGTCATGCTTATCTTCTAGTTGTTCCTAGAGACACTCTAGATGCATCTCAAAGGCCTTTAAATAGAGGCTCTCCTAGCGTGTTTGGACAAGTCTTATGGAAGCTACAAGCTACAAGCTCATATTCTTCTTCACGCTCATATATTTTCTATATGCTTCTATGTTCCTTCTAGCACATCTAGTCACTTGGAGGATTCGGTTGGCTCGGATCTTGAAGGATTTGCGAATGATGAAGAAGGAAGGGGATTTTCTATGGACTTCTGAGGCATGGCGGATTAGCATCAGTGTCCAGGTGCACTCGTGATAATCACATATTCTCTTTGCACCATTTCTCTTCCTGTCTTCATCATGTTTGTTATATGTGTCCGATTATATTCCATGAATGAATTTGCAATTTGAATCGGAATCTAGATATGTATTTATTTGTTTGAGAAGAAAACAATAGAAAACCATAGTTCCAATTAAGGAGAAATTAGATCTAAATGGGTTTGGGTTCGAGATAGAGAAAGATGATTTCAAATCTATAGTTAAACCTATTGAATGGATTAATGGATATGTTTAGAAAAACAATTATTTAAAAGGAAAGAATTCTTGTTTAGAAAAGCCTCTAAATCTGAGTGTTTATTTTCCTTTATAAATCTGCATATAAATAATTATATGTATATATTTTAAATGCAGTAATAATTGATAGAAAATTGTGTATATATATACATCTATATATATATATATATATATATATATATATATATATATATATATATATATATATATATATATATATATATATATACATGTACGTATATACATATATACATATATGTATATATATTTGTGTAAAGTCGAAATGGAAAAACTTATTAATAAATCCGGATCGCATGGTATAAATTCGCATTGAAGAAACATTTATTGAAAATATTATTTAAAATAAATTTTGGGAGGGCGGGGGGTTTTACCCCACCCCACCCCGCTTTAATTATCGCCGCCCCTGCCGTCATCTGCAACAGACACTGCTGCTACGGCAGCAGGTACTGTTGCTGATGCAGCAGTACTCTGCTACTACGGCAACAATGCTGCCGTGATGCCACGTAAGCGAACAAGCCGGCGGGCCTTTATAAACAATTTTATAAGTGTTTGTTATTATTTATAAAATCGTTTTAAGTTTTATTAAAGTTTTTGTTATATATATATATATATATAATATAGCGAATTCGATTTTAAATATGATGAAATTATTAAATATTTATATATTATATATATGTATATATATAAATATGTATATATATATATTATATTAATGAAATTTATAATATTATATTAAAGTAATTTCAATGTTCGGGTTAATTAACTTTATTGTTTGATATTCAGATTTGACAAATTCATGTAATTGGAATGAGTTCAAATAAAGATTATTGGGATTATTTTAAGGTTCTTGAAATTGAAAATTGACTTATTGGAAACAATAGATGATTTAATAGTATTAATAGTAATTTGTCAATTATTATTAAAAGAAGAGATATTTAGAATTAACTTAATTAAATTTAGTTTAATTAAGTTTAATTATTAGAATATATATTATTTTTCAAAGTTTTGAATTATGCAACTTTTGTTCTAATAATATAGGGTTCATTAGGATTGCACAATCTCTTATTTAATGGAGATCGAGTTTAGTGGGAAAGAACTCATAATGTGTTGAGAAAATTATGAAGTTATAAATCTGAAGATTTAGGTTATTCGAACACTTACCTTAGTTGATTTTAGAAAATGGAGTCTAATGGTTGACTTTTAGTATTGTTTTTTTTTAATTAAATAATTGTGATTTATATCATGTTGATGTAAAATTTAGAGACTCTAAATGATATTGGATTAAGATTGAATTATTATGTTAATGGTTAATTAAATAACCTATTGATATACCTTAATGGTGTTAAAAGTTAGCCAAATATTAACTAATGAAGTTTATGTAAGGATCTCTAGAACGAGTAATAATAGTTTTGATGAGTTTATTATTTATTAATGTTTGTTGGGTCTAGCAAATTATTAATAAATAATAGTTTAATGATCTAAATGATTAATGATAATGTGGATTAATTAGGGAAACATTAGTATTCATATAAGAATGACGAATGTGGACATTACAGAATTATTAATAAGATTTTTTTCAATATAGCTTGTTATTAAATATTAACAAGTCATTATTATTGAGTTAGTAATATGATCATAGAGTTATAGTTGACTTATAACTTACAAGTTATAGTTAGTTATTAGTCAACTGACATTAATTGGAACATTGTTATGGTTATACAACTATTAATTAAATCAATTAATGAGAGTTAATTAGATTTAATTAAAAATTAAATTATATAATGGAGATTAATCTGATATAATTCTTTTAACGAGATTGTAGATTATCTATATTGAAATTGATAAGTCTTTTGACTTGAATTATGACTTTAGATATTATAAGGTTATCAATGATGATAACGATTAAATTAAAAGACTCAAACTTTAGTAATACTTAATTAAGTTTCTAATTGAGAACTATTAGAATTTTGAAAGGTCATGGATTGTGCACTTATGAGAATTGATTGATTTAATTGATCATTTTACTAAAGTTATAATCTTCTTATTTGAAGACTAGTAATTGACTTTCTTACATTTTGACGAATAATGATCCTTGATTTATTTTGGAAGTTGAAGTAACTTTTAAAGAATAGTTAATCAATTAGAATATGGATCATGGTTAAAATAGAGAACAATTTAATTAGAGGAAAATGATGATCAGTTTAGTGAAGGTTTATCCTTAAGTTATTCTTAGGATAATGCTATCGAGGAAACAATTGGGTTGACTTGTAGGTCAAATGATGAAACTTAGACACTTGAAGTATATTTGAAAATGGAACTGAAACCCCTACACTTGAATAATGGAAGATGAAACTCTACACTTTATTCAACTAAGTGAATTTAGTAAACCAAAACATGTGTTTGCATCGTGTATTCTATATGCTTCTTGTTTTGGGTTTTTGGGTTGACTAGTGTTGACCAGTCCTAGGTTGTTACCAGAGGCTCGGGGGTTATGAGATGTGTTGGCATGTTGATTTTATTTGGTCTCGATCTTTATAAGCCCAACCATGGTTATGTGATCGTATACTCTATGAAATGTTTGTATTTATTCATCAGTCTTCATGTATGAAGCTGAGATGTATATGTATCTAAGACACTTGACTTAACCATTATTTTTGAGTCATCGATCAGTTATCCTTGGTTTATTTTCTAGTCACCATGATGGGATTGAAATGTGGATTTATTTCTTGATGATGTCATGTTGTGACATGTTTGACTCAACCATTTTGGAGTCTTCGATCAGTATGATTTTGAGATATTCTTGGTTGCTTGTTGAGAACCAATGGATGTGATGATATATTTTGGTTATTGAGAACCAATGGATACTTATGATTATCAGTGATGCCTTCAGTTGCCAATAGAGAACTATTGTGGTCATGATTTTCTATAGATGCTTTTCAGTTGCTCATGGAGATTTTGATGATTCTTATCTTGGAGATTTGATGATTCTTATTGTGGATATTTGATGCTTATTTTGTGGATATTTTTTATGATTCTTTTTATGGATTATCTTTTGGATTTTCTTTACAGTCACTTGTACAGGACTGTGGTGATTATGATTCCATGAGCATTAGGGTAGGTAATCTACTTGTAGTGTCGGGAAGTGGCTTGCAATGGGGGTCGGGGCCTTAAGTGGCTGCCAGGATAACTCATTGTAAGTTTGGTTAATAAGTGATGACATTTACACACTAAATGGGGATTAAATGAACCTAAAAAGATAATTTTTTTGGATGTTCTCGCCCATGCCTTGAGCGCTTGTACAGGCTAGGATGGGAGTAGTGAGATGCATGGTGGCGACCTTGCATTCCGTAGTATGCCTCATCAGTATGAGAGGATACTAGTGGCCGCATGAGATCTGTATGGACCCGTGGAGTTTAGCTAACTGCCAGGGTAACTTGTACGAGATAAATGCGATGACACTTTCCCGCTTGCAAAGTAGGTTTCCTACATGTCATTGTGTGCCTCTAGGAATTAGATGTCAATTTTGTGTGTGTTGGAACCTTTGAGTTAGTATACTTTTAGAATTCATAGACTTAAGGAGATTTATGCTTTGTGGTTTTGATATCCTCTTTGGGACTTGAGATTATCTCCTCAGCACAGTGGGAGTGGACCACTTAGGTTCCACGTGGTCGGGTGGTAGTGTATTTTCCACTCTTATCATTTGAGATCCGTCCGAGACATCGTGGCTGGAGTATTCTTGATTGGTATTTATCTTCATTATGTTCTTGGATCATTATGGTAGATGATATACCCTGTGATGGATGTATTTACTGGTATGTTCCTTACATTGATGATTTGCATATGTTAGATGATGATATCTTATGCTTTACTTTTCATATTAGTAGGATGTTTTAGGAGTGACATTCCTACTATGATAATACCGATGATCTCTTCGATGCTTTGGAATGTTATACACGGAGGGATGGCTAGGATCCATGATGGTCTAATGATGCTATTAACGGTTGGGAGGAACTGTGCATTTAGTTAGTTATGTTTGTGATGTATGGTTATCTCTTATGATGGATGTTTATATCTTTTGTGATGATATATCATGTATGATATGTGGTTTCATTTATTTTAATTGTATCATGGATTAATATTGGGTGATGATGTACTTTATTTACATGGATGTTTATTTTTTTAAGCTTTTCATACCTTGTAACATGTATAGTGGATGACTAAGCAATCTAAAATGTACACTTGTATATGGTTTAAGAACATTGGATGTATCCTTGTTATTTCATTGTTAAGGATGTAATGTTAGATGAATAAGTTATGATTAGAAGTAATTCAACGTTAAGGGGTCTTTAAAGAATGTAATATGTTATGTTATGTTATTTTCAGTTGGATGTTACTATTGCTTCCGCAAGTGTTGTGTATGGTTTTACTTTCATGTTTAAAAAAAAAAAAATTGTTTGGTAAACTTAGTGAAATTCTTTGGATCCCTTGGCGGGGCATTACATGCTAATCCACAATGCAATGCAATTCATACTCCATTAATAAACTCCACACTTGTAGATTGGCTTAACCATGCTAAAAGAAAGAAAAAGGAAAGGAAGCAAGCTTGAGATACCAACCTTGGTCCAAGCTAGGGTAAGGATAGTTGCGGTAGAGCTCCCCTCCTCTCCCTCCAAAACCTAACTGTCTCTAAAATTAGAGAGTGGCCAAGTGGTTTCTCATTTATCCATACCTCTATATATATATATATATATATATCCTTCTCATTTTCGGATTCCATAAAGAATGTCATTTTCATGGGGTCTCCTAGGTCCACTAGACACCCTAGAGGTCATTAATAGCTCCCTAGCCTATAGTACTAACATGGGTGGGGTTAATTTTAATCCCAACGTACCTTAAAGTTACTTTATGACCCTCCCAAAGCTAGGTGATTCAAATTTCAAATTCCCCAAGGTGATGACCTTGTCCTTTTACTGACTAAGGCAATAATCAAATTCCTCAATTGAGGCATTTATCACGAAATAAGGTGGCCACATGATCCATTGAAGAATAACATGGTATATCACATAACAAGCACAAGTGTCAAGTGACACACACAAAATATCACATTATATTTAAAAAAATGACTTGTTTTACAATAATACATGAACTAGGCTACTACGCACACATACAATTCACATATACGAAATAAAATACATTACAATTAGTTTTGAATCTTTTCCACTGATTCAACCTTGGTTATGTCATGTTTGTAGTAGTTTGAGCCTTAATTCCCCTTTAACCCATGGTCAAATTCCTGCACACTAAACTCGAGTGTCAATAGTCCAAGAAAATCATATAAGCATATGTAAAATAAATCATTATCTCATTCAACATTAGACTTGCATATATTTCATCATCTCAAATTAACTTTACCTTTCTTAATCATTTCAAATATAACTTTCAAAATATTAAAATATCAAAACTTACATATCACATTCGACATTTGAGTTCCATACTTCATTCCTTATAATTACATTACTTCTTCTAACAATTTCCATGCAAAATGTTCAAAATACTATAAAATTAAACTTTACTTATCAACATAACATGATCAATTTAATATTCTGAATAACTTCATATTCTATGACAAGATGCTGAATCCATAACTATTGAATCCCTAGGTATGCGGGTTAGGTCTCAATGCATAAAAAATTTTATCTTTTAACTCTAATTTCCACTTTAACATTACCTTCTTATATTACAAGCATTTCTACCATTCAATTTCTATTACAGCAATGTCAATAGCTTACAACATGAAATAGAATCATTAAATGCATCAATTAGGTCATAATATGCAGAGGTAATTGTGGATCATCAAAATGTAGATATTAAAATGACATAACCCTACAGTCTTAAAAGTGTATCAAACATAGGATTAAAATGACCGTAATGCAATTATCTCATTGGAACTATGACGAATTGGGTGAGGCCTCACAAATTAAATAACTTCATTTAATTAATTAGAAATGGCTTCTCATTTAATTAAATAACTTTGTTTAATTAATTAGAAGTAAGTACTCCATTTAATTAAATAATTTCGTTTAATTATTTCAAAATTCTTTTCGAAACTAGTCAAGTCAAGTCAACCGTGTTTAAATCTGGTCAACTTTTGGTCAAACTTGATCTTTACGTATGTGAATATGAGCAAATGTGAGTATGAATTCCAGCAAAAATTCGATGCAAATTCTCATTCAACCTTTCAAAATGAAGAGATGATGGTCTCTTAAACAGTCTTTCTTGAAATTCATCAACGGTTGAGATCGATTTCAATCAACGGTCAGGACTAAAGGTGAAGTTCAGTCATAAAGGGAGATTTTCAAATTAAAGGGAGTTAACAGATTTAATTTGAGTAAAATAAGGAGCTAACTGATTCAATTTGAGTAGAAAAAGGAGTTAATTAATTTAACTCATTTTTTATCAATAGTGAACTGGAAATTTCCCTTTATGAACTGAAGAGAGATTTTGTTGAGATATTTAATTTAATAAAATGAGATATGCTCTCATAATTACTTTTTCCATTTAAATAAATAATCTTTAATTAATTAGAGACATTTTCTTATTTAATTAAATAACTTCATTTAATTAATTAGGAATAGCTTCTCATTTAATTAAATAACTTTGTTTAATTAAATTGAAATAAGTACTATATTTAATTAAATAATTTCATTTAATTATTTTAAAATTCTTTTCGAAACTAGTCAACTCAAGTCAACCGTGGTTAAATCTGGTCAACTTTTGGTCAAACTTGATCTTTCCATTTGTGAATATGAGCAAATGTGAGTATGAATTCCAGCAACAATTTGGTGCAAATTCTAATTCAACCTTTCAAAATGAAGAGATGAGGGTCTCTTAAATAGACTTACCTAAAATTCATCAACGGTTGAGATCGATTTCAATCAACAGTCAGAATTAAAGGTGAAGTTCAGTCATAAAGAGAGATTTCCAAATTAAAGTGAGTTAACAAATTTAATTTGAGTAGAATAAGGAGTTAACTGATTCAATTTGAGTAGAAAAAGGAGTTAACTGATTTAACACATTTTTTATCAATAGTGAACTGAAAATTTTCCTTTTTGAATTGAAGAGAGATTTTGTTGAGATATTTAATTTTAATAAAATGAGATATGCTCTCATAATTACTTTTTCCATTTAATTAAATAATCTTTAATTAATTAGAGACACTTTTCTTATTTAATTAAATAACTTCATTTAATTAATCAGGAATGGCTTCTCGTTTAATTAAATAACTTTGTTTAATTAATTAGAAGTAAGTACTCCATTTAATTAAATAATTTCGTTTAATTATTTCAAAATTCTTTTCGAAACTAGTCAACTCAAATCAACCGTGGTTAAATTTGGTCAACATTTGGTCAAACTTGATCTTTGCGTATGTGAATATGAGCAAATGTGAGTATGAATTCCAGCAACAATTTGATGCAAATTCTCATTCAACCTTTCAAAATGAAGAGATGAGGGTCTCTTAAATAGAGTTTCTTGGAATTCATCAACGACTGAGATCGATTTCAATCAACAGTCAGGATTAAAGCTGAAGTTTAGTCATAAAGGGAGATTTCCAAATTAAAGAGAGTTAACAGATTTAATTTGAGTAAAATAAGGAGTTAATTGATTCAATTTGAGTAGAAAAAGGAGTTAACTAATTTAACTCATTTTTTATCAATTGTGAATTGGAAATTTTCCTTTTTAAACTGAAGAGAGATTTTGTTTAGGTATTTAATTTAATAAAATGAGATATGCTCTCATAATTACTTTTTCCATTTAATTAAATAATCTTTAATTAATTAGAGACACTTTTCTTATTTAATTAAATAAATTCATTTAATTAATTAGGAATGGCTTCTCATTTAATTAAATAATTTTATTTAATTATTTTAAAATTCTTTTCGAAACTAGTCAACTCAAGTCAACCGTTGTTAAATCTGGTCAACATTTGGTCAAACTTGATCTTTGCGTATGTGAATATGAGCAAATGTGAGTATGAATTCCAACAACAATTCGATGCAAATTCTCATTCAACCTTTCAAAATGAAAAGATGAGGGTCTCTTAAATAGACTTTCTTAGAATTCATCAACGGTTGGGATGGATTTCAATCAACGGTCAGGATTAAAGGTGAAGTTCAGTCATAAAGGGAGATTTCCAAATTAAAGGGAGTTAACAGATTTAATTTGAGTAAAATAAGGAGTTAACTGATTCAATTTGAGTAGAAAAATGAGTTAACTGATTTAACTCATTTTTTATCAATAGTGAACTGGAAATTTCCCTTTTTGAACTGAAGAGAGATTTTGTTGAGATATTTAATTTAATAAAATTAGATATGCTCTCATAATTACTTTTTCTATTTAATTAAATAATCTTTAATTAATTAGAGACATTTTTCTTATTTAATTAAATAAGTACATTTAATTAATTAGGAATGGCTTCTCATTTAATTAAATAACTTTGTTTAATTAATTAGAAGTAAGTAATCCGTTTAATTAAATAATTTCGTTTAATTATTTCAAAATTCTTTTTGAAACTAGTCAACTCAAGTCAACCATAGTTAAATTTGGTCAACTTTTGGTCAAACTTGATCTTTGCGTATGTGAATATGAGCAAATGTGAGTATGAATTTCAGCAACAATTTTATGCAAATTCTTATTCAACCTTTCAAAATGAAGAGATGAGGGTCTCTTAAATAGACTTTCTTGGAATTCATCAACAGTTGAGATCGATTTCAATCAACGGTCAGGATTAAAGGTGAAGTTAAGTTATAAAGGGTGATTTCCAAATTAAAAGGAGTTAACAGATTAGATTTGAGTAAAATAAGGAGTTAACTGATTCAATTTGACTACAAAAAGGAGTTAACTGATTTAACTCATTTTTTATCAATAGTGAACTAGAAATTTCCCTTTTTAACTGAAGATAGATTGTGTTGAGATATTAAATTTAATAAAATGAGATATGCTCTAATAATTACTTTTTCCATTTAATTAAATAATTTTTAATTAATTAGAGACACTCTTCTTATTTAATTAAATAACTTCATTTAATTAATTAGGAATGGCTTCTCATTTAATTAAATAACTTTGTTTAATTAATTAGAAGTAAGTACTCCATTTAATTAAATAATTTCGTTTAATTATTTCAAAATTCTTTTCGAAACTAGTCAACTCAAGTCAACCGTGGTTAAATCTGGTCAACCTTTGGTCAAACTTGATCTTTGCATATGTGAATATGAGCAAATGTGAGTATGAATTCCAGCAACAATTCGATGCAAATTCTCATTTAACATTTCAAAATGAAGAGATGAGGGTCTCTTAAATAGACTTTCCTAGAATTGATCAACGGTTGAGATCGATTTCAATCAACGGTCAGGATTAAAGGTGAAGTTTAGTCATAAAGGGAGATTTCCAAATTAAAGGGAGTTAACAGATTTAATTTGAGTAAAATAAGGAGTTAACTGATTCAATTTGAGTAGAAAAAGGAGTTAACTGATTTAATTCATTTTTTATCAATAGTGAAGTGGAAATTTCCCTTTTTGAACTGAAGAGAGATTTTGTTGAGATATTTAATTTAATAAAATTAGATATGCTCTCATAATTACTTTTTCTATTTAATTAAATAATCTTTAATTAATTAGAGATACTTTTCTTATTGAATTAAATAACTTCATTTAATTAATTAGGAATGGCTTCTCATTTAATTAAATAACTTTGTTTAATTAATTAGAAGTAAGTACTCCATTTAATTAAATAATTTTGTTTAATTATTTCAAAATTCTTTTCGAAACTAGTCAACTCAAGTCAATCGTGGTTAAATCTGGTCAACTTTTGGTGAAACTTGATCTTTGCATATGTGAATATGAGCAAATGTGAGTATGAATTCCAGCAACAATTCGATGCAAATTCTCATTCAACCTTTCAAAATGAAGAGATGAGGGTCTCTTAAATAGACTTTCTTGGAATTCATCAACGGTTGAGATCGATTTCAATCAACGGTCAGGATTAAAGGTGAAGTTCAGTCATAAAGGGAGATTTCCAAATTAAAGGGAGTTAACAGATTTAATTTGAGTAAAATAAGGAGTTAACTGATTCAATTTGAGTAGAAAAAGGATTTAACTAATTTAACTCATTTTTGATCAATAGTGAATAGGAAATTTTTCTTTTTGAATTGAAGAGAGATTTTGTTGAGATATTTAATTTAATAAAATGAGATATGCTCTCATAATTACTTTTTCTATTTAATTAAATAATCTTTAATTAATTAGAGACACTTTTCTTATTTAATTAAATGACTTCATTTAATTAATTAGGAATGGCTTCTCATTTAATTAAATAACTTTGTTTAATTATGTAAGGCCCACACTAGTACCCGTGTCTAGATCTTGATGAAATAAAACTAGTTAGGAGATAATTGAGTTATGATTTGTATTTTGTTTTATTGCAAATCATGATTTAAGGGTTCCTATAGGAGACTAATGTGGATTTTGATATTCTCTCTAGTAACATTAGGTCGATAAAATAAGACCACATGGACATGAGATTTAAAATGTTTAAGAAAAGAACCTGACCATGAGACACTATGGACGATTTACTAGGCAGTTAAGAAGGATAAAATAACATTCTGCCTACTAAGAACAACTATGAGTATAGGCTATGATGATAATCAGATACATGGATATGTTTGAAACTTGGTTCTAAATTAGAATGACATAATTACTGAAACACTCTAACAGTCTGTGGAGTTAAACTTGGAAAATCACACAAACCCGCCTCCCCCCCCCCCCCCCAATAATGTTATAAGGGGATATTGCTAGAAACGTCACTATGTTTGACCTTTATGTTTAACTTAATCAAAGTTACTAGTTAACCAGTTTGCACATACCCATTTTATATTGTTTTTACGATTTACTAAAGATAACTCAGAGTTTCATTGTTATGTGAGAAAGAGTTGTGATGACAATAATGTTATAAGGGGATATTGCTAGAAACGTCACTATGTTTGACCTTTATGTTTAACTTAATCAAAGTTACTAGTTAACCAGTCTGCACATACCCATTTTATATTATTTTTACGATTTACTAAAGATAACTCAGAGTTTCATTGTTATGTGAGAAAGAGTTGTGATGATACTCTAATTGAAAATGATTTATACTCAGAAAGATTACTGAAGATACACATATTCGATATTTCAATGTTTTAAATATTTTATGAGAATGATAATGAAATGTTTTAAATATGCACTTAGATGAAAGTTTAATGGAATATGCTATTGCAATGTTTTATTGATAGTACTTAGAATAGAAATGATTAGATGATACTTACTTGTATACGTTGATGAGTAGTACAAGGTATTGGATTTATGTTGTACATGTTTGTATGGATCCTGTATTATCTTATTGGGTTGCTAATGTTTAAGTTGAGTGTGCAGGAAAGTGGAACCATGGTGATTAATGGGGGAAACAAGGTTCAATCTTATGTGAATACAGTTAAGCCAAGGTGAATCTTTGAAAGATTCAAAACCTCGTTGTATTGTGTTTATTTCGTACTATGCCTATGTATGAGTGTTATAAACAGAGAGCGTGGTTGATTAGTGACATGTCATCGTAATGTGTGAAGTGTTTTTCTGTGCATGTGTGTGTCATTTGACACTTGTATTGTCTATGTGTAAATGGCATGTCCAATAGGATTCTTTGGCATGAAGTCACTTAACCTAAGCCTAATCCTCATTGCAAAATCAATTAAACCACCTTGGAGAGTGTTAGGAAGAATCACCTTTTTGACGGAATGCAAGTTAAGGGTGATAGGAATTTTAGAGAGTCTAAGTGATTCCTAAGTGCTAATTTTGTGAAAACAAGTCACCCACTTGGTAATAGTATGGGTTGGGGGGTTAAATATTAGCATAAGTGAGTCTAGGGGACCTAGGGGACCCTCAAAAAGAGTCATTTCCAAGCCAATTCGAAAATCATATTATGACCTAACTTCTTTCCTCATGACACCACTTGGTTAAGTCCTCATTGGTGAAAAAAAACACAAAAGTAAAAGAGGTAGGTGAGGATGAAAGTGAAGTTCTTTATAGGGAAGTTGTGCCAATCTTGGGGATTCATTCACCCACTCTCTAATTTTAGAGATAGCCAAGGATTGGGAAGGAGAAGCTTGAAAGCCAAGCAGGAAGAGGTCTTTATTCCATTGCCATAGCTTGTAATCAGGTTAGTGCTTCATGCCATGCTTCTTCATTGGAAATTGTAAGAGTGCCTTTGGTAGGATTGTTCTTGGAATTCTTGTGTTGTGATAATGTGATGTACTCTTGAAAATTTCTTGTTTTATTTTTACTTGGTTTTGTTTGCTTGTTTGTGCTTGAGTGTTGTTATGGGTGTGGGACTTACACTCACCCTTGTGGAAGGGAAGAGAAGTCCAGGGTGAACGAGCAGCAGTTGGATTGCATAGTTGAGGACCCTGGAGTATGGGCTCCATTGTATGCCATTGTCATATTCATATTTTTCCTTGGGGGAGGAAAAAATAAAAAAAAATAACAAAGAGAGAAATGGTGTGGAAGGAAGTAACTGAAGTATGGGTTGTAGGAAGCTAAAGCTGTTGGTTGTGTGTGGTGGAGGATGTTGTGTTGGTAGTGTGTGTGGTGGAAGATTTTTATGAAGCCCCGAAAGGGCATGATATTATGAAGCCCCGAAAGGGCCTTGTATTTTGTTGATTTAGCCCCGAAAGGGCATGATTTTTATGGCAGATATGATATGAAATGGTAAACCTCCTTCTGTTTCCACCTTCACCCAATGTTTATGATTCCATGTGTGAATCATTGTGCAAGCCTTGGTTGGGGATTGTAAATGTGTTACACATATGTGATTTGTGATAGTTTATGTGTTGTGATGATGTGTGGATGAAACCTAGTTGAGCCTTGTTTTCCCCTAGCACGGGGGTGGCCTCCTTGAGGCCTAGGTTGAGAGGTGAGCCTCCATGGTTCCCTAGTTGTTTCTCTTTTGTGCAGGTATTCTTTGGAGAGTTTTGGAAACCTGATATTATGGAGTCCATTTCTTGCTTAGGAGCAGATGTATTATTATTGTGTTAAGGGGAGAGAAATCCTCCTTGGTTATGTGAAAGAAATTGTATTGTAGAGTGTGGTGTTGTTTCTATTTCATATGTTCTGAAGAAGAGAAGTTGATTTATTAGTATTATATATGATCTTTCTATTGTGCTCAAGTTGATAGAATTCATGCTTGATATTGTATTGAAAGAAATTCGCAAGGATCATATTAGAAAGGGTATGCTACTTAGATGTTGTTCCATTTATATTGAATAGGAATATGCAGGAAGGAGAATTTGAGTATCTTGAGATTACAATAGGAATGTAATTGGACTTTTCCACCTTGATATCTTATTTTTCTATTGCATAAGGAATAATTAAAAGTTTGATGTTTAGTATTGGAATTGATAAAGAAGTAAGGTATGAAATTGATAGTAAGAATGGTAGAAAGTTTTAAGTCTTGGTATTGAATGATATGGAAGATAATGAAAACATTAGTTGTATGAAAGATTAGCTCAACACTTCCTGAGTTCTATTGTTTTTAATTTGACTTCTCTACATATGTTGTTTTAAATGGCATCTCTTGTCTAAAAGATCTAATGAGTTTATTAATTGAAATGGTAAGAACAAGTTTAATAGTTCATAATATATCATTATAATAATCCATGAAGGATGAGTCCTATTAAGGGAAAAGAAAATCATAATAATACATATAAGTGTAAAGAACATAAAAAATAACTAGCTGAAGGTGCCCATTTATCTCTCTAGAATTTATATGGAAAGGTAACTAAATTCACTTCTTCTATTACAGAGTAATATTTTATTGGCTAAGAGTCTACCTAGGTCCCTAAAGGAATAAGACATCCCTAGCTAGAAAGAATTTGAGAATAAAAAATAACTATAAAACTAAAATGTCTAATCACTATCTATGAAGAAACAAAATAAAAAATATATACCTACTAATGCAACACATAAATGTTACTTGACTTTTGGGCTAGCTTTGAATTCCAAAGTGCCACCTTTTTCATCCAAAACAATAAACAAATCTTGCTTATAAAATACAATAGATATGAAAAGTTGCAAGTTGAAATAACAAGTGTACATTATTCAAACCTGGACGCTAGCATTTTGGAGCAAGGGAAAAAGTACTTGAAAAACTTTATTTGTGCAGACCATGTCATGATTACCCTTACCTCCTTGGGCAGCGCCTTCTTTTATGCATTTAAGGAAGGAAATACTTTAGGAAACCTTGGGGAGCGCACATTCTTTACCATTTTCTCCCCACCTACCACTATCCCCCACCTAGGCGCCCATGTGGCAAGGAGGGAAGTTAATCAACTTTATTGTGTCAAGTTTTAAAAACAAAATCTGCCCCAATTCAAACTAACTCAAAAACATGTGTTTGAAAAAGAGGATAGACTTAAATTGCATAAGGAAATGTGACAAGATAGCCTATAGGGATGTAATGATGAAGGACAAAACCCCTAGCCTAGGTGTTTAGTAGGAAGTGACAACATAATAGGACTAATAAGGTGATTTAAAAGAAATTGGTTATGTGGATTTGGGCTTAGTTTAATATTATATGATTTAAATGTGATGCATAAGTTAATAAAGTCATGTTATAGTGGGAATTAATATATATAAATAGGATATAGTTATTGATTGTTTAAATAGTTATAGGGAGATGTTATTGAATTTAATACATTTAATTCTAGTATAAGGATAGAATGGGTAACTAGGGATATGTCTTATATTTCTCTTATTATGTGAGTAGATATATATATATATATATATATATATAAGTTTAGATTATTTAGGTATATACTATTTAAAATTATATCATATCATTTTGATCTATCTTATATTAATTAGTGGTTATTTAGGTCGAGTGTAGTATAGTCAAGATGACCAAGATGGGCACTTAATTTTAAATATGAATTAACAATGTTTTGATGTCAACATAAAGAGATACGAGATTGAACACTAATCTGATCAAGATAATAATTACACAATAGCTCCAAGCTTCGTAGTTGATAATTGAAAATAATAATGTAACCTGCTCATGAAAAGATGCAACTAAGAAAGTATAGGCACTGGTAAGGTATAACTATAATAGTAGTAAACTCATAATAGAACATATAATAATAATGGTAACCCGAATATTGATGGAGACACACTGAGTAATAATTCATCCTCTTGTTGCCATCTTCTATGTTATTATTGCCAGATTCACATAAGATAAATCAAATCTACCCATCAGAGTGTCTTGGTTTGAGCGCAGAAAACTAAGGGCTCATAACTTCATTTCCCTAGTAGACCCTTTTAATCCATTAACGAACCTTAACAACTCCAAGTTTAAATATGGATAGTGTATCCTTTAATCTTATCGACAACTCTAGTTAGGTAATTATCGAAGCTTCATTGTAAACTCTAAACTTAGCATGCAACTCACACTTTTAATCATACAAAGTAACAATCAAATATAACCGCCACTTGATAGGAGTATAATCCCCCTTCACAATGCACATGAAACCATTCATCTAGTTAGGAAAACGTTAATGTATTCTACAAAAAAAAAAGTTGGTTGTGTTCTCGCGTTAAAATTTTATGTTAAAAATTTGTGGCATGAAAAATTAATTAGAAGTAAGTACTCGATTTAATTAAATAATTTCGTTTAATTATTTCAAAATTCTTTTCAAAACTAGTCAACTCAAGTGAATCGTGGTTAAATTTGGTCAACTTTTGGTCAAACTTGATCTTTGCGTATGTGAATATGAGTAAATGTGAGTATGAATTCCAACAACAATTCGATGCAAATTCTCATTCAACCTTTCAAAATGAAGAGATGAGGGTCTCTTAAATAGACTTTCCTAGAATTTATCAACGGTTGAGATCGATTTCAATCAACGGTCAGGATTAAAGGTGAAGTTCAACCATAAAGGGAGATTTCCAAATTAAAGGGAGTTAACAGATTTAATTTGAGTAAAATAAGGAGTTAACTGATTCAATTTGAGTAGAAAAAGGAGTTAACTCATTTAACTCATTTTTGATCAATAGTGAACTGGAAATTTCCCTTTTTGAACTGAAGAGAGATTTTGTTGAGATATTTAATTTAATAAAATGAGATATGCTCTCATAATTACTTTTTTCATTTAATTAAATAATCTTTAATTAATTAGAGACACTTTTCTTATTTAATTAAATAACTTAATTTAATTAATTAGGAATGGCTTCTCATTTAACTAAATAACTTTGTTTCATTAATTAGAAGTAAGTACTCCATTTAATAAAATAATTTTATTTAATTGTTTCAAAATTCTTTTCGAAACTAGTCAACTCAAGTCAACCGTGGTTAAATCTGGTCAACTTTTTGACAAACTTGATCTTTGCGTATGTGAATATGAGCAAATGTGATTATGAATTCCAACAACAATTCAATGCGAATGTAGTGCCTACCCTCGTCCACATCTTTTCTTGACATTGTTATTATTATCAGACTATGATAGACTAGTCTTATGTTGATGGATTAGTGGTATTGTTTTAACACTATCAGACATTATGTTATGGATTCAGTGGTTATATGATGAGATCATTTAGATTTTACATTTCATGCATACATGATGATCATTATATTATTTTGAGTTATTATTGATGATTAGATGGATGGTTTATTATCTTATGTGTTTTATTATGGATACTTACCCCATACTTGCATGTGTATGGTGTTTATTGTATTGCATGCCTGATGTGGTTAAGGAAGGGAGTCGTAGTCACCTGCTTAGTCGGGATCTACATGATGCACCACTTCTTGCCATTGTCTGTTTAGCTTAGCATTATATATATTGTATGTACATGCATGGTTTTTCTGCAGGTTGCAGGTATTGGGTATCGACTTTCCTGAATTGCCAGTATGAGCGTACCCTATTATACTATCTCAATGATAAGAGAAGGGAGATAAATTCTCAAGTCCAAATCCCAAACCTTTAAGCCAATTGTCCTAGTGAGGTAGGACAAGTATCTGGATATTTTACCTGCCGAATGTGTCGGATGACATAATTTGTGATTTTTAACCCTTTAGACTGATTTTGAGTGATTTTCTCTATGATGGGTTTTCATATTTTATCTTTGAAGTCTATGGTGAATTTTCTATTAATTAAGTCTTAATAAATATATTTAATTAATAAATTAATTATTTGAAAAAATTAATATTAAATATCATGTTATTTGATATTTTGATTGTAATTAATTAAATGTGAATTATTGAGAAAAAATGAATTAAATAAAAGAAAATTCGAAATTAAAATTAATAATAATAATAAAATAATAATAAAGTAATAAATAAATAATAATAATAAAAGTTATAAAAGTTAAAATGAAAGTTATAAATATTTAAATAGAAATTATATAAAAAGTGAATTGGAGTTATAAGCTTGCATGGGAGTTAGCGCACTTCTCTATTTCTCAAGTGTCAACAACACGGGGGTTAGTGCATCAATTAAGCACATGGTGTCTACAACCCTATGGCTTATCTTGAAGGTTGGAAAAGACCCATGCTTAGTTGGTGACACCTTCCAACTATTTCTAGAAGCATTCTAGATGTTTCCTGAAAGCTCTTTATAATCAGACATTCATAGTAGCTTAGACATGGCATTGGGAGAGCAATTGGAGCATTGGAGGACTCGAGAATTTTGAAAAAGGGAGGAGCTTGCTCTGCGGATTTTCTAATGAAGAGCGATTTAGCATCAGAATACGGGTAGATTCTCGTGATTTTATTTATGCTATTTTCGCATCATGCATTCCCTGTCTTCTTCGTGTCTTCCATATGTCTTCTGAGAAGTTTCATATTTATATGCATTCTCAATATGAGTAGATTAATTTTATTGGAGAATCTTATATGCATTCTATAATGCAAATATTTTATTCTTAATTGTAGATATAATCTTTGTGGAAAAAAAAAAGAGACATACATGGTTATATGTTCAGATCTGCATACATAGACATATATATATTTATTTATATATATGCATATGTATACATTTATTATGAATCAATTATAAAATTTGAATTTATATATATATACATACATACATACATATATATATACACCGATACATATATATATATATACCTATGTATATAATGCACCGAATTGAGCGATTGATAAAATCGCAGTGGAAAATTTATTAAATCGCATCACGATTCATATCGCATGAAACAAGTATATATATTATATGCCGTGGGCATGATTCGTACCCCGTGCCGGCAGAAGGAAAAGACCTACCCTCGTAGGTCTGCAGTGACAGGGGTACTACGTACCCGCTGTCGACGTAGTGCCTGCCATCGCAGGTACTACATACCGCAACAAGTGTTTTGGGGGTTATTAATGTTAATGTGACGCAAGGAAAAAATGTTTATGTTAAAACATTTATAAAAAATCGATTTCTCATTGCTATATGATATGAAGTCAATCGAAATTGTTAAATCAATTTTATGAAAACGTATTCAATATATATATATATATGTAAATATATTATTTATAAATTTAAGTTATTTTTATTTGATAAATGATTTATATTGAAGGTTTATTTTCATAAGGTGACTCTTTAATAACTTTCAACTATTTAATAATTTAAATGTTTTAAATTATTAAATAAGGAATTGATAGTTGGGTGGGGGATGTATCAAACAAATGTTATTAATTGGAAAATGGATTTTTAATTCTAATAAGGAAAACTTTTATTTATCCAAAAACAATATATGTGTTCCTCCATTCATTCTTCACACTTGGAAACTTAAACTGAGATCTCTACATTTAAACTCAAGTTGTAAAACCAAAACATGTGTTTGCATTGTGTATTCTTTATGCTATTGTTTTGGGTTTTGGGTTGACTAGTGTTGACCAGTATAGGACGTCTACCAGAGGCTTGAGGGTTATGTGATTGTGAAGACATGGTGATGTTTTAATCTCGATCTTTATAAACCCAACCATGGTTATGTGATGGAATGCTCTATGTCTTGGTTGTGATTACTGATTGTTATAGTTGAGATTCTTATGTATGAGATACTTGACTTAACCATTATTTTTGGTCATCGATCAATTATCCTTGGTTTATTTTCTAGTCGCCATGATGGGACTAAAATGTGGATTTATTTTTGATGATGTCATGTTGTGACATGTTTGACTCAGCCATTTTTGGAGTCTTCAATATATATATATATATATATATATATATATATATATATATATATATATATATATATATATATATATATATATATATATATATATAGGTTATTGAGAACCATTGGATATTTGATTATCAGTGATACTTCAGTTGCCAATAGAGAGCTATTGTGTTCATGATTTTCTATGGATGTTAGCTCATGGAGATTTGATGCTTTTATGCATATTTGATGATTTTATGGATTATCTTTTGTGATTTTGAGATTTATAATTCCATGAGCATTAGGGTAGGATATCTGCATGTAGTGGCAAGAAGTGGCTTGCAATGGGGGTCGAGGCCCTAAGAGGCTGCCAGGGTAACTCATTGTAAGTTGGATTAATAAGCGATAACATTCACACCTAATACTAACTGAATGAACCTAAAAAGATAAGTGTTTTGTTGTTGCCCATGCCTTGAGTGCTTGTACAGACTAGGATGGGAGTAGTGAGATGCATGGTTGCGACCTTACATTCTGTAGTATGCCTCATCAATATGAGAGGATACTAGTGGCCACATGAAATCAGTATGGACCCGTGGAGTTTAGCTAACTGCCAGGGTAACTTGTACGCGATAATTGTGATGAAACTTTCTCGCTTGCATAGTAGATTCCTACATGTCATTGTGTGACTCTCGAATTAGAAGTTGGATTTTGTGTTTGGAACCTTTGAGTTAGTATACTTTTAGGATTCCTGGACTTATAGAGATATGTGCTATGTGATTTTGATAGCCTATTTGGGACTTGAGATTATCTCTTTAGCACAATGGGAGTGGACCACGCGGTCGGGTGGTAGTGTATTTTCCACTCTTATCATTTTGAGATTCATTGAGACATCGTGCCTGATGCGTCTTTCATAATGGTGGATATGTATCCTTTTTCATTGATGATTGGCATATGTTAGATGATGTTATCTTATGCTTTTATTTGAATGTTAGATTACTTCTATATATGATGTTGTATTTATTAGGAGTGACATTCCTACTATGTAACTATGTAATACTGATGATCTCTTCGGTGATTTGGAATGTTACGCACGGAGGGATGGCTAGGATCCACGATGGTCTAATGATGCTATTGACAGTTGGGAGGAACCGTGCACTTAGTTTATTATGTTTGATCTTTATGATGGATGTATATATTTTATATGATGTTGTATCATGTGTATCATGTGATTATCTCTACTTTGATGTGTCATGGATTAGAATAGGATGATGTACCTTATTCTATGTATGTATATTCTTTTGAGCTTGTCATACCCTATGACATGTATAGTGGATAATTAAGTATTTGAAATGTAATGTATAAACATTGGACTTATCATTATTATTTCATGTGGATGTTGTACTAGATGGATTCATGTATGTAATTCAACGTTAAGGGATGTTAAAGAATGTAATATGTTATTTATGTTATGTTTAATTTTTAGATGGACATTGCTATTGTTTCCATTATTGTGCATAAGTTATATGTGGTGTTTACTTGCATAAAAAAAAAATGCTACTAATTTTAGTAAAATTCTAGGTTAATTCTTTGGATCCCTTGGTGGGGCATTACATTTGGTATCAGAGCTAGGTTTCTACATTGGGAGCTCTGGGTATTTTGGAACAACTAGGACTATGAACTATTAAGTGTAACTTTCAAACTTGATCTAGGTTAATTGAAACAGGACTCAAACTGTTACTTGAATATTTTTCGTACTTCAACACTTAGTTTCAAAACTGGAAATTTTACTTAAACCTAGACATAGAACTAAACTTAGTACCTTGTACTGTTGTAGGATGGTATCTGGGACTAGGTCTTCTGTTAGAGGCCATGGTAGAGGCCATGGTAGAGGCTGTGGACGTGGCAGAACTATCAGTGTCCATGGGTCTGCCCATGAGGGATCAACTCATGTAGAGAGCAGGGAAGAGAACTCTAGTAGGCAGCAGGAAGAGAGCCGTAGAGAGGACCAAGCTGAGTCTGAAGAGGCTAGTTTGAGGCAGATGATGCAGACTATTCTAGAACATCTACCTCCTATTCAAGAATAGCCTAAAGTGCATCAGACAGAACAAAAGCACAGACCCAGATCTAGAAGTCCTTGGAAGGATCGTCAGAGGTCCATTGTGTCCACTCAGATGAAGGATCTTTCAAGATCCAAGGTTAAGCATTTCAATGGGAAAGGTTCTGGTTATGTGGCCGAATAGTGGTTTATTTCTCTCAGCAAGATTTTTTCCATGCAAGAGTTCGACAACAATGTTAAGGCAAGGTTTTCAATCACTAATCTAGAGAATTTTGGGGCCACTTGGTGGATGATAGAGGAGAAGAAGTTGGGAATTGATATGAGCAGTGTCACATGGGAGTTATTCCTAGAGATTTTCCGTGAACGATTCCTACCAGAGGAATGGAAACAACAAAGGGCTGATGAATTTTATAATCTCAAAAAGTACACTTTGTCAATGACCAAGTATGAGCGTAAGTTTTATGAGCTTATGCCTTTTTCAGGGTTCGGTGAAAATTCAGCTCAGTTGACACAACATTTTATTAGGGGTTTGAATAACCGTATTATTGGGGGAGTTAAGGTATTTGAACCAAAAACCCTCAAGGATGCGGTGCATCGAGCTATCCTTGTTGAGAAAAGTGTCAACCTTGGTCAAGGTGGTTTTGTAGGAACACCAGCGGCATCAGGATCTAAAAGCAACTACAATTTAGGTGGTAACAAGAAGTTTTCTTTCTCTAAGGGGAAACAGTATCAGTAGCAGTCTACACAGAAGGGCTCAAATTCTAAAGCTCAAGGCGGTGGCAAAGGTTCTAACACCAAGAACAACCGCAATGCTCAATGCAATAAATAGAATTAGACCAATCAGCCAGCTCAGAGTAGCCAATCTTTTGTGAGCAGGAACAGTCGTCAGCAATCAAATGTACCACCTATGGGAAGAGGTTCTGGCAAAAATACGAAATGATTTTCATGTGGTCAGATTGGACATTATGCAGCTCAGTGTCCTCAGTGAGCACCTTAGTTTTCAGGACCTAGACCTACCATTTCAGAGCCTACAGTTGGTGATGTCGGTAGAGCTCATAGAGTTTTTGCAGCAGTTGATCAGCATCAAGCAGATCATCAGGGAACAATGGTTGAGACCACAGGTGCTATTAGAGGTATATCTCTTTCAGTATTGTTGATTTAGGAGCTACAGATTCATTTATTTCACCATCTATAGTTTCTAAGTGTAAGCTGGATGCGATGAAGCAAGATCATGGTTGGCAAGTGGAATTAGCCTCGGGCATTAAGGTCTCCGCAGATTCTATAGTTCATAAGTGTGGGCTTAGTTTAGGAAGCTTCGATACGGTAGTGGATCTTCGAGTTATACCCCTTGGTTCCTATGATGTGGTTTTAGGCATGGACTGGCTTGGATCTCATAGAGCTAGTATAGATTGCAGGAAGAAGATTATTAGGTGCCAAGATGACCAAGGGAATGATGTGTAGATAGTTGAGATACCGAGGCCTATATCTCTATGGATGATTTCTGCTATGCAATTGAAGCAAAGTTTTCGTAAGGGATGTTAGATATTTGTTGTTATGGTAAATGATCTTGATGAGGAAGATTCCATGAGGGAGACTTTTTAGATCACCCGATTTTGCAGGAGTATGCAGATGTTTTTCCAAGAGAGATTCCATGCATGCCTCCAAAGAGGGACATTGAGTTTAGTATTGATCTAATTCCTCGATCGAACCCTATCTCTAAAGCTCCTTATCGCATGACTACTCAGGAATTGGGTGAGCTACGTCTTCAGCTAGAGGAACTTCTGGCCAAAGGGAGCATTTGACCTAGTGTATCACTATGGGGAGCTCCAGTGCTCTTTGTGAAGAAGAAAGACAGTTCTTTGCACCTTTGTATTGATTATAGACAGTTGAATAAGGTGACTATTAAGAATAGGTATCCTTTGCCTAGGATTGATGACTTATTCGGTCAGATCAAGGTAGTTACAGTATTCTCCAAGATTGATCTTAAGTCAGGATACCACCAGCTCCGCATTAAGGAAGAAGATATTCACAAGACTGCTTTTCAAACTCGTTATGGGCATTATGAGTTCACAATGGTACCTTTTGGATTGACTAATGCTTCATCGATTTTCATGAGTTTGATGAATGGTGTGTTCTGATCTTATCTGGACAGGTTTTTGCTCGTGTTTCTTGATGACATATTGATATATTCTAAGACTTAGAAGGAGCATGAGGAACACCTGCGGTTGGTATTGCAATGTTTAAGGGACAATCAGCTTTATGCTAATGCAGCTAAGTGTGAATTCTTCAAAACAGAAATTTAGTATTTAGGGCATGTTATATCAAGTGATGGTATTTCAGTGGATCCTGCAAAGATTCAGGCGATAATAGATTGGCTGACACCAACTAATGTGTCAAAGATTCGTAGTTTCATGGGTTTAGCTGGTTATTATCAAAGATTTGTCCAGAACTTCTCTAGGATAGCACATCCTATCACTTCTCTTCAAAGGAAAGGAAAGAAGTTCGTATGGACAGAGAAATGTGAGGAAGCTTTTCAGAAGCTCAAGGAGCTATTGACCAGTGCACCGATTCTAGCTGTACCTGATCCAAAAGGTGATTTCATGGTATGTACAGATGCTTCATTTGAAGGGATTGGGGCAGTGTTAATGCAGAATGGACGGGTGATTGCGTATGAATCATGCAAGCTCAAGGATCATGAGTTAAATTATCCTACACATGATCTTGAGTTAGCAATAGTAGTTCATGCTTTGATAAGGTGGAGACATTTATTGTTGGGGCAAAGATTTGAGCTACATAGCGATCATCGTAGTCTTCAGTACATTTTTACTTAGCCTAATTTGGATGCTCGCTAGAGGCAATGGATGGAGTTTCTATGCGAGTATGATTTTGAGGTTAAGTACATTGAGGGTAAGGAGAATGTGGTGGTGGATGCTTTGAGTCGCAGGAGACATGTGTTATCATCGATGACTCTTAGTGTGGATTTGAGGAGTCAAATTCTTCAGGCACTTACTATGGATTCTTGGTATCAGTAAGTGTGCGGAGAGATTGATTCAGGAAGATCTTTGGAAGGTAAGTTTGCAGGTTACGTTTGAGAGTCAGATGGTCTTTTGAGACATTTGGGGAGGATTTATGTGCCATTTTCGGATGAGCTTCACACCTTGATACTAGTAGAAGCCCATCGTACACCTTACTCAACACATCCAGGTGTCAAGAAGATGCATGCTGATTTGAGACGTTTGTTCTTTTGGTCTAGGATGAAGCGAGATATTGCTGATTTTATGGCTAGGTGCCTTGCATGTTAGAGAGTTAAGGCAGAACATTAGCACCCGGCTGGACTTTTGCAGCCAAATCTCATTCCTTCTTGGAAGTGGGATATCATCTCCATGGATTTTATTGTGGGATTACCTATGATAGCTCGACGTCATGATGCTATCATGGTCACTGTTGATCAGTTGACTAAGGTGGCACATTTTTCACCGATTAGGTCTTCCTACACAGTAGCTTCTGTAACTAATTTCTTTATGCGTGATATTCTGAGGTTACATGGTATTCCTAGAAAGATCATTTCTGATAGGGATCCTATATTCACATCTACATTTTGGACATCGCTGCAGCATAAGCTTGGAGCGCAGTTAAACTTCAGTTTGGCATATCATCCAGAGACTAATAGTCAGACAGAGGGGGTGAATTAGGTTTTGGAAGATATGTTAAGGATGTATGTGATGGATAGGCAGACACATTGGGAGGACTATCTCTACTTAGTGGAGTTTGCTTACAACAACGGGTATCATAGTTCTATTGGTATGACACCATTTCAGGCATTATATGGACATCCTTGTCATACACCATTGAGTTGGGATAGCCTTGAGGATCACATCATGTTGGGTCTTGAGATGCTTTGTGATATGGAGCAACAGGTAGTGTGTATCCGTGAGCATTTGACTACGGCACATGATAGGCAAAAAAAGTATGCCGATGCTCATAGGACTGATAAGCAATTTGCTGTGGGTGATAAGGTTTTCTTGAAAGTGTGACCGTGAAAGAGCCCGGTTTGATATGGAAAGGGTTCTAAGCTAGCACCTTGCTTTGTGGGACCATTCAAGATTTTGGAGAGGATTGGCCTGGTTGCTTACCGTCTTGCTCTAGCGCCCAGTCTAGCTCGCATTCATAATGTTTTCCATGTTTCAGTGCTTCGGTAGTATATTCCTGATATTGTACATGTCCTTGATTGTAATGCATTGCAGGTAGTGGACGGGCAGTTGACTTTGGAGCCGGTTCATATTCTGGAGCAGCGGGAATTGACCCTTCAAGGGTTGAACCATCGAGCAGGTAAGGGTCCAATGGGACCCTACTGATGATTCTTCAGCTACTTGGGAGGATGCAGCTAGATTGAGGGAGTTATATCCCTACTTGTTTGTAGGCTTCCAGGATTAAGTCTAACCCAAGGGGGGCTGGATGTAGTGCCTACCCTCGTCCACATCTTTTTTGGACATTGTTATTATTATTAGACTATGATAGACTAATCTTATGTTGATGGATTAGTGCTATTGTTTTGACACTATCAGACATTATGTTATGGATTCAGTGGTTATATGATGAGATCATTTAGATTTTACATTTCGTGCAAACATGATGATCATTATACTATTTTCAATTATTATTGATGATTAGATGGATGGTTTATTATCTTATGTGTTTTATTGTGGATACTTACCCCATAATTGCATGTGTATGGTGTGTGTGTTTTCTTATTTTATGGCGTATCTGATGTGGTTAAGGAAGGGAGTCGTAGTCACCTGCTTAGTCGGGATCTACACGATGCACCACTTCTTGCCATTGTCTATTTAGCTTAGCATTATATATATTGTATGTACATGCACAATTTTTCTGTAGGTTGCAGGTACTGGGTATCGACTTCCCTAAATTGGCAGGATGAGCGTACCCTATTATACTATCTCAATGATAAGAGAAGGGAGATAAATTCTCAAGTCCAAATCCCAAACCTTTAAGCCAATTGTCCTAGTGAGGTAGGACAAGTATCTGGATATTTTACCTATCGAATGTGTCAGATGACATAATTCGTGATTTTTAAACCTTTAGACTGATTTTGAGTGATTTGCTCTATGATGGGTTTTTATATTTTATCTTGGAAGTCTATGGTGAATTTTTTATTAATTAAGTCTTAATAAATAGATTTAATTAATAAATTAATTATTTGAGAAAATTAATATAAAATATCATGTTATTTGATATTTTGATTGTAATTAATTAAATGTGAATTATTGAGGAAAAATGAATTAAATAAAAGAAAATTCAAAATTAAAATTAATAATAATAATAAAATAATAATAAATTAATAAATAAATAATAATAATAAAAGTTATAAAAGTTAAAATGAAAGTTATAAATATTTAAATAGAAATTATATAAAAAGTGAATTGGAGTTATAAGCTTGCATGGGAGTTAGCGCACTTCTCTATTTCTCAAGTGTCAACAACACGGGGGTTAGTGCTTCAATTAAGCACATGGTGTCTACAACCCTATGGCTTATCTTGAAGGTTGGAAAAGACCCATGCTTAGTTGGTGACACCTTCCAGCTGTTTCTAGAAGGATTCTAGATGTTTCCTGAAAGCTCTTTATATTCAGGCATTCATAGAAGCTTAGACATGGCGTTGGGAGAGCAATTGGAGCATTGGAGGACTCGAGAATTCTGAAAACGGGAGGAGCTTGCTCTGCGGATTTTCTAAGGAAGATCGATTTAGCATCAGAATCTGAGTAGATTCTTGTGATTTTATTTATGCTATTTTCACATCATGCATTCCCTATCTTCTTCGTGTCTTCCATATGTCTTCTGAAAAGTTTCATATTTATATGCATTCTCAATATGGGTAGATTAATTTTATTGGAGAATCTTATATGCATTCTATAATGCAAATATTTTATTCTTAATTGTAGATATAATCTTTGTGAAAAAAAAAGAGAGACATAAATAGTTATAAGTTCAGATCTGCATATATATATATATGCATATGTATACATTTATTATGAATCAATTATAAAATTTGAATTTATATATACATACATACATACATACATATATATATATATATATACTGATATATATATATATATATATATATATATATATATATATATATATATATATATATATATATATATATATATATATATATATATATATGTATATGTATGTATGTATGTATGTATATAACGCATCGAATTGAGCGATTGATAAAATCGCAGTGAAAAATTTATATATATATCGTATGAAACAAGTATATATATTATATGCCATGGGCACGATTCATATCTCGCGTCGGCGGAAGGCAGAGACTTGGCCTCGCTGGTCTGCGGCGACAGGGGTAGTACGTACCCACTGTTGACGCAGTGCCTGCGACTGTAGGTACTGCATACCGCAACAAGTGTTTTGGGGGTTATTAATGTTAATGCGATGTAAGAAAAAAATGTTTATGTTAAAACATTTATAAACAATCAATTTCTCATTGCTATATAATATGAAGTCAATCAAAATTGTTAAATCAATTTTATGAAAACGTATTAATATATTTACATATGTATGTATGTGTGTGTGTGTGTGTGTGTGTGTGTGTGTGTGTGTGTGTGTGTGTGTGTGTAATATGTAAATATGTTATTTATAAATTTAAGTTATTTTTATTTGATAAATGATTTATATTGAAAGTTTATTTTCATAAGGTGACTCTTTAATAACTTTCAACTATTTAATAATTTAAATGTTTTAAATTATTAAATAAGGAATTGATAGTTGGGTGGGGGATGCATCAAACAAATGTTATTAATTGGAAAATGGATTTTTAGTTCTAATAAGGAAAACTTTTATTTATCCAAAAACAATATATGTGTTCCTCCATTCATTCTTCAGACTTGGAAACTTAAACTGAGATCTCTACATTTAAACTCAAGTTGTAAAACCAAAACATGTGTTTGCATTGTGTATTCTTTATGCTATTGTTTTGAGGTTTGGGTTGACTAGTGTTGACCAGTATAGGACGTCTACCAGAGGCTTGGGGGTTATGTGATTGTGGAGACATGGTGATGTTTTAATCTCGATCTTTATAAACCCAACCATGGTTACGTGATGGAATGCTCTATGTATTGGTTGTGATTACTGATAGTTATAGTTGAGATTCTTATGTATGAGACACTTGACTTAACCATTATTTTTTGTCATCAATTAGTTATCTTTGGTTTATTTTCTAGTCGCCATGATGGGACTGAAATGTGGACTTATTTTTTATGATGTCATGTTGTGACATGTTTGACTCAACCATTTTTTGAGTCTTAGATTAGTTTGGTATATATATATATATATATATTTATTTATTTATTTATTTATTTATTTATTTATTTATTTAGGTTATTGAGAACCATTGGATATTTGATTATCAGTGATACTTCAGTTGCCAATAGAGAGTTGTTGTGTTCATGATTTTCTATAAATGTTAGCTCATGGAGATTTGATGCTTTTATGCATATTTGATGATTTTATGGATTATCTTTTGTGATTTTGAGATTTATGATTCCATGAGCATTAGGGTAGGATATCTACATGTAGTGACGGTAAGTGGCTTGCAATGAGGGCCGAGGCCCTAAGAGGCTGTCAGGGTAACTCATTGTAAGTTGGATTAATAAGCGATAACATTCACACCTAATACTAACTGAATGAACCTAAAAAGATGAGTGTTTTGTTCTCGCCCATGCCTTGAGTTCTTGTACAGACTAGGATGGGAGTAGTGAGACACATGGTTGCGACCTTGCATTCCATAGTATGGCTTGTCAGTATGAGAGGATACTAGTGGCCGCATGAAATTAGTATGGACCCGTGGAGTTTAGCTAACTTCTAGGGTAACTTGTGCATGTTAATTGTGATGACACTTTCCCACTTGCATAGTAGGTTCCTACATGTCATTGTGTGCCTCTAGGATTAGATGTCAGATTTTGTGTTTGGAACCTTTGAGTTAGTATACTTTTAGGATTCCTAGACTTATAGAGATATGTGCTATGTGATTTTTATAGCCTGTTTGGGACTTGAGATTATCTCCTTAGCATGGTGGGAGTGGACCACTTAGGTACCACATGGTCGGGTGGTAGTGTATTTTCCACTCTTATCATTTTGAGATTCATTAAGACATCGTGGCTGATGCGTCCTTCATAATAGTGGATATGTATCCTTTTTCATTGATGATTGACATATGTTAGATGATGTTATCTTATGCTTTTATTTTCATGTTAGATTACTTCTATATATGATGTTATATTTATTAGGAGTGACATTCCTACTATGTAATACCGATGATCTCTTCAATGATTTTGGAATGTTACGCATGGAGGGATGGCTAGGATCCACGATTGTCTAATGATGCTATTGAATACTCTGCAAACTTCCCTTCCAAGGGTCTCTGAGAATGTACCAACTAACTTACTTCTGCATAAAGCTCATCAGCTGGTAAGTGTTGCAAGATTCGCTCTCTCAAGTCGGTGCAAGTAGTCACAGATGAAAGTTCATGGTGCCTTCTGCTTAAGGCATCTGCAACCACATTCTCCTTTCCCTTGATGTAATGAACATCAAAATCATACTCACATAGGAACTCCATCCACCTTCTTTGCCTAGCATTAAGGTTCGGCTGAGAAAATATGTACTACAAGCTCTGGTGATCGAAATGAAGCTCGAATCTATGACCCAGAAGGAAATGTCACCATCTCACCAAGGCATGAACCACTGCCGCTAGTTCTAGGTCATGAGTAGGATAATTGATTTCATGAGTCTTCAACTTCCTAGACTCAAAGGAAATAGGTCATCCTTCCTGCATAAGGACTGCTCCTAACCCATCTAAAGAAGCATCAATGCACACCACAAAATCTGCAACAGGATCTGGTACTGCAAGAATCGGTGCACTTGTAAGGGCTCTCTTGAGCTCTTTAAAAGCTCTACCACACTTCTCTGTCCACTCATACTTCTTCCCTTTCCTCTGAAGAGAAGTGATGGGGTGTGCCAATCTAGAGAATCCTGAAATGAAGCGTCGATAATAACCTGCTAGCCCCATAAAGCTCCTCACTTCGGTAACACTGGTGGGTGCTGGCCAATCCATGATAGCCCTAATCTTTGATGGGTCTACTAAGACACCATCACCTGATATGACATGACCCAAATAATGTATCTCGAGTCTGAAAAATGCACACTTCGACAAGCTACCAAACAACTGATTCTCTCTCAACCTCTGCAATACCTGTCTCAGGTGCTCTTCATGCTCTCTCTCATCATGAGAATAAATCAGAATGTCATCAAGAAACACAACCACA
Source organism: Cupressus sempervirens (assembly GCA_028749045.1). Lineage (NCBI taxonomy): Eukaryota > Viridiplantae > Streptophyta > Pinopsida > Cupressales > Cupressaceae > Cupressus > Cupressus sempervirens. The sequence goes on from CM053788.1 coordinate 451,786,982, forward strand.
AACTTATCCAAAAAGGTACGAAATACTCCATTCATGAGGCTCATGAATACAGCTGGAGCATTCGTAAGGCCGAAAGGTACCACGGTGAACTCGTAGTGGCCATATCTAGTACGAAAAGCTGTCTTGGGGATATCACTATCCACAATCCTCAACTGATGGTAACCCAACTTTAGGTCAATCTTTGAAAATACTCGGGCACCCTGCAACTAGTCAAAGAGATCATTGATTCTGGGAAGAGGGTATCGGTTCTTGATGGTTACTTTTTTCAATTGCCGATAATCAATACACAACCTAAGTGGTCCATCCTTCTTCTTGACGAAGATCACCAGTGCACCCCAAGGTGACACACTAGGTCAAATATGCCCCTTCTCCAAGAGTTCCTCCAACTAAGCCTTTAGCTCACTAAGCTCATGAGTAGTCATCCTATATGGTGCTCTCGAAACTGGCTCAGCTCCTGGTACTAGGTCTATGTGAAAATCCACTGCTCGCGCTGGAGGCATACCAAGAAGCTCTGAAGAAAACACATCTGCAAACTCCTGAAGGATTGGAAAATCATCAAGGGATGGTTCCCTTTCTGAATCTTCCTCTCGGTCACTAATAGTGATAGCAAACAACTGACAACCCTTTCGCATGCACCGTCTCAGCTGCATAGCGAAAATCATATGAAGGGACACTGGCCTCTTCACTCCGAAGATCTCCCTAGAGATATCATCATCATCCACACATTCCACCCTCTTCTGTCAACAATCCATCTTGGCGCTGTGGGAATAAAGCCAATCCATGCCAAGAACAACATCATAAGAACCTAGAGGGGTAATGCGTAGATCAGTCCTAGTGGACATGTCTCCAAACTACATCTGACAACTCCGCACCATGGAACTAACTGACACTCTAGCTCCCGAGGCTAACTCTACCTCCCAACTAACATCCTATCTAACTGCCACTAGCCCGCAACGCTCCACCACAAATGGAGATATAAAAGAGTCAGTAGCCCCAGAATCAAATAAAATTGCAACCATATGGCCCTATATAATACCTGTAGCCTCGATAACTGTGGCCTGATGCTCAGCCTGGCGGTTGTCAACCGCTGCAAAAACTCTATGGGATCTACCCATGTCACCAACTGTTAACTCTGAAAAAACCCTGCTCTGACCAGTAGATGCCTGTCCCTGCGGACACTCCCTAGCTATATGACCCATGCCACCACAAGTGTAGCATGGTCCGCGAGAATAAGATCGTGCACCCTATGACCCAGACTGCTGTGGGCCTCCTGATCTGCTAGATCTGTTGAATCCTCCCCTAGAAGACTGCTGAGTCTTCACTAACTGAGACTGTGGGGCCTGTACTTTCTACTCCTGCCTAGGACCCTGTGACTGCCACTGCTTGGGCTTAGAGCCCTGATAACCATGAGAAGGTTTCTGCTATTGTTGCTGGGGTTTTGGCTGCTGAGACTGTTGGCCCCTAGAGGACCCTGTTGTATAGTTCTGATTCCCTTTCCAAGGGGGTTTCTGCTGGGAAGAGTTTCGGTTCTGAGACCGATCCTGTGACTCCTGCCTACCTCGAGTATCCTCAGCAACTAGTGCTATCTCCACTACCTGTCTAAAGGTGGTAGGGAAGGCCATCCTAACTGGGCCTTGAAGAGAGAAATTCAGACCCATGATAAAGCGATGCACCCGTAGTTTCTTGTCCTTCATGTATTCCACATAGGGAAGGAGCTCGAGAAACCTACTCTCGTACTGAGCCACTGTAAGGCCTCTCTGATAAAGAGAATGGAACTCCTCTATCTGTTTCTGCTGGAAATGCTCTGACAAGTACCTCTCGCGAAATCTTTCTAGGAAAGATTCCCATGTGAGGGTGTCCATCCTCACTCCACCAATAATCTCCTCTTGATGCCACCAGTTGGAGGCATCCCCTCTCAACTGATGAACTGCTAGGCGTGCTTTTAGATTACTCCCATAAGGGCATAACCCAAAGCATCGTTGTAAGCTCTGCAACCATGCCTCTACTACTGAACCCTCAGTGGTACTGGTGAACAATGGTGGTCCGAGTCGAATCAATTCCTTGATGTCATCCCCTACATGTCTAGGAGGTCTGTCAAAAGGGTGTCCTCTCTAGTGTATGGACTCTTCCTTGTGATCACCCTGACCCTCTATCTGTCTCAGTGGGGGACTCCTAGTCCTCTCTCTAACTCTGGGCCTGCCTCCTCCGGGTCCCTCTGCTTCCACTACTGGAATCTGCTGTACTGGCTGAACTATAGGTACCACTCTTTGCTGAACTACACCGATCAAGGTATGAAGTGCATCTATAATGTCCTGGTTCGGGTTCGGTGGTGGTGGAGGTGGAGGTGGTGGTGGTCCATCCTCCTGTCCCGCTCTACCACCCCTAGTCTTACGACCTCTGCCTCGCCGGTTACGAGTAACAGGCGGCATCTACACAAATAAAAGTTTAAGTTAAATTTAGGAAGCACCATGGTTTAAGGTTCCTACTGTTGAAACCTAGGCTCTAATACAAAAATGTAATGCCCAAACCCACGAGGGCAAAAACACACAATTTTTTTTTTTTTAAAAGACAAATAACACCACTAAGTTGATAAGTTAATTTGCACCTGTTAAAGTATAGGTCAAATGAAAAACAGATATGAGGTCTCCTAACAATGTCCTGACATCCCTTTTAAGTTTAAATTCAATGAGTATAAATAGGTCGTTAAATTTGCACATTCATTATTAAATTGATTTCGACATTTGTTTCGTTTTACATCAATATTAAACATTATATTAATTTTAATTTGGCTTTCAATAACTCATACGTAATCCAACAATCTATTAGATCTATGAGAATAACACAATCTACATCTAATGTATAATCTTATTAACATTACCCATTATAGCGTCATTAAAGCAAAATATTTTAATGAAAAATATATTTAGATTATTCGAATAACGATCTAAAAGAATTATAAGTCTAACTATTTCATAGTATAAAAGCAAAGAACAATTATTATAACCTATCAAATAATTATTTAAACTATATTTACACTTCACTCTAAAGGCTAAATTTAAACTAAAACTAAAATAGATTAAAAATATACTAATACTAAAACACTAAAGAAAAAGAATAATAACCTATACTAACATATACTACACTACATCATACTTATCAAATTTATTAATAAACTAACAAACATATAAAAGAAATCTAACCAACCTATGCTAATAATAACCTAACTCTATAAAACCCTACCCACTAACCTAGCTCCACATAGACCCTACACCCACAATCATGGGCAGCCTCCCATAGGCTAGTGCATTGTCCCAAGGAAAGTCTACGCTGCCCAAGGCAGCTCCTCCTTGTAAGATGCGCTCAGCACAAACAAGGCAAGGGGGAGAAAAAGGTTTGAGATCTTAAAACATCATCATGCATACAAACCCTTTAATTGCACAAGGACCCACGTACCCCCAAGGAGCTGAGTACGTGATCCAAGGCCTGCACTTGTCTTGTCTTCCTTTCAAGAAGGTGCACGCCTAGCAAGACAAGGGGTGGGGTACAAGGAATAAACAACTAGATGAAATAAGATATGAAGGGGGAAACTTTAATGTATCCCTTCCAACAAATCAAAGAACCCAAACAAATATATCTGCCCACTTTATTGACATGGCAGTCTGCATGGGTAAGCGCTACACTCCAAGTCAACTCAAGAGGGCTTGTCAAATCGCCTAGGGTGAAGGAGGTAGAATAGGAGTTAGTGCATAAAGTTTTCTAGGTAAGAGTATAAGTTATGTTTTTAAATTATGAAGATGGTCTTTAGAATATCTTTTTAATTGCTCAAAACTAATTTAGATATCCTTTAAATTTAGAAATATATATATATATATATATATATTTTTAAAGAATCAAAGGAATATTCTTTGTTCAACAAGAGAATAGACTATTTCCTCATACAATTTCCAGCATCCTGTAGGTGGGTGTTTGGAAATTTTCTTGTTCCCTCTATTTTTTTTTTTTTTGCATATGAATATCCTCTTAGGGTGGTATGAAAAGTTAAATTAATCCACTTTAAATTGGATCAAAAATTGAAAAGCTAAAATATTGCTAATATAATCTTAAGTTAATTCTTAAAATTTCTTATGGCTTACAAAACTGATAGAGCATCTCTTAATCTATTAGATGATTAAGGTAAGTTTCAATACAATTTCTATCACATCTAAAATAGATTGATTCAAGGACTAAATTCGTCATTAATTTCTTTTTCTTTTTTTGGCAAATCTATAATGACTTGATACAAACATAACCTATCAAGAATTTGAACTATTCATTTCATTCAATAATGCAATACTTTATCTTTTGAATCTAACAATCATAACAAGTAAATCTGCATGCATGATCATAGTTTTTCGTTTACAACATATATGAAAGCTTGGAATTTTGTCAAATTTAGCATCATCAATTCCTTCCTATTTGGTTTCCTACTCCAATAGTCTAAGTTATTCCTAATAAGATATTACAATGATAGTGTGAGTTACTCATCCTATTCTTGATGCACATCCATCTAAATTTAAATCACGATTAAGTCACAAGATAACAATTTTACTCCAACACCAATTTTATTGGCAAACCTGATTCAAGGCTCAGCCGAGAAAGAATCAGGAAGAAAACCTGGCTTCGTTGCCATATACAATAAGGTTTTAAAAATACAATTTCATAGGATATCAATCCCAATTACAACAATTTTATCCAATTTTCTTCATGATCATAATCAAGGAGTATGTAATGTTTTCTGAATCTCATTTCAAGAACCATGGAGGAAGCAATTATCTGATCGGGTGACAACCAAGCATAACCCAGAAGAAATCAAACATGCATAATCATACATGGTTTACACAATAGGATTCACAATGAATCAAGACTAGGGAAAGGTGGATTCTTCCAACAGGAGAAGTCAAGCACAACACCAATTCAGATGCCCAATCGGGGCTAATAACCAAGAACTTTCGTTCTTTCATTTAAACATGTCATACTCATACCAGGTTTGTGCTGACGGGTAGGGGCCCACAACACCCTACCCTTTATCCCTCTTCTCATCCTGAGAAGAGACTCTACACTGGTTGGAGTCCAACTAAACAGACCTTTCCCAAAATTGGTCACTTCTGCCCTCTCCTAGAGTGAGTAATACCAAAACACCCATGCAAGGAAAACTCAAAATTTCAAACATAAACAAGAAAGGAAAACAACCAAAATGACATGATTTATAAATCTTCCCAACATACCCACAACCATACAACAATGAAACAATAACAAGGTAACATGAACATGAAACCAAACATAAAAACTGATTAAGGGAGATGAGAATTTCCTACCTTCACAAAGAGGTAATGGCAATGAACAAGTTTGAGTAGAGTATCACTTTTCTTCCTTCAACCTTCAAGCATTCCTCTCTAAATGTAGAGATTGGGTAACAACCTCAACTAGTCCAATAAAGGCCTCTAAATAAGCCTCAAACTCAACCACCAAAGGGGATCAATAACTATTTTTACCCACTAGCCACCCTAGAAACTCCCAACTCAACCTACACTATGCTTAAACCCCAAGTGGAGATGAGGTGAGGTAACTCAAGACACCCATGATCAATTTTCGCACAAAGGCAAAAAGGGACTTTTTGAGTGAACTCAAAAGTCAAAGCAAGGGGCTTAGGGGTTGGAAAAGACCCCTAACCCATACCCATACCCTATCGGTAAAAAAAAAACAAGTTTTAAAGCCTTAAGAAGAGGTTTGGAGTCAAATAAAATCTAGGAATAAAATAGGTCCAACTTACTATTCTAACTCAAACCAACTTGGTCCAAAAGTTAAACAATTAACCCTAAACAGCCACTGAAGCACATAACCATTTTACGCGTGTCAAGCGACACGGAGAGAACATAGTTATGAATATTTAACATTCATGGAGCAAGAAAAATGCATACATACATCTCACAAAAAAAAAATACGTGAATTACGAATCAACAAGGTTTTCAAATTTAGCACATGGAGATCAGTTTTGTTCCTCTGTAGGGTTTCTTGGCTAAATATCTGCACACTCATTGCACACATCAGTAGTCCCGTAAAATTGTATGTACATAAATGTATACGTATTCAAAAATTCTCATAAATTAAAACATACATCAATAAGGGTTTCTTTATCCTACTTAATTCTTAACCATTTAAAATATCTTAAATCAAAGCCTCGATCCTACCTTTACTGATTTCATCAACATACATATACATGAAACAATATATGAAAATAATCAAATATATCTGAAATAACATCACACAACATGAAATAATAAAATATGTTCTAAGCATCAGATAATGTCTCGACATCTCGAGTCGTGAATAACAAAATAAGGGTAATGTATCACTATGCTACGATGGGTCGGGGCGAGGCCTCACATAGAAGTAAATACTCCATTTAATTAAATAATTTTGTTTAATTATTTCAAAATTCTTTTTGAAACTAGTAAACTCAAGTCAACGGTGGTTAAATCTGGTCAACTTTTGGTCAAACTTGATCTTTGCGTATGTGAATATGAGCAAATGTGAGTATGAATTCCAACAACAATTCGATGCAAATTCTCATTCAACCTTTCAAAATGAAGAGATGAGGGTCTCTTAAATAGACTTTCCATAAATTCATCAATGGTTGAGATCGATTTCAATCAACGGTCAGGATTAAAGGTGAAGTTCAGTCATAAAAGGAGATTTCCAAATTAAAGGGAGTTAACAGATTTAATTTGAGTAAAATAAATAGTTAACTGATTCAATTTGAGTAGAAAAAGGAGTTAATTAATTTAACTCATTTTTTATCAATAGTGAACTGGAAATTTCCCTTTTTGAACTGAAGAGAGATTTTTTTGAGATATTTAATTTAATAAAATGAGATATGCTCTCATAATTAATTTTTCTATCTAATTAATTAATCTTTAATTAATTAGAGACACTTTTCTTATTTAATTAAATAACTTCATTTAATTAATTAGGAATGGCTTCTCAATTAATTAAATAACTTTGTTTAGTTAATTAGAAGTAAGTACTCCATTTAATTAAATAATTTCATTTAATTATTTTAAATTTTTTTCAAAACTAGTCAACTCAAGTCAACTGTGGTTAAATCTGGTCAACTTTTGGTCAAACTTGATCTTTGCGTATGTGAATATGAGCAAATGTGAGTATGAATTCCAGCAACAATTCGATGCAAATTCTCATTCAACCTTTCAAAATGAAGAGATGAGGGTCTCTTAAATAGACTTTTTTGGAATTCATCAACGGTTGAGAACGATTTCCATCAACGGTCAGGATTAAACGTGAAGTTCAGTCATAAAGAAAGATTTCCAAATTAAAGGGAGCTAACAGATTTAAGTTGAATAAAATAAGCAGTTAACTGATTCAATTTGATTAGAAAAAGGAGTTAACTCATTTAACTCATTTTTTATCAATAATAAACTGAAAATTTCTCTTTTTGAACTGAAGAGAGATTTTGTTGAGATATTTAATTTAATAAAATGAGATATGCTCTCATAATTACTTTTTGTATTTAATTAAATAATCTTTAATTAATTAGAGACACCTTTCTTATTTAATTAAATAACTTTATTTAATTAGTTAGGAATGGCTTCTCATTTAATTAAAAAACTTTGTTTAGTTAATTAGAAGTATGTACTGCATTTAATTAAATAATTTTGTTTAATTGTTTCAAAATTCTTTTTGAAACTAGTCAACTCAAGTCAACCGTGGTTAAATCTGCTCAACTTTTGGTCAAACTTGATCTTTGCGTATGTAAATATGAGCAAATGTGAGTATGAATTCTAGCAACAATTCGATGCAAATTCTCATTAAACCTTTCAAAATGAAGAGATGAGGGTCTCTTAAATAGACTTTCTTGAAATTCATCAATGGTTGAGATCGATTTCAATCAACGGTTAGGATTAAAGGTGAAGTTCAATCATAAATGGAGATTTCCAAATTAAAAGGAGTCAACAGATTTAATTTGAGTAAAATAAGGAGTTAACTGATTCAATTTGAGTAGAAAAAGGAGATAACTAATTTAACTCATTTTTTATCAATAGTGAACAGGAAATTTTCTATTTTGAACTGAAGAGAGATTTTGTTGAGATATTTAATTTAATAAAATGAGATATGCTCTCATAATTACTTTTTCTATTTAATTAAATAATCTTTAATTAATTAGAGACACTTTTCTTATTAAATTAAATAACTTCATTTAATTAGTTAGGAATGGCTTCTCATTTAATTAAATAACTTTGTTTAATTAATTAGAATTAAGTACTTCATTTAATTAAATAATTTTGTTTAATTATTTCAAAATTCTTTTCAAAATTAGTCAACTCAAGTCAACCTTTGTTAAATATGGTCAACTTTTGGTCAAACTTGATCTTTGCGTATGTGAATATGAGCAAATGTTAGTGTGAATTCCAGCAACAATTCGATGCAAATTCTCATTCAACCTTTCAAAATGAAGAGCTAAGGGTCTCTTAAATAGACTTTTCGTGAATTCATCAACGATTGAGATCGATTTCAATCAACGGTCAGGATTAAAGGTGAAGTTCAGTCATAAAGGGAGATTTTCAAATTAAAAGGAGTTAACAGATTTAATTTGAGTAAAATAAGGAGTTAATTGATTCAATTTGAGTAGGAAAAGGAGTTAACTGATTTAACTCATTTTTTATCAATAGTGAACTAGAAATTTCCCTTCTTGAACTGAAGAGAGATTTTGTTGAGATATTTAATTTAATAAAATGAGATATGCTCTCATAATTGCTTTTTCTATTTAATTAAATAATCTTTAATTAATTAAAGACACTTTTTTTATTTAATTAAATAACTTCATTTAATTAGTTGGGAATGGCTTCTCATTTAATTAAATAACTTTGTTTAATTAGTTAGAAGTAAGTACTCAATTTAATTAAATAATTTTGTTTAATTATTTCAAAAAAAAATTTGAAACTAGTCAACTCAAGTTAACTGTGGTTAAATCTAGTCAACTTTTGGTCAAACTTGATCTTTGCGTACGTGAATATGAGCAAATGTGAGTATGAATTCCAACAACAATTCGATGCAAATTCTAATTCAACCTTTAAAAATGAAGGGATAAGGGTCTCTTAAATAGACTCTCCTAGAATTCATCAATAATTGAGATCGATTTCAATCAACAGTCAGGATTAAAGGTGAAGTTCAGTCATAAAGCGAGATTTCCAAATTAAAAAGAGTTAACAGATTTAATTTGAGTAAAATAAGGAGTTAACTGATTCAATTTGAGTAGAAAATTGGGTTAACTGATTTAACTCATTTTTTATCAATAGTGAACTGGAAATTTCTCCTTTTAAACTGAAGATAGATTTTGTTGAGATATTTAATTTAATAAAATGAGACATGCTCTCATAATTACATTTTCTATTCAATTAAATAATTTTTAATTGATTAGAAACACTTTTCTTATTTCATTAAATAACTTCAGTTAATTAATTAGGAATGACTTCTCATTTAATTAAATAACATTGTTTAATTAATTAGAAGTAAGTACTCCATTTAATTAAATAATTTCGTTTAATTATTTCAAAAAAAATTTCAAAACTAGTCAACTCAAGTCAACCATGGTTAAATCTGGTCAACTTTTGGTCAAACTTGATCTTTGCGTATGTGAATATGAGCAAATGTGAGTATGAATTTTAGCAACAATTCGATGCAAATTCTAATTCAACCTTTAAAAACGAAGAGATAATGGGTCTCTTAAATAGACTTTTCTGAAATTCATCAACAGTTGAGATCGATTTCAATCAATGGTCAGAATTAAAGGTGAAGTTCAGTCATAAAGCGAGATTTCCAAATTCAATGGAGTTAAAAGATTTAATTTGAGTAAAATAAGGAGTTAACTGATTCAATTTGAGTAGAAAAAAGAGTTAACTCATTTAACTCATTTTTGATCAATAGTGAACTGGAAATTTTCCTTTTTGAACTGAAGGGAGATTTTGTTGAGATATTTAATTTAATAAAATGAGATATGCTCTCATAATTACATTTTTTATTTAATTAAATAATCTTTAATTAATTAGAGACACTTTTCTTATTTAATTAAATAACTTCATTTAATTAATTAAGAATGGCTTCTCATTTAATTAAATAACTTTTTTTAATTAGTTAGAAGTAAGTACTCCGTTTAATTAAATAATTTTGTTTAATTATTTCAAAATTATTTTTGATACTAGTCAACTCAAGTCAACTATGGTTAAATCTGGTCAACTTTTGGTCAAACTTGATCTTTGCGTATGTGAATATGAGCAAATGTGAGTATGAATTCTAGCAACAATTCGATGCAAATTTTCATTCAACCTTTCAAAATGAAGAGATGAGGGTCTTTTAAATAGACTTTCCTGAAATTCATCAACGGTTGAGATCGATTTCAATCAACAGTCACGATTAAAGGTGAAGTTCAGTCATAAAGGGAGATTCCCAAATTAAAGGGAGTTAACAGATTTAATTTTAGTAAAATAAGGACTTAACTGATTCAATTTGAGTAGAAAAAGGAGTTAATTGATTTAACTCATTTTTTATCAATAGTGAATTGAAAATTTTTCTTTTTGAACTGAAGAGAGATTTTGTTGAGATATTTAATTTAATAAAATGAGATATGCTCTCATAATTACTTTTTCTGTTTAATTAAATAATTTTTAATTAATTAGAGACACTTTTCTTATTTAATTAAAAAACTTCATTTAATTAATTAGGAATGGCTTCTCATTTAATTAAACAACTTTGTTTAATTAGTTAGAAGTAAGTACTCCATTTAGTTAAATAATTTTGTTTAATTATTTCAAAAAATAATTCGAAACTAGTCAACTCAAGTCAACCGTGGTTAAATCTGCTCAACTTTTGGTCAAACTTGATCTTTGCATATGTAAATATGAGCAAATGTGAGTATGAATTTTACCAACAATTTGATGCAAATTCTCACTCAACCTTTCAAAATGAAGAGATGAGGGTCTCTTAAATAGACTTTCTTAGAATTCATCAATGGTTGAGATCGATTTCAATCAATGGTCAGGATTAAAGGTGAAGTTCAGTCATAAAGGGAGATTTCCAAATTAAAGGGAGTTAACAGATTTAATTTGAGTAAAATAAGGACTTAACTGAATCAATTTGAGTAAAAAAATGAGTTAATTGATTTAACTCATTTTTTATCAATAGTGAATTGGAAATTTCCCTTTTTGAACTGAAGAGAGATTTTGTTGAGATATTTAATTTAATAAAATGAGATATGCTCTCATAATTACCTTTTCTATTTAATTAAATAATCTTTAATTAATTAGAGACACTTTTCTTATTTAATTAAATAACTTCATTTAATTAATTAAAAATGGCTTCTCATTTAATTAAATAACTTTGTTTAATTAATTAGAAGTAAGTACTCCATTTAATTAAATAATTTTGTTTAATTATTTCAAAATTCTTTTCGAAACTAGTCAACTCAAGTCAACCATGGTTAAATCTGGTCAACTTTTGGTCAAACTTGATCTTTGCGTATGTGAATATGACCAAATGTGAGTATGAATTCCAGCAACAATTCGATAAAAATTCTCATTAAACTTTTCAAAATGAAGAGATGAGGATCTCTTAAATAGACTTTCCTAGTTTTCATCAACGGTTGAGATTGATTTCAATCAACGGTCAGGATTAAAGGTGAAGTTCTTTCATAAAGGAAGATTTCCAAATTAAAGGGAGTTAAATGATTTAATTTGAGTAAAATAAGGAGTTAACTGACTCAATTTGAGTAGAAAATTGAGTTAACGAATTTAACTCATTTTTTATCAATAGTGAACTGAAATTTTCCCTTTTTGAACTGAAGAGACATTTTGTTGAGATATTTAATTTAATAAAATGAGATATGCTCTCATAAATACTTTTTCTATTTAATTAAATAATCTTTAATTAATTAGAGACACTTTTCTTATTTAATTAAATAACTTCATTTAATTAATTAAGAATGGCTTCTCATTTAATTAAATAACTTTGTTTAATTAATTAGAAGTAAGTACTCCATTTAATTAAATATTTTCATTTAATTATTTCAAAAAAAAATTTGAAACTAGTCAACTCAAGTCAACCGTGGTTAAATCTGGTCAACTTTTGGCCAAGCTTGATTTTTACGTATGTGAATATGAGCAAATGTGAGTATGAATTCCAACAACAATTTGATGCAAATTCTCATTCAACCTTTCAAAATGAAGAGATGAGGGTCTCTTAAATAGACTTTCTTGAAATTCATCAACGGTTGAGATCGATTTCAATCAATGGTCAGGATTAAAGGTGAAGTTCAGTCATAAAGCGAGATTTCAAAATTATAGGGAGTTAATAGATTTAATTTGAGTAAAATAAGGAGTTAACTGATTCAATTTGATTAGAAAAAGGAGTTAACTGATTTAACTTATTTTTTATCAATAGTGAACTGTAAATTTCCCTTTTTGAACTGAAGAGAGATTTTGTTGAGATATTGAATTTAATAAAATGAGATATGCTTTCATAATTACTTTTTCTATTTAATTAAATAATCTTTCATTAATCAGAGACACTTTTCTTATTTAATTGAATAACTTCATTTAATTAATTAGAAATGGCTTCTCATTTAATTAAATAACTTCGTTTAATTAATTAGAAGTAAGTACTCCATGTAATTAAATAATTTCGTTTAATTATTTCAAAAAATATTTCAAAACTAGTCAACACAAGTCAACCGTGGTTAAATTTGGTCAACTTTTGGTCAAACTTGATCTTTGCGTATGTGAATATGAGCAAATGTGAGTATGAATTCTAGCAACAATTCGATACAAATTCTCATTAAACCTTTCAAAATGAAGAGATGAGGGTCTCTTAAATAGACTTTCCTGGAATTCATCAACGGTTGAGATTGATTTCAATCAACGGTCAAGATTAAAGGTGAAGTTCATTCATAAAAGAAGATTTCCAAATTAAAGGGAGTTAGCAGATTTAATTTGAGTAAAATAAAGAGTTAACTGATTCAATTTGAGTAGAAAAAGGAGTTAACTGATTTAACTCATTTTTGATCAATAGTGAACTGAAAATTTCCCTTTTTGAACTAAAGAGAGATTTTGTTGAGATATTTAATTTAATAAAATGAGATATGCTCTCATAATTACATTTTCTATTTAATTAAATAATCTTTAATTAATTAGAGACACTTTTCTTATTTAATTAAATAAATTCATTTAATTAATTAAGAATGGCTTCTCATTTAATTAAATAACTTTGTTTAATTAATTAGAAGTAAGTACTCCATTTAATTAAATAATTTCGTTTAATTATTTCAAATTTTTTTCGAAACTAGTCAACTCAAATAAACTGTAGTTAAATATGGTCAACTTTTGTTCAAACTTGATCTTTGTGTATGTGAATATGAGCAAATGTGAGTATGAATTCCAGCAACAATTCGATGCAAATTCTCATTCTACCTTTCAAAATAAAGAGATGAGGGTCTCTTAAATAGACTTTCCTGGAATTCATCAACGGTTGAGATCGATTTCAATCAACGGTCAGGATTAAAGGTGAAGTTTAGTCATAAAGGGAGATTTTCAAATTAAAGGGAGTTAACAGATTTAATTTATGTAAAATAAGGAGTTAACTGATTCAACTTGTGTAGAAAAAGGAGTCAACTGATTTAACTCATTTTTGGTCAATAGTCAACTGGAAAGTTTCTTTTTTGAACTGAAGAGAGATTTTGTTGAGATATTTAATTTAATAAAATGAGATATGCTCTCATAATTACTTTTTCTATTTAATTAAATAATCTTTAATTAATTAGAGACGCTTTTCTTATTTAATTGAATAACTTCATTTAATTAATTAGTAATGGTTTCTCATTTAGTTAAATAACTTTGTTTAATTAATTAAAAGTAAGTACTTTATTTAATTAAATAGTTTCTTTTAATTATTTTAAAATTCTTTTTGAAACTAGTCAACTTAAGTCAATCGTGGTTAAATCTGGTCAGCTTTTGGTCAAACTTGATCTTTGCGTATGTGAATATGAGAAAATGTGAGTATGAATTCCAGCAACAATTCGATGCAAATTCTCATTCACCCTTTCAAAATGAAGAGATGAGGGTCTTTTAAATAGACTTTCCTGGAATTCATCAACGGTGGAGATCGATTTCAATCAATGGCCAGGATTAAAGGTGAAGTTTAATCATAAAGAGATATTTCGAAATTAAAGGGAGTTAACAGATTTAATTTGAGTAAAATAAGGAGTTAACTGATTCAATTTGAGAAGAAAAAGGAGTCAACTGATTTAGCTCATTTTTGATCAATAGTGAACTGGAAATTTCCCTTTTTGAACTGAAGAAAGATTTTGTTGAGATATTTAATTTAATAAAATGAGATATGCTCTCATAATTACTTTTTCTATTGAATTAAATAATCTTTAATTAATTAGAGACACTTTTATTATTTAATTAAATAACTTCACTTAATTAATTAGGAATGGCTTCTCATTTAATTAAATAACTTTGTTTAATTAATTAGAAGTAAGTGTATATGAGCAATGTTAGTATGCTAATAGAAATCAAATTTAAATAAAGCTTCTAGAGACTAAACAAAATTCATAAACTTCAAGATAGACTAAAATGAGCTCTAAATTGAGAATATGAGCTATTAATGGGCTCTCTCAATGAGAAGCTCTCTTGTTGAGTGGCTTTGTCTAAATAGATAGGATGTATGCTCAAGCTTATGCTTCAAAAATGGCTTCAAATGGAGTTGGAATTTGGGTGTGAGTGTATGGTTTTGATGTAAAATGGCTTCTTAAAATGGCATTATGACTTTACCTCATGGATTGTGTTATTTAGCAAAAGGGAAGGATCCAATTTATTGGCAAGAGGCTTGGGGGATTGAGGGCTAAGATGCAAGGATGGGAAAAAGCTCATGGAGGGCTCAGATTGCATGAGAGGAGAGCACATGGATTGTGCTTCCTTACAGCCAATCAGGTAGTGACAAATGTCACAAAGTGAGAGGATGGAGGAAAGGGGAAGGATGAGTCAACAAAGGAGGCTCAAAGGATAAAATCTTCATAAAGACCCTCATAATGGCTTGTAAGAGCAATAAAAGGGTTTGGAAGAGTCATTTATGGCCTAGTGGGCTTCATAAAATTTTATGGTTGAGATATTTTGAGGGAGATGAGAGCAATTTTGACTTGGGCTTGATTAGGAGGGTTTTAAGCTTGCTTAGGATTGTTCAAATGATTAGAGGATGGATTAGGATGGTTTAGGATTAGCTTAGGGATAGGCAAGGGGATGACATTTAATGAGGGTGGGTGAAAGAGGAGATATTTTTTAACTTTGGCTTGGGTTAGTAAGTCTTAACCCATGTTTAGGGAATGTGACAAGGTTAGGAGGGGATTAGGATTAGGTTTAAAGACATCTTCTAGAAGAGTCTAGACTTTGGATGAGGATAAAGACTTTTTAGAATAGTCTAGAATTTCCTAGGATGAGGATGAAGACTTTCTAGAAGAGTCTAGAACTTCTTAGGATGAGGATAAATTAGATTTTTAGAAAATAAACAAAGTTTTATTTATTTCAAGGGTTTGGGTTGAGGAGATATTTATTAAAACTTTTTTAATAAACATGAGGATTAATATTTAATCTTAATTAAATATTTTGAGTTGGGATTAGGGGTAGGGAATGATGGGATTAGCCTTTAATCAAAATTAAAGAAGATTAGAAGATTTTGGAAGAGGTTAGTGATCTTAAGGAAATTGGCCAAGTTTTGGGCAAAAAATAATTTTTTAATTTATTTTAGGTTTTTTGGTCAATTTATTAATTAAATAATTAATAAATAAGGAAACAATGTTTAAATAAGATTTAAACATTTTTGGGAGGGATTCTTTAATTAAATATTTTTAATTAAGATAAAGGGATTTAATGGCATAAAAATTAATTAATTAATTAATTAATTAATGATGATGTCATCAGAAATTTTTTAGAAAATAAAAATACTTTATTTTCTAAAGGTTTTTAGGTGTCTACATTTTGCCCCTCTTTGATGTGATGCCGCAAGTGGCATGGCATCAAAGATAAGAAAATAAGATGCCCAAGGCTTGAGCAGAAGAGGAGAGAATGGACTGCAAGATGCCCCCTCAAGAAGGCGGCAGGGAGAGAAAGCAAAGCTCGATGACTTCTTGAAAAGTACAAGAATTCAAGATGAGCAAGAAGACTCAGATTGGCTTAAGAGAAGAGGTTTAGTTAGTGCAAACTCTCACTAGGGGAGAATGATAAAGGGAGAATCGGAGGCACAAGAGGAAGCAAGCTTAAGATTTTAGGGATTGTAGAGGATGAAGGAGCGGAGCGCTATAAAAGGAATCCAGGATGGGGAGATGGATGAGGGGATTAAAAAGCTGATGCAACAGGATTTCAAAGAGTCAGATTGGTAGAAGATGGGTTTCAGAGATCCCTAGGACTAGGATTGTGGATCTCGAAAGATGAGGCTTGGTGGATTGATTTGGATTGGTGGATCCCTAAGACTAGGATTGTGGATCCCTAAAGCTAAGAGTGATGATTGATTCAAAGAGATATAGTTGCACAAGCTGGGGTAGGAGAGACAGATGCTAGATATGGATGGGGGATAATGGAGATGAAGGAAAATCATTGAAGCTTTTTGAGCGGAGGGATACTTCAAAGAGAAGTACCACCATGTAGTTGAGCACTAGATTTGCTATAGGATTGTTGGTTAATTGCCAAGGTTACCAAGAACATCAAGGCCTTTTCACCAACTGTCCAGAGGACTGACGAACTGACTCAAAAAAAACACACAAGGATTTCCCCAGCATCACACATGAAACCCGAAAGAAATAGCATAGAACTAATACTGGGTAGCCAACAAGCAAAAAAAAGAAAAAAAATGAAATACTTGATCAAAACCATATGCTCAGAGTGTTCCATTTGCAGCATACCATGATATGGAAGATCTTGGCAACCTTGAGGAGGGAACAAAAAGATTGCTTGGAAAAGATACTTCAAGATCCAAAAGAGAAGATTCCAAATCAAAAGAAAGTGAAAATCTAAAAGAGAAACATTTGCCAATGAGATGGGTAGGACGAGGTACTAACGGACCAAGATCAGACATGAGGAAAGCTATATCCTACAAGGATCTATCGAAGAGCACCTAAGTTGGTGGATCTGAATGAGTGATGCATCTGGCAAGCTAAACTAAGAAGGATAACACTTTGGTGACAGCAGATCTAGCTAAAGGATGCATTGGGATAGCTAACCAAGGGTTGTGCGATGTGTGCAAGATGCTGATCAAGGAGGAACTGACACAAAAGCTAGATAGATACAATGGTACTAAGCTAAAGAGGATGTACAAGCTGACGAACCAAGATATTTACAAGCGGGCTAATCAAGATATGGTACAAGCTAATGGACCAATGATAGGTATGATACAGATGGATAAAAAACTCAGGATGAAAGGATAGCAGGATGGTTCGATATTGTGCAAGATACGAAAGCTAAGGGTGGGGTGATAGCGAAAGATATGGATTTGGCAGGATGCATCCAATGATGATGAGAGATTTTGTGACAAGGGATAGCTACAGGAGCAGGATGAGATGGCTAGATAGGATGGTAGATAGCTAGGATTATGATGGATATAAAGAGATGACATTGGGTTTGCATGAGGATAGCCTAGAGCTAGATACCAATGACAAGGGAGGATGGACAAGACAAGATCTCCAAGGAATATAGTGCCCCCAATCAGAAGATAACATGCAGAAGGAGGTCTTATGATGGATGTGACAGGATTGAAGCTAGGATGGAAAAAGATGAAGGGGCTAGGGAGATGGATGATAGCTAGGATGGTTGGCTGAAGCTACAGGAGATAAGTGGGTGGTGTGAGATGGAAGATGGAGGGTGGAGGATAGGTGGATAGATTGGAAAATGGAGTTGGATGTCAAGAGGTGACCAAAAGCATGAGGGTGATAGGCTAAGCTGGGGATGGCGGGATTACGCATGCCGCTTGTTTGCCAAGTTTTCATCATGGTACTTGTCCAAGGCGCTTGAATTGCCAAGTTTTCACTAGTGGACGCTTTATTTTTTATTATTATTATTATTTTTTGACTTTTTGACTTTGGACTTAGCTGGAATGATTTTGGCTTTCTTCAGCTATTTTTGGCTCATAGATGTTGGTAGGATGGATGAAAAAGGATTGGATTGAACAAGTGGAATGGTGGGTGGGAGTTTGACAGATAATGGATGTGAAGACATAAGGCTTGTGGGTAAATGGATGAGGAAAATGGAAAGATCATCATTGGCACACACCTTGAGAGGTGATAAAGTAGTGGGAAAGATGGTTTTGAGTGAGGTTGAGGAGAAAATGGAGGAAGAGAAAGATAAGGACTAAAAGTAGAGTTGGAAGATGGAGGATGGGAAATTTAGGATAAGAAGCATATAGACTAAAAGTGGATTGGGGGGATGAAGGATGCTTATATGGGGATTTGGATGAAGGAAGGATGGATGAGGCTTTTTGAGTAGCATGAATGGATGCCAACTGAGATTTTTCTTTGAGATGCATTTCTTTTATGAGCATCTTGGGTATCCACATGATTTTTTACTTTTTTAGCTTGGGCTTTTGTGGCCTCTTGACTTTTTCTTTGATTGGGATTAAATGTTTCTTGTTTTGAACATGTATTTTAGAAGGGACATATTGAGACTTCGATTTTTGTGGATTTTTGGATTTATGCTTTTGTATTTTGGCATCCAATATGCTTCTATTAGCCATGGGATGGGAACAAGAGCATGGAGGAGATGGAGGGATAATTGATGGAGTGATAGGGTTTAAAGGTTGGAAGGGATTCAAGGGTGAGTGCCTTTTATGATCTAGCTGGTGGATTTGAGGGCATGGAAGGATAGATTGGAACATAGGATATGGATGGATATAATTGCCCAAATTGGATGGAGGGAAGGAAGGATATGGGCCCAAAATAGATGGAGGGGATAAAGGATTCATATTAGGTATGTAAGGACCCAAAATGGATGGAAAGGGTGTGGGATTTAGATAAGGGATATATGGACCCAAAATGGAGGGTTGGAGATAAGGAGTAGGATGAGGGCCCAAAATAGATGCGAAATAAGATGGATGCGAACTTTGGGGTGGAGATGGAAGGACTTGGGACCATGCAGGAATAGCGGGGATACCAACATCTAGAAATACATTTTCATTTCTTTTTTCAATATGATGTTCATTATTTGGAACACAAGATGTGAGGCCATTACTAGCTAAAGGAGTTGGAGCTTTGGATATGATAATTAGTTCATTTTCGATGGATCTATCATCATGGATTATGGGAGATGTATGATCATGAAGCAGAGGAGATGGGATGATAGGATCTTGAGTTGGGTGGGCTAAGGGAAGGGAATCTTGAGATGGAGTAAGTAAGATGGTAGGATTTAGATATGGAGGGGATGGTAAAAGTGGATCATGTAGGGGAATAAGTGGGATGGCAAGATCTGCTGCTCTGTCGAAGGATATTTTAACTTCCTTTTGGACAAGATCTTGACAAGAATGGATGGGAGTGGATGCATGAGGTTCATTATATGGGATTTGGATAATGCTTGGAGGAGGAGATGTGGATGGGATTTGGAGCGATTCGATGGGTGGTGGGAATTTGATGCTTGCGAGAAGTCGAAGGATTTTAAGCAACTTGATGGATGGTATGGGGATGATAGCTATGGGAGATGGGGGTGATATTATAGATAGGGAAGCTTCATCACTAACTACTTCACATGGTTGGGTTAGATGACATGGCTTATCGACTGTTGGCGGTGGCTTTTCTTGTATTTCCTCTAGGAGATTCCTTGGAGACTCATGTGTTGGAGGTGGAGGTGGCAGATTGATAGGAATAGCTGGTGTGATGAGGGTGGAAGATTGGAAGCTTGGTTGATTGGGTGATGGAGGAGAAGCTGGGATATCAGATGGCATGACTAGATAGTTTGGAATAACTCTTGGATTTTGGGGGATGGTTGGTGGAAGGCCTCTAAGGCTCTCAAGATACCTGTCATAGTCAACAAGATTTTCATCATCATTGGAATAGGATGTAGCGGGAGAAAGGACAATACGACCAAACACATCATGATAGGTTTGGGATTTCATATTTTGATGATGAGTTGGAAGGGGATGGGGTCTTGCATATGGATGAACACGGAAGCTCACGGTTGGATTTGGATTAAGCCTAAATTTTGGATTGGCTGATGAAAGATTTCCTAGGGAAAGTCAAAGCTGTATGACAGACCTAAAGAGGATTGGCTGGAGATTTTTGGCTTTCCTATGGATGGAAGACTTCAAGGGCATGTTGTCAAAAGGTGAGAGTTTTTCTTTCCTATGTGCAGGATTTGGTGGTGGTTGTGTCAACTTGAGGATAGACTAATGATCCTATGGGCATGACACGAGATTGACCACTTGTGGATCCCAACCTTTAGCTCAAGGTGATGAGGGATACAAGTGAAAAAGCTAGATTACCCTAGAAAATTCTCTGTTAGAGGGATAACCTTGGTGAGATTGGTTGATTGGTAGGATTGATTAGATAGCAAATTCTAGCAGAATGACAACAACTCTCTAAAGGCTTGGGTTTGATTTTGGATTGGGTTGCTAGCTAGCTGGGGGGGATGATTTGGAGAGACTTTGGATTTGGGATTGTTCTAAAGCAAGGAACTAGATAGATTCGGTTGCAGCGGGGGAGCTTGGATGATTTTTTGATGAGGCAGTGACTACACTAAGTATGCCTTGAGCTGGGAGATTTTTGCTTTTTTGGGATTTTGACCAAAGTTGGCAAACATTCATTCAAAAGCTATGAACAAACAAGCAGACAAAATTTTGGAGCAAGCATGTCAAACACACCAACATCCTAGGAAGCTTTCTACAAGGATGAAATTTGCTATAGCTAGGGATTCCTCGATATACACAAGGTACGTGAGGCCCAAATCCGTAGATGAAACCAAAAAGATGTCACACATCCGAGAGGAGCGATAACCCACTTCTCCTCTTTCACTTCTCAAGGGTATAAAGTTTCTTGAGGCTTAGCCCGAGTGACAAAATCTTGATTCCAAGAGAGGTGTCTTTGGATTCACCTCCCGATTTTTATACTCCGTCAGAACGCTGGAGTTGAGGTCGTCCCAAGGGGTGATGAAATCCCCAAGCAGGCCTTCTAAAAAGTGTAAAACAAGACCACATACATGATCTTGGGCTTTAAAAGACACGCGTTTATTCCAATTGATGATTTAGATTTTGTAAGCTATGATTGAAGACACTTGTGATTATGGCATACAATGTTCATTCCAATTTGACAGCATCGTCAGCATAATGAAAGTCGAGAGATTGTCAACATAAGAAATGCGAGCGTCATTGAAAATGCGTCAAAACCATGCGATGTTCATTGATTGTTAGGCATTCAAGATTGAGTGTGAGTTTGTTTTAAGCCCAAAACAAAGATGTGTGAAACTCGATTGCCAAGCGCACGCCCAGAGGCCCTCCATGTCAAGATTTGTCCAATTTTTATGCCCAAATGAAGTGTGAGCAACATTAATGCACATTCAAAGAATCTTCTAATTTAGAAAAACCACTAAAGAACCAAGTGAGTGGAGTTTGATCTTTGTGGAGCACTTAACACCCTCTTAGGTAGACCCATCCCCATAGATGGCGCTGAGATTGCAACCAATGGTTAAATTGATGGGTGATTAAAGAGTGTGAGTCCAACTACAAACTTACTCAAAGCGTCTTTATTAGCTTTTATAACTTAGAAGATTTCAAAAATGTGGATTCTTTTTATGCCCCAAAAGATGATTTTTGATATATGGCATTCAAGATTGGATTTGTTGTTTTAATCATGCATTCATAAAAAAAATAAACTTGATTTTAATCCATGACACTCAAGAGTGATTTTAGCAACATACATTCAAAGACAAGTGATTAAACATTCAAGTTTTTTCCTTTGAGCATTCAAGATAAAGATTTTGTGTGTTGTTTTAAGAACTTTGAAGTGTTTTATTTTAACCTTAGATCATTCAAGATTGTTTTGGACTCAAAAGTGAAAATGACTCTTTGGACTTTGGTTTTCATTCAAGATTTTGTGTTCTAGCTTGCATATTTTAAGCCCAAAAATGTTATTCCTAAATTGTTTTGATGCATGAAAAAAACCTAAGAAACATTCAAGATTTTGCGACAAGACATTTGTTTGGAACAAATAACAAAGCTTTTAGGACAATTTTGGCAACCATTTAGGACTCTTAGTTTTCATGAGATTTTTAAAAGAACTTTAAAACATTTGCAAATGAGGTTCATTTTATCCTTGATTGATGCTTTGAGTTTGATTTAGATTTTAGTGTGCACTTAGTGTTGATTTTGAACCTTTTGAAACGGAAACTTGAAATTCTTTTTAAATTTTCAAAAATGAAGTGTTCCTAACTTTGCATGAATGCATCTAAAACCTTGATGTTGCAAGGATGCAAATGATTGGATTGGTTTAGTTTCACTTGTTAAAAGATTTTTTCTTTTTTGCAAATTTTTAATTTTTTAATGGATTTAAGTATGATTTGGAGGTTCATTTTAAGCACTAAAAAGAAGTGTGTATGATTTTGCTTCTTTAAAAAAAAATGGCCAAGATCTCCCACAAGAAGAAGAAGAAGAAGTAGATAGAATAAGAAGAATATAGACAAGAAGAGGAAGAAGAATTCCAAGTGCTTTGTCCACCTATAAGTTTGAAAAATCTGCAAACACTATGAGATAGACTATGAGTTCCTTTGTCTTCTTCATGCTCATGTGGACCTACAAAACCAATTTATACAATCCTACCAATCACAAAAACAAGCAAAATTAGCCAAAATTAGCAAATGACATACAAAACTTGACTAAAAAGGCTAATGAAGATGACCCATGTGGGGTCCCACCGGGCGTGCCAAAATGTATATGAGCAATGTTAGTATGCTAATAGAAACCACATTTAAATAAAGCTTCTACAGACTAAACAAAATTCATAAACTTCAAGATAGACTAAAATGAACTCTCAATTGAGAATATGAGCCATTAATGGGCTCTCTCAATGAGAAGCTCTTTTGTTGAGTGGCTTTGTCTAAATAGATAGGATGTATGCTCAAGCTTATGCTTCAAAAAAGGCTTCAAATGGAGTTGGAATTTGGGTGTGAGTGTATAATTTTGATGTAAAATGGCTTCTTAAAATGGCATTATGACTTTACTTCATGGATTGTGTTATTTTGCAAAGGGGAAGGATCCAATTTATAGGCAAGAGGCTTAAGGGATTGAGGGCTAAGATGCAAGGATGGGAAAAAACTCATGGAGGGCTCAGATTGCATGAGAGGAGAGCATATGAATTGTGCTTCCTTACAACCAATCAGGGAGTGACACATGTCACAAGGTGAGAGGATGGAGAAAAGGGGAAGGATGAGTCAACAAAGGAGGTTCAAGGGATAAAATCTTCATAAAGACCCTCATAATGGCTTGTAAGAGCAATAAAAGGGCTTGAAAGAGTCATTTATGGCCTAGTGGGCTTCATAAAGTTTTATGGTTGCGATATTTTGAGGGAGATGAGAGCAATTTCGACTTGGGCTTGATTAGGAGGGTTTTAAGCTTGCTTAGGATTGTGCAAATGATTAGAGGATGGATTAGGATGGTTTAGGATTAGCTTAGGGATAGGCAAGTAGATGGCATTTAATGAGGGTGGGTGAAGGAGGAGATATTTGTTAACTTTGGCTTGGGTTAGTAAGTCTTAACCCATGTTTAGGGAATGTGACAAGGTTAGGAGGGGATTAGGATTAGGTTTAAAGACATCTTCTAGAAGAGTCTAGACTTTGGATGAGAATAAAGACTTTCTAGAATAGTCTAGAATTTCCTAGGATGAGGATGAAGACTTTCTATAAGAGTTTAGAACTTCTTAGGATGAGGATAAATTAGATTTTTAGGAAATAAATAAAGTTTTATTTATTTCAAGGGTTTGGGTTGAGGAGATATTTATTAAAACTTTTTTAATAAACATGAGGATTAATATTTAATCTTAATTAAATATTTTGAGTTGGGATTAGGGGTAAGAAATGATGGGATTAGCCTTTAATCAAAATTAAAGAAGGATTAGAAGATTTTGGAAGAGGTTAGTGGTCTTAAAGAAATTGGCCAAGTTCTGGGCCAAAAATAAATTTTTTATTTATTTTAGGTTTTTTGATCGATTTATTAATTAAATAATTAATAAATAAGGAAATAATGTTTAAATAAGATTTAAACATTTTTGCGAAGGATTCCTCAATTAAATATTTTTAATTAAGATAAAGGGATTTAATGGCATAAAAATAAATTAAATAATTAATTAATTAATAAATAATGATGTCATCAGAAATTTTTTATAAAATAAAAACACTTTATTTTCTAAAGGTTTTTAGATGTCTACAGTAAGTACTCCATTTAATTAAATAATTTACTTTAATTATTTCAAAATTCTTTTCGAAACTAGTCAACCGTTGTTAAATTTGGTCAATTTCTGGTCAAACTTGATCTTTGCGTATGTGAATATGAGCAAATGTGAGTGTGAATTTTAGCAAAAATTTGATGCAAATTCTCATTCAACCTTTCAAAATGAAGAGATGAGGGTCTCTTAAATAGACTTTCCTGGAATTCATCAACTATTGAGATCGATTTCAATCAACGGTCAGGATTAAAGGTGAAGTTCAGTCATAAAGGGAGATTTCCAAATTACAGGGAGTTAACAGATTTAATTTGAGTAAAATAAGCAGTTAACTGATTCAATTTGAGTAGAAAAAGGAGTCAACTGATTTAACTCATTTTTTATCAATAGTGAACTGAAAATTTCCCTTTTTGAACTGAAGAGAGATTTTGTTCAAATATTTAATTTAATAAAATGAGATATGCTCTCATAATTACTTTTTCTATTTAATTAAATAATCTTTAATTAATTAGAGACACTTTTCTTATTTAATTAAATAACTTCATTTAATTAATTAGGAATGGCTTCTCATTTAATTAAATAACTTTGTTTAATTAATTAGAAGTAAGTACTCCATTTAATTAAATAATTTCGTTTAATTATTTCAAAATTCTTTTCGAAACTAGTCAACTCAAGTCAATCGTGGTTAAATCTGGTCAACTTTTGGTCAAACTTGATCTTTGCGTATGTGAATATAAGCAAATGTGAGTATGAATTCTTGCAACAATTCGATGCAAATTCTCATTCAACCTTTCAAAATGAAGAGATGAGGGTCTCTTAAATAGAATTTTCTAAAATTCATCAACGGTGGAGATCGATTTCAATCAACGGTTAGGATTAAAGGTGAAGTACAGTCATTAAGGGAGATTTCCAAATTAAAGGGAGTTAACAGATTTAATTTGAGTAAAATAAGGAGTTAACTGATTCAATTTGAGTAGAAAAAGGAGTCAACTGATTTAACTCATTTTTTATCAATAGTGAATTGGAAATTTCCCTTTTGAACTGAAGAGAGATTTTGTTGAAAATTTTAATTTAATAAAATGAGATACGCTCTCATAATTACTTTTTTTATTTAATTAAATAATCTTTAATTAATTAGAGACACTTTTCTTATTTAATTAAGTAACTTCATTTAATTAATTAGGAATGGCTCCTCATTTAATTAAATAACTTAGTTTAATTAATTAGAGGCACTTTTCTTATTTAATTAAATAACTTCATTTAATTACTTAGGAATGGCTTCTCGTTTAATTAAATAATTTTGTTTAATTAATTAAAAGTAAGTACTCCATTTAATTAAATAATTTCGTTTAATTATTTCAAAAAAAAAATTGAAACTAGTCATCACAAGTCAACCGTGGTTAAATTTGGTCAACCTTTGGTCAAACTTGATATTTGCGTATGTGAATATGAGCAAATGTGAGTATGAATTCCAGCAACAATTCGATGCAAATTCTCATTCAACCTTTGAAAATGAAGAGATGAGGGTCTCTTATATAGACATTCCTAGAATTCATCAACGGTTGAGATCGATTTCAATCAACGATCAGGATTAAACGTGAAGTTCAGTCATAAAGGGAGATTTTCAAATTAAAGGGAGTTAACAGATTTAATTTGAGTAAAATAAAGAGTTAACTGATTCAATTTGAGTAGAAAAAGGAGTTAACTCATTTAACTCATTTTTTATCAATAGTGAATTAGAAATTTCCCTTTTTTAACTGAAGAGAGATTTTGTTGATATATTTAATTTAATAAAATGAGATATGCTCTCATAATTACTTTTTTTATTTAATTAAATAATGTTTAATTAATTAGAGACACTCTTCTTATTTAATTAAATAACTTCATTTAATTAATTAGGAATGGCTTCTCATTTAATTAAATAACTTTGTTTAATTAATTAGAAGTAAGTACTCCATTTAATTAAATAATTTCGTTTAATTATTTCAAAATTCTTTTCGAAACTAATCAACTCAAGTCACTCGTGGTTAAATCTGGTCAACTTTTGGTCAAACTTGATCTTTGAGTATGTTAATATGAGCAAATGTGAGTATGAATTCCAGAAACAATTCGATGCAAATTCTCATTCAACCTTTCAAAATGAAGAGACGAGGGTCTCTTAAATAGACTTTCCTGAAATTCATCAATGGTTGAGATCGATTTCAATCAACGGTCAGGATTAAAGGTGAAGTTCAGTCATAAAGAGAAATTTCCAAATTAAAGGGATTTAACAGATTTAATTTGAGTAAAATAAGGAGTTAACTGATTCAATTTGAGTAGAAAAAGGAGTTAACTTATTTAACTCATTTTTGATCAATAGTGAACTGAAAATTTTCCTTTTTGAACTGAAGAGATATTTTGTTGAGATATTTAATTTAATAAAATAAGATATGCTCTCATAATTGCCTTTTCTATTTAATTAAATAATCTTTAATTAATTAGAGACAATCTTCTTATTTAATTAAATAACTTCATTTAATTAATTAGGAATGACCTCTCATTTAATTAAATAACTTTGTTTAATTAATTAGAAGTAAGTACTCCATTTAATTAAATAATTTTGTTTAATTATTTCAAAAAAAAATTGAAACTAGTCAACTCAAGTCAACCATGGTTAAATCTGGTCAACTTTTGGTCAAGCTTTATCTTTGCGTATGTGAATATGAGCAAATGTGAGTATGAATTCCAACAACAATTTGATGCAAATTCTCATTCAACCTTTCATAATAAAGAGATGACGGTCTCTTAAATAGACTTTCCTGAAATTCATTAACGGTTGAGATCGATTTCAATCAACGATCAGGATTAAAGGTGAAGTTCAGTCATAAAAGGAGATTTCCAAATTAAAAGGAGTTAACAGATTTAATTTGAGTAAAATAAGGAGTTAACTGATTCAATTTGAGTAGAAAAAGGAGTTAACTCATTTAACTCATTTTTTATTAATAGTGAACTGAAAATTTCCCTTTTTGAACTGAAGAGAGATTTTGTTGAGATATTTAATTTAATAAAATGAGATATGCTCTCATAATTACTTTATCTATTTAAATAAATAATCTTTAATTAATCGGAGACACTTTTCTTATTTAATTAAATAACTTCATCTAATTAATTAGGAATGGCTTCTCATTTAATTAAATAACTTTGTTTAATTAATTAGAAGTAAGTACTCCATCTAATTAAATAATTTTGTTTAATTATTTTTTAAAAAAAATTGAAACTAGTCAACTCAAGTCAACCGTGGTTAAATTTGGTCAACTTTTGGTCAAACTTGATCTTTCTGTATGTGAATATGAGAAAATGTGAGTATGAATTCTAGCAACAATTCGATGCAAATTCTCATTAAACCTTTCAAAATGAAGAGATGAGGGTCTCTTAAATAGACTTTCTTGGAATTTATCAATGGTTGAGATCGATTTCAATCAACGGTCAAGATTAAAGATGAAGTTCATTCATAAAGGAAGATATCCAAATTAAAGGGAGTTAACAGATTTAATTTGAGTAAAATAAGGAGTTAACTGATTCAATTTGAGTAGAAAAAAGAGTTAACTCATTTAACTCATTTTTTATCAATAGTGAAATGGAAATTTCCCTTTTTGAACTGAAGAGAGATTTTGTTGAGATATTTAATTTAATAAAATGATATATGCTCTCATAATTACTTTTTCTATTTAATTAAATAATCTTTAATTAATTAGAGACACTTTTTTTATTTAATAAAATGACCTCATTTAATTAATTAGAAATGGCTTCTCATTTAATTAAATAACTTTATTTAATTAATTAGAAGTAAGTACTCCATTTAATTAAATAATTTTATTTAATTATTTTAAATTTTTTTTCGAAACTAGTCAACTCAAGTCAACCATGGTTAAATCTAGTCAACTTTTGGTGAAACTTGATCTTGGCATATGTAACTATGAGCAAATGTGAGTATGAATTCCAGCAACAATTCGATGCAAATTCTCATTCAACCTTTCAAAATGAAGAGATGAGGGTCTCTTAAATAGACTTTCCTTGAATTCATCAACGGTTGAGATCAATTTCAATCAACGGTCAGGATTAAAGGTGAAGTTTAGTCATAAAGGGAGATTTCCGAATTAAAGGGAGTTAACAGATTTAATTTGAGTAAAATAAGGAGTTAACTAATTCAATTTGAGTAGAAAAAGGAGTTAACATATTTAACTCATTTTTTATTAATAGTGAACTGAAAATTTCCCTTTTTGAACTGAAGAGAGATTTTGTTGAGATATTTAATTTAATAAAATGAGATATGCTCTCATAATTACTTTTTCTATTTAATTAAATAATCTTTAATTAATTAGAGACACTTTTCTTATTTAATTAAATAACTTCACTTAATTAATTAGGAATGGCTTCTCATTTAATTAAATAATTTTGTTTAATTAATTAGAAGTAAGTACTCCATTTAATTAAATAATTTTGTTTAATTATTTCAAATTTTTTTTTGAAAGTAGTCAACTCAACTCAACTATGGTTAAATCTGGTCAACTTTTATTCAAACTTGATCTTTGCGTATGTGAATATGAGCAAATGTGAGTATGAATTCCAAAAACAATTTGATGTAAATTCTCATTCAACCTTTCAACATGAAGAGATGAGGGTCTCTTAAATAGACTTTCCTCGAATTCATCAACGGTTGAGATCGATTTCAATCAACGGTCATGATTAAAGGTGAAGTTCAATCATAAAGGAAGATTTCCAAATTAAAGGGAGTTAACAGATTTAATTTGAGTAAAATAAAGAGTTAACTGATTCAATTTGAGTAGAAAAAGTAGTGAACTAATTTAACTCATTTTTGATCAATAGTGAATTAGAAATTTCCCTTTTTGAACTGAAGAGAGATTTTGTTGAGATGTTTAATTTAATAAAATGAGATATGCTCTCATAATTACTTTTTCTATTTAATTAAATAATCTTTAATTAATTAGAGGCACTTTTATTATTTAATTAAATAACTTCATTTAATTAATTAGGAATGGCTTCTCATTTAATTAAATAACTTTGTTTAATTAAATAGAAGTAAGTACTCCATTTAATTAAATAATTTCGTTTAATTATTTTAAAATTTTTTTTGAAACTTGATGCAAGAGCATCTTGCTTGGGAAAATTAAATTATTAGAAAAAAAAAAAAAAAAAAAAATTGTGGAGGAGAGAGAAAGTGACGAAAATGGAAGGAAAATAATTAAAAATAGAAAATAAGAAAAGTGGAGAAAAGAGGAATCTCTATTTTCAAGGTGCATGGGTGGCATAAATAGAAAAATAATATAAATAGTTGTTATTCCATTAATTGAGGTGTGTAGGTGGCATCATGCATAGAAAAATAATAAAAATAGCTGTTATTCCATTAATTGAGGTGTGTAGGTGGCATCATGCATAGAAAAATAATAAAAATAGTTGTTATTCCATTAATTGAGGTGTGTAGGTGGCATCATGCATTTAATATTTGTTGTGATCCACAAAAGAAATGTAATTTTCTAATTGGGCCACATAGTGGTGCTTAGTTATATTTAGGTGGAAATTCTAGAAGGTTGTAGATATTGTAGAAGGTTGTGGAGATTCTAGAATGTTGTGGATAAATCATGCCTTGGGTGGTAAGTGCCTATTTAAGAAAGGCCTATTATCATTTGTAATCAAGTTTTGGAATTGTAAGCTCTTCAAATGTAATCTCTTCTAATGAATTTCAAGTATTAATGGAATTTTTATGAAGCATTTTGTCATCTCTCTTGTCTCCATATTATTACATTTTTGGTTGTGAGTTGGTACGGGTGGTGTGGCCCATCATCAGTGGTATCAGAGCGAGTTTTCCTGAGTGTGTAGACAGAGCGCCGACTGTGAGGTAGTTTGCACCAGGACTGTGTGGTTGTGGGTTCGAGTTAGAAGATGCCTCTACGAAGAGAGCGTGGTGGAAGGGCCAGAGCTGTTGATCCTGAGGAGGTTAGAGCCCTCCAGAGATAGGTACAAGCATTGCAAGAGGAGCTTCGTAGAGGAGCAAATATTGCCGCAGATGACAATAGTGAGGATGACAATGAAGAGGAAGTAATGGAAGTTGACGGGGAAGTTCTGAATCCTGTAGAGGAAAGGCTTTTTAGGGCCATTTCTAGGTTTGGGAAAAGACCTACAATTGAAGTGGGTATATTTTCGGGAAATTTGAAACCAGATGAGTTGATCGATTGGATCAATGAACTGGACGAATACTTTGAGTATGAGGATATAAGGGACCCAGATAGGGTTAAGTTTGCAAAGGCCAAACTAAAAGGCCATGCCAAAATCTGGTGGCAAGAGATTCAACTGGAAAGACTTAGAAGAGGAAAGGAGAAGATCACAAGATGGGATCGCATGGTGGACAAATTGAAGAAGCAGTTCATTCCTGTGGACTACGAGCTTGATCTGTTTAAGAAGATGCATGGGTTAAAGCAAGCAGGAAGATCAGTCCAAGAATATACAGAGGAGTTTTACCGACTCCTGATTAGAGCAGGGCATGCAGAAGCAAATAAGGAGAAGGTTGCTCGTTATATCAGTGGGTTACGACCTAGCATCCAGGAAGAACTAAGTCTGGTAAGAATGACCAGCGTTGCAGAAGCATACCAGTTTGCCCTACGAGTTGAAGAGAAGCTGAGTAAAAGGTTTGAAGGAAGACAAAGAGGGCGCGGTCAAGGAGGAAGGGGAAGCGGTAGATCATCTGGAGGCCGCAATGAAACTCAAAAGAAAAATGAAGATGAGGGTACTAGCAGGAACCAGAGGAATGAGGGTTTCAACCGCTCCCGTGATCAAGATTTTGGAAATCAAAGAGGAAGAGGTAGAGGACGTGGACAAGGAAGAGGAGGCTTCCATGGTACCTGTTTCCATTGCAATGAAGAAGGTCATCGTGCCTTTGAATGCCCTCAACGACAAGGAAGGACAGATAGGAGAGCTGAGGGCCAAGCTAGGATTGCTCATGTGGATGAGGATGCACAATCATCACATTCAGAGGATGCAGAAAGAGGAGAGACCTTGGTAAACGAAAGAGTCCTACTAAGTGGTGAAAATGAACTAGGACAACTGAGGAGTTTGTTCCGTACCAGATGCAAGTGTGAGGATAAATGTTGTGATGTGATCATTGATGGTGGTAGCACTGATAACTTGGTATCCGAAGAGATGGTCTCTAAGCTGAAGCTCAAGAGGGAGAAACATCCCCAGCCCTATCGGATTTCTTGGGTAAAAGATGATCATAAGGTCCTGGTAAGTGAACAATGTTTAGTAAAATTCAAAATTGGGAGTTACCATGATGAAGTTCTCTGTGATGTTATTTCGATGGATGTTTGCCATCTATTGTTGGGTAGACCATGGCAGTTTGATAGACATGCAATACATGATGGACATGCAAACACATACTCTCTGACAAAGGATGGAGTTCGCCACAAATTGAAGCCCATAAAAAAGGAAGGTGAAAAGGTATGTAGCAGTGCTAGGATTTGTCTTGTTGATGGAAGGAAGTTTTTAGATGGCATGAAACATCAGCGTATGTGCTATGCTTTGATTCCTAGGAAAGATAAAGAAGGTAGTAGTGAAATACCATTTGAAGTTTCAGATTTACTAGGGGAATTTGGAGATATTATCTCTGATAATGTTCCAGATGGATTGCCACCAGTAAGGCAAATCAGTCATCAAATAGATCTGATTCCAGGAGCTAGTTTGCCTAACAAGGCTGCTCACAGGATGACTCCTACTGAAACAGAGGAGCTAAATAGACAGGTTCAGGAGCTGTTGAGGAAGGGCTTGATTCGAGAGAGCCTGAGTCCATGTGCAGTACCTGCAGTACTTGCACCAAAGAAGGATGGAGAGTGGAGGATGTGTACAGATTCTTGAGCTATAAATAGGATAACCATCAAGTACCGGTTTTCTTTACCAAGGATGGATGATCTTATGGACTGCTTGAGTGGAGTTCAGTACTTCACAAAGATAGATCTGAAGAGTGGCTATCATCAGATATGGATTCGAGAAGGAGATGAGTGGAAAACAGCCTTCAAGACCAAGGAGGGTCTTTATGAGTGGTTAGTCATGCCCTTTGGATTGACGAACGCCCCAAGCACCTTCATGCGGCTCATGAATGAGGTACTTAAGAAGTTCTTGGGAAAATTTGTTATTGTCTATTTGGATGATATTTTAATTTTCAGCAAAACTTTGGAAGAACATTTACTGCATATTCGTAGTGTCTTTGAAAGGCTAAGGGAAGAGAAACTGTTAATTAATCTAAAGAAGTGTGTCTTTGCAAAAAGGGAGTTAGTGTATTTGGGATTTGTTATATCACCTGAAGGTCTCAAAATGGATCCAGAGAAGGTAAAAGCCATCTTGGAATGGCCTACTCCAAGGTCTGCTACTGAGGTAAGATCATTTCATGGTCTGGTTAGTTTTTACAGAAAGTTTATTAAGAATTTCAGTGGCATATGTGCACCCCTAACTGATACAATAAGAGGGGATAGAAAAGAGTTCAAATGGACTGCAGCAGCTGCGAGAAGTTTTGAATTGCTGAAGAAGAAGGTGACTGAACAGCCTGTGTTGGCACTTCCAGATTTTAGAAAAGTATTCCAGGTGGATTGTGATGCTAGTGGTAGTGCTATTGGGGCTGTATTAAGCCAAGAAGGTAAGCCTATTGCATATTTTAGTGAAAAATTGAATGATGCAAAGAAGAAGTATTATGTTTATGATCAAGAGTTCTATGCAATAGTTCAGGCCTTAAAGAAATGGAGGCACTATTTATTGCCAAAGGAATTTGTTTTGTATACTGATCATCAGGCGTTACAGTACCTAAATAGCCAAGGTAAATTGAATCAGAGGCATATGAAGTGGGTAGAATTCTTGCAGAGTTATACATTTGTGTTAAAGCATAGAAGTGGAAAATCTAACAGGGTTGCAGATGCATTAAGTAGGAGACAATTGTTGCTTACAACAATGCAGGTTGAAGTAGTTGGGTTTGATGAACTCAAGAATTTGTACCCTGAGGATCCTGATTTTGCTGAAGCATGGAAAGCTTGTAAAGAACCTGTTGCTGTAGATAGAACCAAGTGGTTAGACTATTTGATTCAGGATGGCATGTTGTTCAAAGGTAGTCAATTGTGCATTCCAAGGAGTTCCATGAGGGAAAATCTGATTAAGGAGAAACACAGTGGAGGGATGGCAGGACATTTTGGTCGGGATAAGACCATTGCCATTCTTAGAGAACATTATTTTTGGCCTCAAATTACACAGGATGTGAAGAAGTTTGTACAGAGTTGTCAGGTTTGTCAAGTGGCCAAGGGGTTTAGTCAAAATACTGGCCTATATCAGCCATTGCCTGTTCCATCAAGGCCATGGGAGGACATAAGTATGGATTTTGTTCTTGGATTGCCAAGGACCCAAAGGGGTAATGACTCAGTATTCGTGGTGGTTGATAGGTTCTCCAAAATGGCACATTTCATTCCATGCCACAAAACTCATGATGCTGTCCATATTGCAGACTTGTTTTTCAAAGAGGTAGTAAGACTACATGGTCTTCCAAGAAGTATAGTTTCTGACCGAGATACTAAATTTGTGGGGTATTTCTGGAGGACATTGTGGAAGAAGTTGAGAACAGACTTGAAATTCAGTTCCACGCATCACCCACAGACTGATGGCCAAACAGAAGTGGTAAATAGAAGTTTGGACTGGAGCTTGAGAGGAGGTGCTAAAAGGAGAAATATTCTCCAGATTTATGCTATTGTAAGCCCGTAGGGCATGTTTTGAGTTTATTTTCTCTGCACTGTTTGTACCAGCTTATTTTCTCAGTTAATATAATTCCCCCTTTCTATTGTGTCTATTCTGGTTGTTGGGCTGTGTCCCCATCAAAACTAGTCAACTCAAGTCAACCGTGGTTAAATCTGGTCAACTTTTGGTCAAACTTGATCTTTGCATATGTGAATATGAGCAAATGTGAGTATGAATTCCAGCAACAACTCAATGCAAATTCTCATTCAACCTTTCAAAATGAAGAGATGAGGGTCTCTTAAATAGACTTTCCTGGAATTCATCAATGGTTGAGATCGATTTCAATCAACGGTCAGGATTAAAGATGAAGTTCAGTTATAAAGAGAGATTTCCAAATTAAAGAAAGTTAACAAATTTAATTTGAGTAAAATAAGGAGTTAACTGATTCAACTCATTTTTGATCAATAGTGAACTAGAAATTTTCTTTTTTGAACTGAAGAGAGATTTTGTTGAGATATTTAATTTAATAAAATGAGATATGCTCTCATAATTACTTTTTCTATTTAATTAAATAATCTTTAATTAATTAGAGACAATTTTCTTATTTAATTAAATAACTTCATTTAATTAATTAGGAATGGCTTTTCATTTAATTAAATAACTTTGTTTAATTAATTAGAAGTAAGTACTCCATTTAATTAAATAATTTCGTTTAATTATTTCAAAATTCTTTTTGAAACTAGTCAACTCAAGTCAATTGTGGTTAAATCTGGTTAACTTTTGGTCAAACTTGATCTTTGCGTATGTGAATATGAGCAAATGTGAGTATGAATTCCAGCAACAACTCGATGCAAATTCTCATTCAACCTTTCAAAATGAACAGATGAGGGTCTCTTAAATAGACTTTCCTGGAATTCATCAACGATTGAGATCGATTTCAATCAACTGTCAGGATTAAAGGTGAAGTTCAGTCATAAAGGGAGATTTTCAAATTAAAGGGAGTTAACAGATTTAATTTGAGTAAAATAAGGAGTTAACTGATTCAATTTGAGTAGAAAAAAAAATTAACTCATTTAACTCATTTTTTATCAATAGTGAACTGGAAATTTCTCTTTTTGAACTGAAGAGAGATTTTGTTGAGATATTTAATGTAAGGTCCCATCCAAGTAAGGATTAGAACGATTGTTAATTTGTCTACAATATAATTTGATTAGAAATAAATATTAAGTTTTTCATTAGAGAACATTGTATAGCTTATGCAATAACATGATTAGGGAGAATACTTATGTGACTTGCAATGATTAGTATTGTTTAAATAAGATTGACTTATCAATTGTAACCATCTGAATATTAGGTGCAAATGTGTATGTGATACTTTGTATAGTAGAATTCTACTTATTTAATTAATGTGCAAAGTTAGGCCCAACTTATGATCAACTATGGATTTTGTTCGTACAATTGACAATAATTATAAATAGAAATGGTCGGACCTCTTTACATATGATACGATAGTTTAGATAGTTTATGAGATTGGTAGCATTAGAACTAATTCACACTATGATGGATTGTCTAATTTATGTTAAGATCTTGATTAGCTAATGTGAGTTACCTTATGGATAAATACCTTATATTATTCATCTTATCTCATCATGATGATTAGATAATTTTAGTAATTGAAATTATGACCAATTGAATTGAATAGATATTGTGTTGTGGTAAATACATTCTACATAAGGTGACTATGAAAATGGAAATCAAGTTTGGGTTATGTGATTATTGTTTTGAAGTAAATTATGTATCAATTAATTCAAAATAAAGAAGTACAAAAATGAATAGAATATAGATAACACAATGAATACTAGTGATACTTGTTAGGTTATTCTAAGAGATGTTACGATTTGAATCCTATAATTAGTGAGAGTAAGTACTTATGCTTGATAAATTTGATTAATGTATGTGTAAGGTGT
Source organism: Cupressus sempervirens (assembly GCA_028749045.1). Classification (NCBI taxonomy): domain Eukaryota; kingdom Viridiplantae; phylum Streptophyta; class Pinopsida; order Cupressales; family Cupressaceae; genus Cupressus; species Cupressus sempervirens. The sequence goes on from CM053788.1 coordinate 451,823,210, forward strand.
AAGGTGTTTTGATACATATGCTATAAATTATTAATGTGGTTATTATTTTTGAAAAGTTTGTAATTAGAGCAATTAAAGTAAAAAGAATGATACTTATTTGTTAATGAATTTCATATGCAAATGATTCTAAAGAAATGATGTTGGAATATGATATTGATCTAATAGGTTGACCTATGGTTAATTCAAGGATATGTATTAATGTTTACAGTCTTATATTTATATGTTTGAGTTACTGGTGTTAAATTTGAATTTGTACAGCGGATGATTATGAAGGCCTAATCGAATGATTATGAAGACCTTTGAGAAAACTATGCCAACTCTTGTACAACAATCAAAGTCGACCTCAATGCAAACTTTTTGTAAAATCGGATATGAACTAAAGTTGGACTTTAGAGGGGTTAAAATGGATCCTAGAATGCATTCTAGGTTAAAATAACCTAACCCACTTATACTACCTAAGGTTGGGGGTTATTTGAGGGTCAAATCATGGTCAAAATTCACATTATGATACCTCAAAAGGGCCCCACTTCAAATGTGACGAAAATGAATAGTGGGAGACAATGGGTTATGACACATTGATAAGAAAGCCATGTGCCTTCATTAAATAAGGAAGGATTTTGGAAGAAGAGAAAGGAAGACTTTGGAGGATGGACCATTTTTTTTTCCACGATTGTTGGAGATAAAAAGGGGAACTTATATCCAGAATAGGGAGAGGGAGAAGGGAGGAGAGGATGGTAGAACAGTATGAGGAGAAGAAGATCAAGAGGGAACGAGAGAGAGAGAGAGAGAGAGAGATGAGTCTTTCTATCCCTTTTCTTTTTTAGTATTTCTTTTTTGAGCTAGATTCATGTAGGTCTGAAATGTGTAACAAGTGTAGTCAAAAATGTTGTTCTTGTATTAGGAACTCACTCTTACGATAACATCTATGATTCTTAGATGCAGTGAGTTCTTGCTCAGGGGTATGGCTAGGGCACCAGAGGCCTCATGATGTCATTAATTGGTAGGGTGGAAAACGAGCATTGTTTGAGTATTAGTAGTTTTCTTTATTGTATCTTGCAAAGAAATGTAAATGAAACTTATAAATGCTAAGCCTTGCTACTTGATTTAAGATTGTGTATATGCTTCAATGCAAAAGAGAAGTTTGTGATCTTACATTTATGATGTATGAAAGGTTTCCTATTTGAATACAAGAAAATAAAGAAAAGAAAAGAAATAGTTCTATGTCTTATTAAGATGTATATTTGAAAGACTGTTATAAGGAAATCTAATGCTCTTTTGAGTTGAAATCAATTAGTTAATCAAAGTTTCATTTCCTTATAGTGTGGATCTGAAATTTGTAGTTGGAAATAGTTACCTTAATCATGTCTTCTTTTAAAGGAATCTATGTTAGTTTTTGGTAGAAAAAAAAAATATGGGCATGACATTTAATTTAATAAAATGAGATATGCTCTCATAATTACTTTTTCTATTTAATTAAATAATCTTTAATTAATTAGAAACACTTTTCTTATTTAATTAAATAACTTCGTTTAATTAATTAGGAATGGCTTCTCATTTAATTAAATAACTTCGTTTAATTAATTAAAAGTAAGTACTCCATTTAATTAAATAATTTCATTTAATTATTTCAAAATTCTTTTCGAAACTAGTCAACTCAAGTCAACGGTGGTTAAATCTGGCCAACTTTTGGTCAAACTTGATCTTTGCGTATGTGAATATGAGCAAATGTGAGTATGAATTCTAGCAACAACTCGATGCAAATTCTCATTCAACCTTTCAAAATGAAGAGATGAGGGTCTCTTAAATAGACTTTCCTGGAATTCATCAACGATTGAGATCGATTTCAATCAATGGTCAGGATTAAAGGTGAAGTTCAGTCATAAAGGGAGATTTCCAAACTAAAGGGAGTTAGCAGATTTAATTTGAGTAAAATAAGGAGTTAACTGATTCAATTTGAGTAGAAAAAGGAGTTAATTGATTTAACTCATTTTTTATCAATAGTGAACTGAAAATTTCCCTTTTTGAACTGAAGAGAGATTTTGTTGAGATATTTAATTTAATAAAATGAGATATGCTCTCATAATTACTTTTTCTATTTAATTAAATAATCTTTAATTAATTAGAGACACTTTTCTTATTTAATTAAATAACTCCATTTAATTAATTAAGAATGGCTTCTCATTAATTAAATAACTTTGTTTAATTAAATAGAAGTAAGTACTCCATTTAATTATTTCAAAAAAAAAATTGAAACTAGTCAACTCAAGTCAACCATGGTTAAATCTGGTCAACTTTTGGTCAAACATGATCTTTGCGTATGTGAATATGAGCAAATGTGAGTATGAATTCCAGCAACAACTCGATGCAAATTTTCATTCAACCTTTCAAAATAAAGAGATGATGGTCTCTTAAATAGACTTTCTTGGAATTCATCAACTATTGAGATCGATTTCAATCAACGTGTCATGCCCAAACTACGGGGTAAAAATACACACACAAATTTTTTTTTATAACTAAATTAATAATTATAATGCTCTAAGATGAAATAATTGAGATAACATTTTACGTACAGGTTCTCTACCTTATGTCTTAAGATTAGAACATGAGGACGATTACATCGTTAAGATATTAAAACTTTTGTTATAAGATTGATATCGATCATTAATTAAAAAAATTGTTAATTAGTCTACTAAAATATGATACATGGGACTAACCATCTTTAATTAAACCCATTAATATTACATCTAATACTAACTATCTTTAAACTAAGTTAATTTAATAAATCAATTTATTGAAACCAAATTAACAAGATTCTATTTAATACTAACATCTCTAAACTCTAAACAAATTTAACTTAAATAAAAATAAAACTAATTAACTAAAACATGCTAGCAACTAAATTAATAATTAACTTATAACTTTGACAAATTAAACTAATTACTAAAGTAAACTAACCTTCAACTAACAATACCATTAATAAAATCAAAACACAATATAAAAACTAACTAACATAATATAACTATAACACTAATACTAACATCTAATACTATATAGAACAACTTAACACTACAATTAAAAAAACTTAATATTAAATTAAACTAACATTACATAAATTAACATAACTCTAAACTTAACTAAATTTAATGCTAATTAACTTTAAACAATTAACAAAATTTATAACAAACTTTTAATAACCACTTACTAACTAAAATTAAATTCTAAAACATACAAAACAAAATTACATTTAAAACAAACTAAATTTCTATCCATACCTTTTACAATAAAAACAAACATGCATACATAACAACTAAACAAAACAAAAATAAATAATAAATAAAACTAAACTACACATACTACCCTATTCCCTAAAGTTTCTAACCGACCCCACTTAAATACTGACTCCAAACAAAATGGCCCCCACCTGCCCACAGTAGCCTAGGCGCTATCCTAGGTAGCCCACGTGGGCCCTACATGCATCGTCCCCCCCCCCCAAGATTGTGTAGGCCTGCATTTAAGGCAAAAGAGAAGGTGGTGAATTTTGCTTTGTCCAAGACATACGTATGATACATGGGCTTAAATGCCTTTAAAAAAAAAAAATGCCTTCACAAGTGGTTGTCACATCAGTCCACTTGGATGGCAACAAATGCCAAACAATAAGCAAGCCCCAACTATGCGTTGATCTAGGAGTTATGGTAAAAGATAATTAGGTAAGTCTTTTAGATATTTTAGGATATTTGTTAGTTTAAAATATTATATGTTTTGTTTTGATTGAATATATCTATTTATCCATTTGTGAATTTATCTATATTATTCAAACAAGAATATTTAGGAGAATAAGATTCTCTATTACCAAAGGGGAATTAATTATTTCCCTCATACAAAAGACAGACAGTATTTGCTCTCTTGAGACACTTTTTTTTTTGAAAATATTCTAAGTATAGAATTACAAGGCATTGAATACATTTTTTTTTTCTCCAAGGTATATATATTTGATACATTTAAAACATAGGGTTAAACATTGTGACCCAATAATACAAGATTTATTGATTTCTCAACCAACTCGAATTGAACTATAAACCATAATTATTCTTCTTTCCTCGACATAGTTTTTTTTTTTTTTTTCATATTTAACATATAAGAAAAACTTAAAAAATTTTGCTCAATCAAACTGAATTTACACCCATGATATAATTTCTATTTCCAACATAGAAGTAAACTTGAAGTTTGCCTAATTAAATCAACACCATTTCCATCCTATTTTGATGTGCATCCATCCAAATTAAAATTTACAATTAAATCACATGACAAGCAAATTTACTCAATCACCAATTTTATTGGCAAACTTGATTCAAGGGCTCAGCCGGGAAAGAATCAAAAAGAAAACTTGGCTTCGTTGTTGATCCAACAAAGTTTGAAATACCAAATTTACATAGGATAACAATCCCAAATTTCAGCAATATAATTGAATTTTCTTCATGACCCTCATCAAGGGATTCATCACAATTTCTGCAACACATTTCTAAAGCCAAGGATGGGACGAAATTCTGATCAGGTGACAACAAGCATGACCAAGAACAATTCAACCATGCATATTCACACAAGGTTATCACTATATGATCCACAATGAATCAACACTAAGGAAAGGTGGATTCTTCCAACCAGGAGAAGTCAAGCACAACACCAAACAGATGCCCAATCGAGGCTATATACCAAGAACTTCCATTCTTCCATTTCAACATAACATAATCATACAAGGTTTGTGCTGACAGGTAGGGACCCATAACACCCTACCCTTTCTCCCTCTTCTCATCCTAAGAAGAGACTCTACACTGGTTAGAGTCCGACTAAACAGACCTTTCCCAAAATTGGTCACTTATGCCCTCTCCAAGGGTGAGTAATACCAAAACACCCATGCAAGAAAAATCTCAAAATTTCAAACATAAACATGAAAGGAAATCATCCAAAATAGCATGGTTTTCAAAGCTTTCCAACATACCCACAAACATACAAACATTGAAACAACAACAAGGTAGCATAAGCATGAAACAAGAATGAAATCTGAACAAGGGAGATGAGAATTCCAACCTTCACAAAGAGGTAATGGCAATAAACAAGTTTGAGTAGAGCTTCCCTTTCCTTACTTCAATCTTCAAGAACTCCTCTCTAAATGTAGAGATTGGGTAACCACCTCAACTAGTCCAACAAAGGCCTCTAAATAAGCCTAAAACTCAATCACCAAAGGGATCAATAACTACACCCCACCACTAACAAGTGTAGAAACTCCTACTCAACCCACACTATGGTTAAACCCTAAGTGGAGGTGAGGTAATGAAACTCAAGGTACCATGGTCAATTTTTGCACAAAGGCAAAAAGAGACTTTTTGAGTGATCTCCAAAGTCAACAAAAGGGGTGTAGGGGTTGGAAAAGACCCCTAACCCATACCCATACCCTTTGGGTATAATAATTTCATGTTTTAAGATTTAGGAAAAAAGTTTAGAGCCAAACAAAATCTAGAAATAAAATAGGACCTTCTAACTATTCTAACATTGCGGATTAAGCACTAATCTGGATTAAGGGATGACTAACCTCGATTAAGAACCCAATTAGCAAAGTGACACTAACTTAAACTAACTTAGGTCCAAAGGTTGCACAACTAACCCTAATCAGCACACTAAAGAACATAAACAATTTACGAGTGTCAAGCGACACTAAAAGAACATAGTTACGAACACTAACATTTATTGAACACAGAAAGATACATACATACATCTCATAGTACAATACGTGAATTATGAACAACAAGGTTTCAAAAATTAGCACATAGAGATCAGTTATGTTCCTCTGTCGGTTTCCTCGACTAAAATATCTGCACACTCATTGCACACATCAGTAGTCCCGAAAATCACATGTACATATATATGTATCAGAAATTCACATAAATTGAAACATACATTAATAAGGGTTTCTTTCATCCTACTTAATTCCTAACCATTAAAAAAAATCTCTTAAATCAAAGTATCAATCGTACATTTATCGATTTCATCAACATACATATAAATAAAACATTAAATGACAAACATCAATATATATGAAATTAACATCACATAACATGAAATAATATAATATGTTCCAAGCATCTGATAATGTCTCGACATCTCGAGTCGTGAGTAACAAAAAGATGAAGTAACAACTAAGGCTACGAAGGGTCGGGGCAAGGCCTCACACAACGGTCAGGATTAAAGGTGAAGTTCAATCATAAAGGGAGATTTCCAAATTAAAGCGAGTTAACAGATTTAATTTGAGTAAAATAAGGAGTTAACTGATTCAATTTGAGTAGAAAAAGGAGTTAACTGATTTAACTCATTTTTTATCAATAGTGAACTGAAAATTTCCCTTTTTGAACTGAAGAGAGATTTTGTTGAGATATTTAATTTAATAAAATGAGATATGCTCTCATAATTACTTTTTCTATTTAATTAAATAATCTTTAATTAATTAGAGACACTTTTCTTATTTAATTAAATAACTTCATTTAATTAATTAGGAATGGCTTCTCATTTAATTAAATAACTTTATTTAAATAATTAGAAGTAAGTACTCCAATTAATTAAATAATTTCGTTTAATTATTTCAAAATTTTTTTCGAAACTACTCAACTCAAGTCAACCGTGGTTAAATCTGGTCAACTTTTGGTCAAACTTGATCTTTGTGTATGCGAATATGAGCAAATGTGAGTATGAATTCCAGCAACAACTCGATGCAAATTCTCATTCAACCTTTCAAAATGAAGAGATGATGGTCTCTTAAATTGACTTTTCTAGAATTCATCAACGGTAGAGATTGATTTCAATCAACGGTCAGGATTAAAGGTGAAGTTTAGTCATAAAGAGAGATTTCCAAATTAAAGGGAGTTAACAAATTTAATTTGAGTAAAATAAGGAGTTAACTGATTCAATTTGAGTAGAAAAAGGAGTTAACTGATTTAAATCATTTTTGATCAATAGTGAACTGGAAATTTCCCTTTTTCAACTGAAGAGAGATTTTCTTGAGATATTTAATTTAATAAAATAAGATATGCTCTCATAATTACTTTTTCTATTTAATTAAATAATCTTTAATTAATTAGAGACACTTTTCTTATTTAATTAAATAACTTCATTTAATTAATTGGGAATGGCTTCTCATTTAAATAAATAACTGTGTTTAACTAATTAGAAGTAAGTACTCCATTTAATTAAATAATTTCATTTAATTATTTTAAAACTTTTTTCGAAACTAGTCAACTCAAGTCAATCGTGGTTAAATCTGGTCAACTTTTGGTCAAACTTGATCTTTGCGTATGTGAATATGAGCAAATGTGAGTATGAATTCCAGCAACAACTTGATGCAAATTCTCATTCAACCTTTCAAAATGAAGAGATGAGGGTCTCTTAAATAGACTTTCCAGGAGTTCATCAACGGTTAAGATCGATTTCAATCAACAGTCAGGATTAAAGGTGAAGTTCAGTCATAAAGGGAGATTTTCAAATTACAGGGAGTTAACAGATTTAATTTGAGTGAAATAAGGAGTTAACTGATTCAATTTGAGTAGAAAAAGAAGTTAACTAATTTAACTAATTTTTTATCAATAGTGAACTGGAAATTTCCCTTTTTGAACTGAAGAGAGATTTTGTTGAAATATTTAATTTAATAAAATGACATATGCTCTCATAATTACTTTTTCTATTTAATTAAAAAATCTTTAATTAATTAGAGACACTTTTCTTATTTAATTAAATAACTTCATTTAATTAATTAGGAATGGCTTTTCATTTAATTAAATAACTTTGTTTAATTAATTAGTAGTAAGTACTCCATTTAAATAAATAATTTTGTTTAATTATTTCAAAATTCTTTACGAAACTAGTCAACTCAAGTCAATTGTGGTTAAATTTGGTCAAATTTTGGTCAAACTTGATCTTTGCCTATGTGAATATGAGCAAATGTGAGTATGAATTCCAGCAACAATTCGATGCAAATTCTCATTCAACCTTTCAAAATGAACAGATGAGGGTCTCTTAAATAGACTTTCCTGGAATTCATCAACGGTTGAGATCGATTTCAATCAACGGTCAGGATTAAAGGTGAAGTTCAGTCATAAAGGGAGATTTCGAAATTAAAGGGAGTTAATAGATTTAATTTGAGTAAAATAAGGAGTTATCTGATTCAATTTGAGTAAAAAAAGGAGTCAACTCATTTAACTCATTTTTTATCAATAGTGAACTGGAAATTTCCCTTTTTGAACTGAAGAGAGATTTTGTTGAGATATTTAATTTAATAAAATGAGATATGCAATCATAATTACTTTTTCTATTTAATTAAATAATCTTTAATTAATTAGAGACACTTTTCTTATTTAATTAAATAACTTCATTTAATTAATTAGGAATGGCTTCTCATTTAAATAAATAACTTTGTTTAATTAATTAGAAGTAAGTACTCCATTTAATTAAATAATTTCATTTAATTATTTCAAAATTGGTTTCGAAACTAGTCAACTCAAGTCAATCGTGGTTAAATCTGGTCAACTTTTGGTCAAACTTGATCTTTGCGTATGTGAATATGAGCAAATGTGAGTATGAATTCCCGCAACAGTTTGATACAAATTCTCATCCAACCTTTCAAAATGAAGAGATCAGGGTCTCTTAAATAGAATTTTCTGAAATTCATCAATGGTGGAGATCGATTTCAATCAACGGTTAGGATTAAAGGTGAAGTACAGTCATAAAGGGAGATTCCCAAACTAAACGGAGTTAACAGATTTAATTTGAGTAAAATAAGGAGTTAACTGATTCAATTTGAGTAGAAAAAAGAGTTAACTGATTTAACTCATTTTATATCAATAGTGAACTAGAAATTTCTCTTTTTGAACTGAAGAGAGATTTTGTTGAGATATTTAATTTAATAAAATGAGATATGCTCTCATAATTACTTTTTCTATTTAATTAAATAATCTTTAATTAATTAGAGACACTTTTCTTATTTAATTAAATAACTTCATTTAATTAATTAGGAATGGCTTCTCATTTAATTAAATAACTTTGATTAATTAATTAGAAGTAAGTACTCCATTTAATTAAATAATTTATTTTAATGATTTCAAAAAAAATTTCGAAATTAGTCAACTCAAGTCAACCGTGGTTAAATCTTGTCAACTTTTGGTCAAACTTGATCTTTGTGTATGTGAATATGAGCAAATGTGAGTATGAATTCCAGCAACAACTCGATGCAAATTCTCATTCAACCTTTCAAAATGAAGAGATGAGGGTCTCTTAAATAGACTTTCCTGGAATTCATCAACGGTTGAGATCGATTTCAATCAACAGTCAGGATTAAAGGTGAAGTTCAGTCATAAAAGGAGAGATTTCAAAATTAAAGGGAGTTAACAGATTTAATTTGAGTAAAATAAAGAGTTAACTGATTCAATTTGAGTAGATAAATGAGTTAACTGATTTAACTCATTTTTTATCAATAATGAACTGAAAATTTCCCTTTTTGAACTGAAGAGAGATTTTGTTAAGATATTTAATTTAATAAAATGAGATATGCTCTCATAATTACTTTTTCTATTTAATTAAATAATCTTTAATTAATTAGAGACACTTTTCTTATTTAATTAAATAACTTCATTTAATTAATTAGGAATGGCTTCTCATTTAATTAAATAACTTTGTTTAATTAATTAGAAGTAAGTACTCCATTTAATTAAATAATTTCGTTTAATTATTTCAAAAAAAAAATCGAAACTACTCAACTCAAGTCAACTGTGGTTAAATCTGGTCAACTTTTGGTCAAACTTGATCTTTACGTATGTGAATATGAGCAAATGTGAGTATGAATTCCAGCAACAATTCGATGCAAATTCTCATTCAACCTTTCAAAATGAAGAGATGAGGGTCTCTTAAATAGACTTTCTTAGAATTCGTCAACGATCGAGATCAATTTCAATGAACGGTCAGGATTAAAAGTGAAGTTCAGTCATAAAGGGAGATTTCCAAATTAAAGGGAGTTAACACATTTAAATTTGAGTAAAACAAAGATTTAATTGATTCAATTTGAGTAGAAATAGGAGTTAACTGATTTAATTCATTTTTAATCAATAGTGAACTGGAAATTTCCCTTTTGAACTGAAGAGAGATTTTGTTGAAATATTTAATTTAATAAAATGATATATGCTCTCATAATTAGTTTTTCTATTTAATTAAATAATCTTTAATTAATTAGAAACACTTTTCTAATTTAATTAAATAACTTCATTTAATAAATTAGGAATGGCTTCTCATTTAATTAAATAACTTTGTTTAATTAATTAGAAGTAAGTACTCCATTTAATTAAATAATTTCGTTTAATTATTTCAAAGTTCTTTTCGAAACTAGTCAACTCAAGTCAATCGTGGTTAAATGTAATCAACTTTTGCTCAAACTTGATCTTTGCGTATGTGAATATGAGCAGATGTGAGTATGAATTTTAGCAACAACTCGATGCAAATTCTCATTCAACCTTTCAAAATGAAGAGATGTGGGTCTATTAAATAGACTTTCCTGGAATTCATCAACGGTTGAGATCGATTTCAATCAACGGTCAGGATTAAAGGTGAAGTTCAGTCATAAAGGGAGATTTCCAAATTAAAGGGAGTTAACAGATTTAATTTGAGTAAAATAAAGAGTTAACTGATTTAATTTGAGTAGAAAAAGGAGTTAATTGATTTAACTCATTTTTTATCAATAGTGAACTTTAAATTTCCCTTTTTCAACTGAAGAGAGATTTTCTTGAGATATTTAATCTAATAAAATGAGATATGCTCTAATAATTACTTTTTCTATTTAATTAAATAATCTTTAATTAATTAGAGACACTTTTCTTATTTAATTAAATAACTTCATTTAATTAATTAGGAATGGCTTCTCATTTAATTGAATAACTTTGTTGAACTAACTAGAAGTAAGTACTCCATTTAACTAAATAATTTCGTTTAATTATTTCAAAAAAAAACTTGAAACTAGTCAACTCAAGTCAACCGTGGTTAAATCTGGTCAACTTTTGGTCAAACTTGATCTTTGCATATGTGAATATGAGCAGATGTGAGCATGAATTTCAGCAACAACTCGATGCAAATTCTCATTCAACCTTTCAAAATGAAGAGATGAGGGTCTCATAAATAGACTTTCTTGGAATTCATCAACGGTTGAGATCGATTTCAATTAACGGTCAGCATTAAAGGTGAAGTTCAGTCATGAAGGGAGATTTCTAAATTAAAAATAGTTAACAGATTTAATTTCAGTAAAATAAGGAGTTAACTAATTCAATTTGAGTAGAAAAAAGAGTTAATTAATTTAACTCATTTTTTATCAATAGTGAACTGAAAATTTCCCTTTTTGAACTGAAGAGAGATTTTGTTGAGATATTTAATTTAATAAAATGAGATATTCTCTCATAATTACTTTTTCTATTTAATTAAATAATCTTTAATTTATTAGAAACATTTTTCTTATTTAATTAAATAATTTCATCAAATTAATTAGGAATGGCTTCTCATTTAATTAAATAATTTTTTTTAATTAATTAGAAGTAAGTACTCCATTTAATTAAATTATTTCGTTTAAATATTTTAAATTTTTTTTCGAAACTAGTCAATTCAAGTCAACCATAGTTAAATCTGGGCAACTTTTCATCAAACTTGATCTTTGTGTGTTTAAATATGAGCAAATGTGAGTATAAATTCCAACAACTCGATGCAAATTCTCATTCAACCTTTCAAAATGAAGAGATGAGGGTCTCTTAAATAGACTTTCCTAGAATTCATCAACAGTTGAGATCGATTTCAATCAATGGTCAGGATTAAAGGTGAAGTTCAGTCATAAAGGGAGATTTCAAAATTAAAGGGAGTTAACAGATTTAATTTGAGTAAAATAAGAAGTTAACTGATTCAATTTGAGTAGAAAAATGAGTTAACTCATTTAACTCATTTTTTATCAATAGTGAACTAGAAATTTTCCTTTTTGAACTGAAGAGAGATTTTGTTGAGATATTTAATTCAATAAAATGAGATATGCTCTCATAATTACTTTTTCTATTTAATTAAATAATCTTTAATTATTTAAAGACACTTTTTTTATTTAATTAAATAACTTCTTTTAATTAATTAGGAATGGTTTCTCATTTAATTAAAAAAAATTTTAATTAATTAGAAGTAAGTACTCCATTTAATTAAATAATTTCATTTAATTATTTCAAAAAATTTTACAAAACTAGTCAACTCAAGTCAATTGTGGTTATATCTGGTCAACTTTTGGTCAAACATGATCTTTGCGTATGTGAATATGAGCAAGTGTGAGTATGAACTCCAGCAACAACTCGATGCAAATTCTCATTCAACCTTTCAAAATGAAGAGATGAGGGTCTCTTAAATAGACTTTCCTGAAATTCATCAATGGTTGAGATCGATTTCAATCAACGGTCAGGATTAAAGGTGAAGTTCAGTCATAAAGGGAGATTTCCAAATTAAAGGGAGTTAACAGATTTAATTTGAGTAAAATAAAGTGTTAACTGATTCAATTTGAGTAGAAAAAGGAGTTAACTCATTTAACTCATTTTTGATCAATAGTGAACTAGAAATTTCCCTTTTTAAACTGAAGAGAGATTTTGTTGAGATATTTAATTTAATAAAATGAAATATGCTCTCATAATTACTTTTTCTATTTAATTAAATAATCGTTAATTAATTAGAGACACTTTTCTTATTTAATTAAATAACTTCATTTAATTAATCAAGAATGGCTTCTCATTTAATTAAATAACTTTGTTTAATTAATTAGAAGTAATTACTCCAATTAATTAAATAATTTTATTTAATTATTTACAAAAAAAATTCAAAATTAGTCAACCGTGGTTAAATCTGGTCAACTTTTGGTAAAACTTGATCTTTGCGTATGTGAATATGAGAAAATGTGAGTATGAATTCCAGCAACAACTCAATGAGAATTCTCATTCAACCTTTCTAAATGAAGAGATGATGGTCTCTTAAATAGACTTTTCTGGAATTCATCAACGGTTGAGATCGATTTCAATCAACGTTCAAGATTAAAGATTAAGTTCAGTCATAAAGGGAGATTTCCAATTTAAAGAGAGTTAACAGATTTAATTTGAGTAAAATAAGGTGTTAACCGATTCAATTTGAGTAGAAAAAGGAGTTAACTGATTTAAGTCATTTTTTATCAATAGTGAACTAGAAATTTCCCTTTTTGAACTGAAGAGAGATTTTGTTGAGATATTTAATTTAATAAAATGAGATATGCTCTCATAATTACTTTTTCTATTTAAATAAATAATCTTTAATTAATTATAGACATTGTTTTTATTTAATTAAATAACTTCATTTATTTAATTAGGAATGACTTCTTATCTAATTAAATAACTCTGTTTAATTAAATAGAAGTAAGTACTCCATTTAATTAAATAATTTCGTTTAATTATTTCAAAAAAAAATTCGAAACTAGTCAACTCAAGTCAACCGTGGTTAAATATGGTCAACTTTTGGTCAAACTTGATATTTGCGTATGTGAATATGAGCAAATGTGAGTATGAATTCCAGCAACAACTCGATGCAAATTCTCATTCAACATTTCAAAATGAAGAGATGAGGGTATCTTAAATAGACTTTCCTAGAATTCCTCAACGGTTGAGATCGATTTCAATCAACGATCAGGATTAAAGGTGAAGTTCAGTCATAAAGAAAGATTTCCAATTAAAAGGAGTTAACAGATTTAATTTGAGTAAAATAAGGAGTTAACTAATTCAATTTGAGTAGAAAAAAGAGTTAACTGATTTAACTCATTTTTTATCAATAGCAAACTGGAAATTTCCCTTTTTGAACTGAAGAGAGATTTTCTTGAGATATTTAATTTAATAAAATGAGATATGCTCTCATAATTACTTTTTCTATTTAATTAAATAATCTTTAATTAATTAGAAACACTTTTCTTATTTAATTAAATAACTTCATTTAATTAATTAGGAATGGATACTCATTTCATTAAATAACTTTGTTTAATTAATTAGAAGTAAGTACTCCATTTAATTAAATTATTTCGTTTGATTATATCAAAATTCTTGTCGAAACTAGTCAACCGTGGTTAAATCTGATCAACTTTTGGTAAAACTTTATCTTTGCGTATGTGAATATGAGCGGATGTGAGTATGAATTCCAGTAACAACTCGTTGCAAATTCTCATTCAACCTTTCAAAATGAAGAGATGAGGGTCTCTTAAATAGACTTTCCTGGAATTCATCAACGGTTGAGATCGATTTCAATCAACGGTCAGGATTAAAGGTGAAGTTCAGTCATAAAGGGAGATTTTCAAATTAAAGAGAGTTAACAGATTTAATTTGAGTAAAATAAGGAGTTAACTAATTCAATTTGATTAGAAAAAGGAGTTAACTGAATTAACTCATTTCTGATCAATAGTGAACTGGAAATTTCCCTTTTTGAACTGAAGAGAGATTTTGTTGAGATATTTAATTTAATAAAATGAGATATGCTCTCATAATTACTTTTTCTATTTAATTAAATAATCTTTAATTAATTAGAGACATTTTTTTTATTTAATTAAATAACTTCATTTAATTAATTAGGAATGGCTTCTCATTTAATTAAATAACTTTGTTTAATTAATTAGAAGTAATTACTCCATTTAATTAAATAATTTCATTTAATTATTTCAAAAAAAAAATTGAAATTAGTCAAGTCAAGTCAACCATGGTTAAATCTCGTCAACTTTTGGTCAAACTTGATCTTTGCGTATATGAATATGAGCAGATGTGAGCATGAATTCCAGCAACAACTCGATGCAAATTCTCATTCAACCTTTCAAAATGAAGAGATGAGGGTCTCTTAAATAGACTTTCCTTGAATTCATCAACGGTTGAGATCGATTTCAATTAACGGTTAGGATTAAAGGTGAAGTTCAGTCATAAAGGGAGATTTCCATATTAAAAAGAGTTAACAGATTTAATTTGAGTAAAATATGGAGTTAACTGATTCAATTTGAGTAGAAAAAGGAGTTAACCGATTTAACTCATTTTTTATCAATAGTGAATTGGAAATTTCTCTTTTTGAACTGAAGAGAGATTGTGTTGAGATATTTAATTTAATAAAATGAGATATGCTCTCATAATTTCTTTTTTTATTTAATTAAATAATCTTTAATTAATTAGAGACACTTTTCTTATTTAATTAAATAACTTCATTTAATTAATTAGGAATGGCTTCTCATTTAATTAAATAACTTTTTTCAATTAATTAGATGTAAGTACTCCATTTAATTAAATAATTTCGTTTAATTATTTCAAAATTCTTTTCGAAACTAGTCAACTCAAGTCAATCGTGGTTAAATATGGTCAACTTTTGGTCAAACTTGATCTTTGCGTATGTGAATATGAGCAAATGTGAGTATGAATTTCAGCAACAACTCGATGCAAATTCTCATTCAACCTTTCAAAATGAAGAGATGAGGATCTCTTAAATAGACTTTCTTGGAATTCATCAACGGTTGAGATCGATTTCAATCAACGGTCAAGATTAAAGGTGAAGTTCAGTCATAAAGGGAGATTTCCAAATTAAAGGGAGTTAACAGATTTAATTTGAGTAAAATAAGGAGTTAACTGATTCAATTTGAGTAGAAAAAGGAGTTAATTGATTTAACTCATTTTTTATCAATAGTGAACTTTAAATTTCCCTTTTTCAACTGAAGAGAGATTTTCTTGAGATATTTAATCTAATAAAATGAGATATGCTCTAATAATTACTTTTTCTATTTAATTAAATAATCTTTAATTAATTAGAGACACATTTCTTATTTAATTAAATAACTTCATTTAATTAATTAGGAAAGGCTTCTCATTTAATTGAATAACTTTGTTGAACTAACTAGAAGTAAGTACTCCATTTAACTAAATAATTTTGTTTAATTATTTCAAAAAAAAATTTTGAAACTAGTCAACTCAAGTCAACCGTGGTTAAATCTGGTCAACTTTTGGTCAAACTTGATCTTTGTGTATGTGAATATGAGCAGATGTGAGCATGAATTTCAGCAACAACTCGATGCAAATTCTCATTCAACCTTTCAAAATGAAGAG
Organism: Cupressus sempervirens; assembly: GCA_028749045.1. Classification (NCBI taxonomy): domain Eukaryota; kingdom Viridiplantae; phylum Streptophyta; class Pinopsida; order Cupressales; family Cupressaceae; genus Cupressus; species Cupressus sempervirens. Next base: position 451,839,385 of record CM053788.1, read on the forward strand.
ATGAGGGTCTCATAAATAGACTCTCTTGGAATTCATCAACGGTTGAGATCGATTTCAATTAACGGTCAACATTAAAGGTGAAGTTCAGTCATAAAGGGAGATTTCCAAATTAAAAAGAGTTAACAGATTTAATTTGAGTAAAATAAGGAGTTAACTAATTCAATTTGAGTAGAAAAATGAGTTAATTGATTTAACTCATTGTTTATCAATATTGAACTGAAAATTTCCCTTTTTGAACTGAAGAGAGATTTTGTTGAGATATTTAATTTAATAAAATGAGATATTCTCTCATAATTACTTTTTCTATTTAATTAAATAATCTTTAATTTATTAGAAACATTTTTCTTATTTAATTAAATAATTTTATTAAATTAATTAGGAATGGCTTCTCATTTAATTAAATAACTTTTTAAAATTAATTAGAAGTAAGTACTCCATTTAATTAAATTATTTCGTTTAAATATTTTAAATTTTTTTTCGAAACTAGTCAATTCAAGTCAACCATAGTTAAATCTGGGCAACTTTTCATCAAACTTGATCTTTGTGTGTGTAAATATGAGCAAATGTGAGTATAAATTCCAACAACAACTCGATGCAAATTCTCATTCAACCTTTCAAAATGAAGAGATGAGCGTCTCTTAAATAGACTTTCCTAGAATTCATCAACAGTTGAGATCGATTTCAATCAATGGTCAGGATTAAAGGTGAAGTTTAGTCATAAAGGGAGATTTCAAAATTAAAGGGAGTTAACAGATTTAATTTGAGTAAAATAAGAAGTTAACTGATTCAATTTGAGTAGAAAAATGAGTTAACTCATTTAACTCATTTTTGATCAATAGTGAACTGGAAATTTTCCTTTTTGAACTGAAAAGAGATTTTGTTGAGATATTTAATTCAATAAAATGAGATATGCTCTCATAATTACTTTTTCTATTTAATTAAATAATCTTTAATTATTTAAAGACACTTTTTTTATTTAATTAAATAACTTCATTTAATTAATTAGGAATGGTTTCTCATTTAATTAAATATTTTTTTTTAATTAATTAGAAGTAAGTACTCCATTTAATTAAATAATTTCATTTAATTATTTCAAAATTTTTTACAAAACTAGTCAACTCAAGTCAATTGTGGTTAAATCTGGTCAACTTTTGGTCAAACATGATCTTTGCGTATGTGAATATGAGCAAGTGTGAGTATGAACTCCAGCAACAACTCGATGCAAATTCTCATTCAACCTTTCAAAATGAAGAGATGAGGGTCTCTTAAATAGACTTTCCTGAAATTCATCAACGGTTGAGATCGATTTTAATCAACGGTCAGGATTAAAGGTGAAGTTTAGTCATAAAGGGAGATTTCCAAATTAAAGGGAGTTAACATATTTAATTTGAGTAAAATAAAGTGTTAACTGATTCAATTTGAGTAGAAAAAGGAGTTAACTCATTTGACTCATTTTTTATCAATAGTGAACTGGAAATTTCGCTTTTTAAACTGAAGAGAGATTTTGTTGAGATATTTAATTTAATAAAATGAGATATGCTCTCATAATTACTTTTTCTATTTAATTAAATAATCATTAATTAATTAGAGACACTTTTCTTATTTAATTAAATAACTTCATTTAATTAATCAAGAATGGCTTCTCATTTAATTAAATAACTTTGTTTAATTAATTAGAAGTAATTACTCCAATTAATTAAATAATTTCATTTAATTATTTTTAAAAAAAATTTTAAACTAGTCAACTGTGGTTAAATCTGGTCAACTTTTGGTAAAACTTGATCTTTGCATATGTGAATATGAGCAAATGTGAGTATGAATTCTAGCAACAACTCAATGCAAATTCTCATTCAACCTTTCTAAATGAAGAGATGATGGTCTCTTAAATAGACTTTTCTGGAATTCATCAACGGTTGAGATCGATTTCAATCAACGTTCAAGATTAAAGATTAAGTTCAGTCATAAAGGGAGATTTCCAATTTAAAGAGAGTTAACAGATTTAATTTGAGTAAAATAAGGTGTTAACTGATTCAATTTGAGTAGAAAAAGGAGTTAACTGATTTAACTCATTTTTTATCAATAGTGAACTAGAAATTTCCCTTTTTGAACTGAAGAGAGATTTTGTTGAGATATTTAATTTAATAAAATGAGATATGCTCTCATAATTACTTTTTCTATTTAATTAAATAATCTTTAGTTAATTATAGACATTGTTTTTATTTAATTAAATAACTTCATTTATTTAATTAGGAATGACTTCTTATCTAATTAAATAACTCTGTTTAATTAAATAGAAGTAAGTACTCCAATTAATTAAATAATTTCGTTTAATTATTTCAAAATTATTTTTGAAACTAGTCAACTCAAGTCAACCATAGTTAAATATGGTCAACTTTTGGTCAAACTTGATCTTTGAGTATGTGAATATGAGCAAATGTGAGTATGAATTCCAGCAACAACTCGATGCAAATTCTCATTCAACCTTTCAAAATGAAGAGATGAGGGTATCTTAAATAGACTTTCCTGGAATTCTTCAACGGTTGAGATCGATTTCAATCAACGATCAGGATTAAAGGTGAAGTTCAGTCATAAAGGAAGATTTCCAATTAAAAGGAGTTAACAGATTTAATTTGAGTAAAATAAGGAGTTAACTAATTCAATTTGAGTAGAAAAAGGAGTTAACTGATTTAACTCATTTTTTATCAATAGCAAACTGGAAATTTCCCTTTTTGAACTGAAGAGAGATTTTCTTGAGATATTTAATTTAATAAAATGAGATATGCTCTCATAATTACTTTTTCTATTTAATTAAATAATCTTTGATTAATTAGAAACACTTTTCTTATTTAATTAAATAGCTTCATTTAATTAATTAGGAATGGCTTCTCATTTCATTAAATAACTTTGTTTAATTAATTAGAAGTAAGTACTGCATTTAATTAAATTATTTCGTTTGATTATATCAAAAGTCTTGTCGAAACTAGTCAACCGTGGTTAAATCTGATCAACTTTTGGTAAAACTTTATCTTTGCGTATGTGAATATGAGCAGATGTGAGTATGAATTCCAGTAGCAACTCGTTGCAAATTCTCATTCAACCTTTCAAAATGAAGAGATGAGGGTCTCTTAAATAGACTTTCCTGGAATTCATCAACGGTTGAGATCGATATCAATCAACGGTCAGGATTAAAGGTGAAATTCAGTCATAAAGGGAGATTTTCAAATTAAAGAGAGTTAACAGATTTAATTTGAGTAAAATAAGGAGTTAACTAATTCAATTTGATTAAAAAAAGGAGTTAACTGAATTAACTCATTTCTGATCAATAGTGAACTGAAAATTTCCCTTTTTGAACTGAAGAGAGATTTTGTTGAGATATTTAATTTAATAAAATGAGATATGCTCTCATAATTACTTTTTCTATTTAATTAAATAATCTTTAATTAATTAGAGACTCTTTTTTATTTAATTAAATAACTTCATTTAATTAATTAGGAATGGCTTCTCATTTAATTAAATAACTTTGTTTAATTAATTAGAAGTAATTACTCCATTTAATTAAATAATTTCGTTTAATTATTTCAAAAAAAAATTTGAAATTAGTCAATTCAAGTCAACCATGGTTAAATCTCATCAACTTTTGGTCAAACTTGATCTTTGCATATATGAATATGAGCAGATGTGAGCATGAATTCCAGCAATAACCCGATGCAAATTCTCATTCAACCTTTCAAAATGAAGAGATGAGGGTCTCTTAAATAGACTTTCCTTGAATTCATCAACGATTGAGATCGATTTCAATTAACGGTCAAGATTAAAGGTGAAGTTCAGTCATAAAGGGAGATTTCCAAATTAAAAAGAGTTAACAGATTTAATTTGAATAAAATAAGGAGTTAACTGATTCAATTTGATTAGAAAAAGGAGTTAACCGATTTAACTCATTTTTTATCAATAGTGAATTGGAAATTTCCCTTTTTGAACTGAAGAGAGATTGTGTTGAGATATTTAATTTAATAAAATGAGATATGCTCTCATAATTCCTTTTTTTATTTAATTAAATCATCTTTAATTAATTAGAGACACTTTTTTTATTTAATTAAATAACTTCATTTAATTAATTAGGAATGGCTTCTCATTTAATTAAATAACTTTGTTCAATTAGTTAGATGTAAGTACTCCATTTAATTAAATAATTTCGTTTAATTATTTCAAAATTCTTTTCGAAACTAGTCAACTCAAGTCAATCGTGGTTAAATCTAGTCAACTTTTGGTCAAACTTGATCTTTGCGTATGTGAATATGAGCAAATGTGAGTATGAATTCCAGCAACAACTCGATGCAAATTCTCATTCAACCTTTCAAAATGAAGAGATGAGGGTCTCTTAAATAGACTTTCTTGGAATTCATCAATGGTTGAGATCGATTTCAATCAACGGTCAGGATTAAAGATGAAGTTTAGTCATAAAGGGAGATTTCCAATTTAAAGGGAGTTAACAGATTTAACTCATTTTTGATCAATAGTGAACTAGAAATTTCCCTTTTTGAACTGAAGAGAGATTCCGTTGAGATATTTAATTTAATAAAATTAGATATGCTCTCATAATTACTTTTTCTATTTAATTAAATAATCTTTAATTAATTAGAGACACTCTTTATATTTAATTAAATAACTTCATTTATTTAATTAGGAATGGCTTCTCATCTAATTAAATAACTTTGTTTAATTAAATAGAAGTAAATACTCCATTTAATTAAATAATTTCGTTTAATTATTTCAAAATTCTTTTCGAAACTAGTCAACTCAAATCAACCATAGTTAAATCTGGTCAACTTTTGGTCAAACTTGATCTTTGCGTATTTGAATATGAGCAAATGTGAGTATGAATTCCAGCAACAACTTGATGCAAATTCTCATTCAACCTTTCAAAGTGAAGAGATGAGGGTCTCTTAAATAGACTTTCCTGGAATTCATCAATGGTTGAGATCGATTTCAATCAACAGTCAGGATTAAAGGTGAAGTTTAGTCATAAAAGGAGATTTTCAAATTAAAAGGAGTTAACAGATTTAATTTGAGTAAAATAAGGAGTTAACTAATTCAATTTGAGTACAAAAAAGAGTTAACTGATTTAACTCATTTTTTATTAATAGTGAACTGAAAATTTCCCTTTTTGAACTAAAGAGAGATTTTGTTGAGATATTTAATTTAATAAAATGAGATATGCTCTCATAATTACTTTTTCTATTTAATTAAATAATCTTTAATTAAGTAGAAACACTTTTCTTATTTTATTAAATAACTTCATTTAATTAATTAAGAATGGCTTCTCATTTAATTAAATAACTTTGTTTAATTAATTCGAAGTAAGTACTCCACTTAATTTCGTTTAAATAGAAGGAAACCTATGAGTTGCAGCTCCATCCTGCAGATGAAAATTGAGGAGATTAAAGATAGCAAGATCAATTCCTTCTATGTCAAGGCAGCTTCACCATCAGAGGAAGGGTCGGGTTAACCGGGATGGGCACTGGACTCCTCCTCCCTGTGGAGTTCTGAAAATTAACACTGATGGTTCTTTCCGTGGGAATCCTGGTCCGGCTGGTATTGGCGGAGTGGCTCGTTGTAGTTCTTGGGATGTTAAATTTTTCTTCTCAGTTCATAAGGGTGATTATACTAACAATCTCATGGATGCTCAGGCTATTTTATATGCTGTGGAATAGTGTTGCTTGCGAGGATGGAGTAAGATTATCTATGAGTCTGATTCCCAGGTGGTGGTGAACATGCTTTCTTCGCAAGAGCTTGAGGATGTTAGTTGGCAGTTGGCCACTGTTGTTAAGAAGATTCTTTTCTTCTCTTCCTCTTTTCAGTTCATTACGTTCACATATATTCCTCGTGAATGGAATAGAACTGTTGATTGTTTAGCCAAATGGGCATCTAGTCATGATCCAGGTTGGAATATTAGGAATAGGAGGCAACTGTCCTTTGAGATGGTGCAAGAATTTGATGATCTTGTTGCTCAGGATCGAGCTCCTTGTTGAGCTCTCCTTGTTGTATTCCTTTCTGTCTTAATAAATTTTTACCCCTCTTTTTGCACAAAAAAAAAAAAGCGGAGATTTAAAATATAATATTTTGTAAACAAATCCAATTATTAATAATTTGCAATTTAAATAACATAATATTTGCTAAGATCTTTTAAATAGATTAATAAATATTATTTATTTAAATTCAATTTATCAAATATGAATTTTTTTTATCATTTATTAAAACTCAATCCAAAAATTTATTATGAAAAATTAATAAGAGAAATACCAAAAATATATTTATGTAAAACTGTCTCTAACGAATAGTCTATTGACTAAATACATTATAGAAACTAAAAAACAATATTTAAAGGAAAAACTAAACTAATATAAAAAAACAAATTAAAATAATTTAAAAACTAAAATCTAAATCAATTTTAAAAGTTAATAGTTAAATAAATAAAGATCATGACATGAGCTAATATGGGGATCACAAGTAATTATTATTTTTAAATAAATAGAAGAAGAAAAACAATAGCTAAAAGTGGAGATATCCTATGGTTTCAGATTGGGTTGCTTCCATTGACTTATATTGGCATCCCTATTGTTGTTTCTAGGCAGGGACAACTCTTCTAGCAAAATTTGACTATCAAGCTACAAGAAAAGGTAAATCATTGGACTCATAGATGGCTTTCTACTATTGCTCGAGTTACTCTTCTTTAATCTGTTATTCAAGCTCTTCCTACTTATAGAAGCATGGTTCAGGCTGCTCCTGTTTACTTTCTCAAGGAGTTTGATACTCTTTCTTGATAATTCCTTTGGAATGGTAGTTTGCATAGCACTAAATGGAGTTTTATTAGTTGGGAGACTGTTTGCAGGCCTAAAAAGGAGGGCGGTCTTGGTCTTCAATCAACTCTCTTGAGTAGTCAAGCGTTGGCTGCTAAGCTTTACTGGCGATGGTGCTCTAGACAACATCAACTTTGGGCTAGTATTATCACCCATAAATATTTTAGAGGTGTTGATCTTTGCTCTATTTTTGCACTTCATCTTGAAGATCATGTCTTTATGGTCTAGCATACTCTGAAGATTGGTGCTCTATTAGTCAAGAGAGGTCTTTTCTAGATATATAAGGGAGGCTTTGAGGCTTTTTTTTTTTAGTTTGATGCTTGGGATGGATTCCCATCCATATTATCCATGTACGCTCATCTTCAGACTCTGTGATTCTTTTCATGCTACTGGATGGGATAAAGTGGCTCATTACAAGAATCCTTATCAATTGGGATCTATTGTTGGTTGCAGATGGAAGCACTCTTCTGATTGGCCTCCTGAAGGCACAAAGGTGGATCGTCAGGAGCTTTCTCAGATTTTGGCCTCAATGGAGTGTTCCTCTCTACTAGGACTAGATGTTTTGGCTTGGGGAGGTACCTTGTCAAGTAAATATCATGTCTCTACTAGGTATCAAGAGATAACTAAACAATTATTTGGGGATGTTGAGGTCCCTTGGTGCAAGTTTGGAGTAAATTTTCTTGGTCCAAGTGCAATTTTTTCATGTGGCTAGTGGCTTACAATCGTTGTCTTTCGTGGGATAATCTTTGTAAACGTGGATTTCAAGGTCCCTCTTATTGTGTTTTGTGTGGTAATGGGGAGGAGTCTGACTCCCATCTATTCTTCCATTGCTCCTTTTCTACTCAATTATGGCACCTTTGGTGGAGTGCATGGGGTTGCTCTTGTAGGCATGCTTCCTCTTTGCCTTAGTTCTGGGTCCACTTGGGCAGTGCTCCCTCCAAGTCTTCTCCTCTACATGCTACTTGGATTGTTGGCCCATCTTTCATTCTTTAGCATATCTAGCTGGAGAGGAATCGTCGAATCTTCCAAGATGTTCAGATTAGTGTTATGCATATTCAGTGGAAGATCTCACATTCTCTTCAGGAAACTATTCAAGTCAAGTGTGTGCTAGGTGGGGGTATGGATCTGGCTAATCTTGCTATATGAAATCGCCTCAATTTTCATCTTTAGGATGGGGTTGCTTTTCAATGGTATCAAAGAGTGCCCAAACATCCTCGACAACATGGCAATTGGCGAGTGAATTGGGAGGGGCATTGGACTCCTCCTCTAGACGTTTGAAAATTAACACTAACAGTTCTTCTCGAGGAAATTCAAGTCTCGCTGATATTGGGGGAGTGGCTCTTTGCAGTTTTGGTGAAGTTAATTTTTTTCATAGTGCATAAGGGTGACCATACTAACAATCTCATGGAGGCTCTAGCCATTTTATATGTTGTGGAACAATGTTGTTTGCAAGGATGGCACAAGATTATTTGTGAGTCTAACTCCCAAGTGGTGGTGAACTTGCTTTCCTCACAGGAGCTTGAGGATGTTAGTTGGTAGCTAGCCACTATTGTTAATCAAACCCTTCTCTTTTGTACCTCTCTTGAGTTCATTAGGTTTACTTACATTCCTTGTGAATAGAACAAAGTTGTTAATTGTTTGGCCAAATGGGCTTCTAATCATGCTCTAGGTTGGAATATTATAGATAGTGGGCAACTTCCCCCTGACCTGTTATAAGAATTTGATGAACTTGTTGCTCAGTATAAAGCTCCTTGTTGAGCTCTCCTTGTTGTAATCCTTTTTGTTTTAATAAATTTGTACCTCTCATTTTCCAAAAGTGGAGATAACAACTAATAAATATCAAAACAAGAGTTAAAAGTGGAGTGAGATAAAAACTTATTGGTAAATAATTAACGGGAAGTATTTACAATTTTTTGGCCAAACTGACAACTTTTCCAACCAACTGACAATTTTTTCATCAAAAATTCAATTTCTGGGAACAAAGTTCCCACAAATAGCCTATCGACTAAATTAAACAAATCTCTCACTTTCCTAGGCGATAATAAAGGAGGTGACAAAAACAAAATTCCCTTTTTAAAAAAAATCACAATAAACTAAAAGTCAAATAAAGAATCAATGAGACACAACAACAATCTTATCAAACTTAATTGATATTTTCCTTGCTTCAAAATAAATGACAATAAGCTTTTATATACAGAACAAATTTACAAATTTAAAATACTATCATTTAGTAGATTTTTTTGTCTTTAAATAATTACATGATATAGGAATTATTTTTTTTATTTTTTTATGTCCATGTTTCGAATAAGGACGACATGTATTTAAATAAATAAATAAATAAAAGTCCCCACATTCATTTAATTGTTTCATAATTTTGAATGTATTTATTTATTTTAAAAGAAAACAATACAATCAATTCATGGATTAGATTCATGTAATTTTCGATTAAATCCTAATCAATTTAATTCATTCCTTCTACAATTTCCTTCTCCACAAATTTCATTCAAGGTTTGATAATGAACAATTTTTCCAGTTCCTCCAATCTAGATATAAAAGTACATATATTTTATTTTATTATCTTTTCATGCATATTCACTTGCTTTTTTAATTTGAAGTATAGTGAAAGTGCATTCTTTAAATACAACTCTAATTAAATCAATATTAATTAAATACTTTTACTAAGACAACATTTAAATTTTTTATTTTTTTTAAATATAAGTTTCTAAATTAGGACTTTAAGTTAACTCTTCTAATTTAGTCAAATATTCTAATAATTCTATCAAATTAAATATCACCTTATTTTTATATTTCCCCTTTTTAAATCAAATCATATTTAATAATTCAAATATCAATGATTAATCCAAAATCCATAAATAAGAATTCTACCAAATAAACCACGTGAAATGCATAAGGTAAATCAACCAAAGTGAAAATCAAACTACATACAGACAAAAAGACTCATGGGTTTTAAAAAGGGTAGACAGTCAATTACGAGTCCTCCTTGCAAGACAAGTATTTAGGCTATGGTTGTGATTGGACCTAAACATTATTTCTCCATTCTTACCATTGAGTTATTGCAATAGGGCATGCTCATCCTAACAATTCAAGGAAGTTGATGTTCGGTACCTGTAAACCTGTATAAAAGACGAGCAGGTGCATGTGCATATATATCTAAACTTAACAGAAAATGGTGGGTAGTGGTACATTGCGTAGATCCTAACTAGTAGGTGACTACAACTCCCTCCCTCAACCATATCAAGCACATCAAACATAAATGTAAAATAGAGACACACACCATACACACGCAAGTATGGGGTAAGTGTAATAGTAAATCACAAGTCAAATCATTACATGAAATAAAATCAACTAAGTGATTCTTTACTAATATATATGTAATCTGAATCATGAAATAATGTCATATAATTATAAATCCAATGTCCTTGGAACTAACTCATGCATGGAATAGACATAAAAGAGTTTGGTAAATATAACCAAAAAGCAAACTATGAGTGGGCATTATAGCTATTATTTATCGACTTAGGGGTTTTTAGCCCTCTCTCAAGGAGCTCCATACTTGGATATCTAAGCATTGGGATCAATATCTTATTAATATATCCATTGGGATCAATATCTTATTAATTAGCTCCATATTTTTCCTTTTGTAAGAGGTTTTCTATTGCCAGATTTAATAATGCAAATGCTAGGAGAACCTTTATCTGATAATTTCTTCACATGGGAAAATCGTTTCCCTTTGATGATGAAACCTTGGCATAAGGATTTTAATCCTTCCACTGAATCTTTTTACAAAATGCATATTTGGGTTTGTCTTCCTAACCTTGTTCTTCATCTTTGGCATGATTATGTCCTTAGGGAAGTTGGTGAGGCTGTGGGTGATTTCTCAATGGTGGATTCAAAGTCTTCTAATACATTGTATTCTATCTTTGCAAGGATTCTTGTTGATATACATGCTTCTAAAGGCCTTCTAACGAGGATTAAACTATGAGGTCCTATTGGCTCTTGGATCTAGTCTTTGGATTGTGAAGGTCTTTCGTTTAGATGCAGAAAATGCTTTAATACTAGGTGTGTTGCGAAAAAGTGTCAGGCTAAAAATTTTTAATCTAAGAAACCCTCCTCATGGTGGAAGGTTGCTTTCTTGCAACATTATACAATGGTAAAAAAAAATGCTTCTGATGGGGAAGTTCCCTTAAAAAATACTATTGTTATTCAACAACACGTAGATGTGTCTCCCCCTTCTCCTGATCATGTTGGTTCCAATCTCCCTCCTATGGTTGGCTCTATCCATGGAGCCTCTAGTATTACTTATTTTGTTGTTGTTGATCGAATAGAGATTGATGTTGCTAACTAAGTCCAACATGGTGTTGTTGAGGTTGTTATGGTTTCCATTAGAAGACTAATGATGTTAGCCCTATCTAGAATGGTTTTGTGAGGGGTGGATCTTGTGTTGATAGTCTTGCTATTGTTGGCCCTATCATTGTGCAAGGTTTGGTTGTTCTGACAATTTAGATGATTTGTTGGCCTAGCACTATATGACAACCAAGATTGAAGAGGTATGAATTATGGTTAAAGTAAAGCATTCAAAGAAGCTTCCCTCTCATTCTTCTCCTAACCCCCACAAGTTAGGGGTTAAGGGAAAATCTTAAATATATTGTCCTTTTCTTTTGGTAGGGTGGTCAGATTAATTGTGTTCATCTTTTCTTTGCTAAACAAGTTGTGAATGTGGGGGTTGTGAGATGTTTGGCTCCCCTTTATCTTTCTTTGTTTTGTTGTGTCTCTGTCTCATTTCTCTGTGAAGAGTGTGTTGTATATCTTTTGTTTTGATTTGCAGGTTGTTCATCTTTGCACCTCCTTTGTATTTGGGCTTTAGTTTACTTAATAACAAGCATATGATTCTTTTATCAAAAATATCATTTCTATTGAAAATGAATAAAGAAAAGTAAGCATAGATGTTGTAGATATGAAACTATAAGTATTCTCACCATTGATAACATAAAATAAAATATTTATACATGATAGTATAGCTTGACCATCAAACAAACTCTAGTTATATTAAAGAAAATTAAATAAGTATGTTCCTATGGCATGTGAGAAAATAAATTTCAAATAAGTACGCTCCTCTAGCATATGGGATGCATGGTACCAAATGAAAAACTCATATGTTGTCATATGTGACAGAATGAGCACTTCTAAGGGTAGAGTGCATATAGTGCGAAATATCCAATTCATATCTGGTATCAAGTCTTATGACACAAATCCTAGTAACTTTAATGTCCATAGTGTGGCATTTCCTATGGCAAATAAGCCCCCATGTTTTGCACAAGTATGGTTTGAATATGCAAAAGCATATGCAACCATGTATACGCCATATTATGCACGTGAGGGGAAAATAAGCCCCCATGTTTTGCACAAGTATGGCTTGAATATGCATAAGCATATACAACCATGTATAGGCCATATTATGCACATGAGTGGTGTCCCCATTTTTAAAGGTATTGTAAGGAATTTTGTGCAAAGGTGCATGTGCACTATTGTGTGCACTATGTAGAATGTTAAGAATGCTAATGAAGATATCACATAAAGTTTACTTGAACCATGTGTATTTTCTTGAGAAAAATGGTGCCTATTAATTTGACAGTGACCTAAGGAAATTGGGTGCACAATTGCTTAAGCTTGTACCCATTTTCCTAATTTATATACTACTAATTGACAAGAATTGTAGTGAGTATGAGTTGTCATGGTTTCAGTAATTCTATCCCTCACAATTGGATATGAATGCACATATTCTAATCCTAAATGATGTTGGACCATTGCAAGCTTCATAAGTATCTAATCATGTGTAACTTAAAGAGCCAATGCTAAATGTAGAATAATTATTATGGATGATAATGAATAAAGGCCTTCTTAATAATATTATCTAACATAGGGTGAGGACCATAGTAGAAAGTTTCATCTTCTAGTAGACCCTAGAAACATTCTTCCTAAAAATACAATTCTAGAGTTTTAACATCAACCTAAAACGACTAGTGTGCAATGCATGTGTAATGATTTATTTTGATTTATTTGAGACACGTTGGGATGCATAATCCCATTTTTATATTTATTAATTGGATAAGAGTTATTGCATGAGTAGTAAATACCATAGGGAATGGTTTCTATAATTTGTCCCCAATTTTTTTATAAGTGTGAACCATTTTCTATAGTTTAAGGGCATTTCATTAATATTCGAATGAAAGTTAAAACTGGGGCCCTCACCAAGTCTCTTCATAGTTGATTTAACTCAATAGGCCTTTCAATCTCTTAGAGGTTTTCTAGAATCACACATTGTTAGAGTTAATTAGGATTTATTCTATTCATTATAATTAAGTTTACTTACGTTAGTTTAATTGTCACCTGCCAAAAAAAATTAATATTTCTCATGTTACTAGGCAAGAGCCTACAACGCAACGGTAAATTGTGAGTCTCTCATTGGGGAGGTCTTGGGTTCGAATCTACTCAAGATTAACACATAATAATAATTAATCTTAATAATAATAATAAATTATCTAAGCTTCGACCAATTACCTATCAAAATAAATAAATAAATATTGCCCATGTTAATTATATTAGGTGTCATTCTAGATAGAGATGAGTTATAACTCATTATTTCTTATTAGTTTCAAGGGTAGTTATAACCACATGCATGCTAAGCCTCCTAAGCGCAACATTCCCAAAGTTGAGTTTCTTGCCTATAGAAATCTTTTGAGAAAAAATGACTTAGTTATTTCTAAGGCCAATAAACCCAACACCACAATCACTATGAACATGCAAGACTATATCTCTAAGATGTGTGAGCTTCTTTCAAACATTGGTAGCTACAATATTGTTACTTACAATCATTGACCCAAGATCCTTTAAAAAGTTAGAGCGACTATTAGTGGCTCCTTATTTGATTAGGCCACCATCGAGAGACACATCCTTCCATCCAAAGAAGATAACCCTCACATTTATGGGGTCGCCAAAATCCACAAAGCCAATGTCCCTCTTAGATTCAATGTTGATACCATTAGCTCTCATGCTTACTCTTTAGCTTATTTCCTTGCAAATTTAATTTCACCTCTTGTGGATAATTGTGACTCACCAAGTTGGGAACCTCACTACCATTCCTAGCATGAATTTCCTCTTCAAACATACAGGAAGGAAAAACACATGAAGCATGCCAACACAATCACCCAAAGAGGACAAATGCAACATCCTGAGATTTTAAAGTATTCCAAAGATAAAAGCAAGCAACCAAATATACACACATCCTTGATTGTTTTCTTTATCTATTTGTATGAAAATATGAACAGATGTAGAGCCCACTTGCCAAATTAAAAATTGGTAGTATTTCTGTTATCTTTAATGGTGTCTCCCTTTTTACCAAGTTTCCTAAATCCATTGAGATTGTCAAATGTGAAGTATTAATGGATTTCAAGTATTAATGGATGCTTTATGAAGCATTTTTTTTGTCATCTCTCTATCTCCATCTTGTTGCATTTTTTGTTGTTAGTTGGTACGGGTGCTGTGCCCCGTCATCAGTGGTATCAGAGCAGGAGTTCCTGAGCGTGCGGACAGATCGCCGAACGTGAGGCAGTTTGCACCAGGACCTTGAGTTGGGTGAAGTTTGTGAAGAAGTTCTTGATTGTGTAGACAGAGCGCCGACTGTGAGGCAGTTTGCACGAGGTTCTTGTTTTGGACGAGATTTGTCTTCTAAAGACTTGATTATGGAGAAAAGAAAGAAGAAGATGACTTTTGTGATTGGATGGATTCTGAGGATTCTTCGACTTGAGAAATTTAGAGCAAGAAATCAACAATCATTGCTAGTTGATTTGCAGAAGCAAGTGAATGAATTAGAAGCTGAGTTGCGGAAACGAAGAGCATGTCACCAGAAAAGAGATGTTGATAATTCTTTGAATGTGGAAAAGAAAGATGATCCAGTGGAAGAGCAAGCAGATGAAGAGGAAATTATTTGTGAACCTAAAGTTGAAGAAGATGAACGAGAAGAGGAAGAACATAAAGATGACAAGACTTATGAACCTGAAGTAGATCAAGATGATTTGAAGATTGCAGCAATGGAGGAGAAGTATAGTGCCTTAGTTGGAGATCCAATAAGTGAAGTAGTTACATGCATGAAAGAGGCAAGAAAAGATGAATATGTCAAAGAGGTAAATTCTTATGAATTATATGATGCTGAATTTGAGGTGATTTTGAAAGATACTAATGATGGTTTGCATGAGGATCTTGTTCGTGATGTATGGTATGCAAAGGAAGATTGGTATGGTGTTGTTGGATTTATTACAGGTGTAATTAATTCAACAAGATTGAATGAGGATGAGATTTATGCTTGGATAGAGTTCATTGGAAAGGAGAAATTTCAGCATTGGATACTTGTTCCAGCTATGTGTTGGAGGAAGAGGAAAAAATTATGTCAACAATGGCTACTTCATTTTGTGACTCCATACTCACAAAATTTTTCCTACCATGGGAGTCGGATGCAGGAGCATCATGCATCAGTAAAAAAAAAAAATGTGGAAGATTTGCATGTTGGTTTTCTTGTCCTGTTGAGGTGGAAGCTTGTGGTGAAGATGAAGATGGTTGTATATCTTTCTTTTGGCATTAAAGTGTGAGACACACTTTTCTATCTACCAAAGGAGTCTGATGTAGGAGCATCTTGCATGGGAAAATTAAATTATTAGAAAAAAAAAAAAAAAAAAGAGAAAAAAAAAAGTAAAAAAAAGAAAAAAAAAAAAAAAAAAAAATTGTGGAGGAGAGAGAAAGTGACGAAAATAGAAGGAAAAATAATTTAAAAATAAAATAAAGGAAAAAGGAGAAAAGAGGAATTTCTATTTTCAAGATGCATAGGTGGCGTAAATAGAAAAATAATAATAATAGTTGTTATTCCATTAATCGAGGTGTGTAGGTGGCATCTTAGAAGTTTGAGAAAATTTCCTTAAATCATGTATTTAATATTTGTTGTGATCCACAAAAGAAATGTAATTTTCTAATTGGGCCACGTAGTGGTGGAAATTCTAGAAGGTTGTAGATATTGTAGAAGGTTGTGGAGATTCTAGAATGTTGTGGATAAATCATGCCTTGGGTGGTAAGTGCCTATTTAAGAAAGGCCTATTATCATTTGTAATCAAGTTCAAGAAGTTCAAGAAATGGAAGTTTTATGAAGCATTTTGTCATCTCTCTCTATCTCCATATTGTTGCATTTTTGGTTGTGAATTGGTATGGGTGGTGTGGCCCGTCATCATTATCATTTTGGTGGAGTTATGCGTAAGATCAACCTTTTGTTCCGTCCAAGGTGTTATCTATGAATAAGTTGGCAAAGCACATTATTCATCTTTTATCCTAAAACTTGCAAATAAACATTCAATGTTTTTTTGAAGTTGGTAGCCTCATTGATTCTAGCAACATTGAAAAAACTAGTATTGTCCACAAAATAAAGATGAGAATAAGGAGAGAGGTCATGACCCCAATTCCAACCTTAAACTAGCCTTTTCCTAGCAAAAGACCTGATAAATCTTCTCAAACCTTTATCTATCAAAAGGAACAAATACAAGAAAGAGTATCACTTTGTCGAAGGTCTCTAAAGCACCAAACAAATTTTGTGCTCATTGTTGATAAGTATTGCAAACAAAGAGGAAGTGGTACAACTCATCACCCAATTGGTCCACTCGAGTTGGAAAATAAAGGTTGCAGACACATTATCTAGGAAGCTCCATTTGACTCTATCATATGCTTTGGGCATATCTAGCTTAATGAACATAACCTTTTACTTAGAGACTTTCATAAAAGTCTCTAAAGCACCAAACAAATTTTGTGCTAATTGTTGATAAGTATTGCAAACAAAGAGGAAGTGGTACAACTCATCACCCAATTGGTCCACTCGAGTTGGAAAATAAAGGTTGCAAATACATTATCTAGGAAGCTCCATTTGACTCTTATCATATGCTTTGGGCATATCTAGCTTAATGAACATAACCTTTTACTTAGAGACTTTCATAAAGGTTGCAGACACATTATCTAGGAAGCTCCATTTGACTCTATCATATGCTTTGGGCATATCTAGCTTAATGAACATAACCTTTTACTTAGAGACTTTCATAAAAGGAATATATTCTAATGCTATGATATTCTCGTCCAATTTGTTTCTTCTAGCAATAAACCCACCTTGCTCTTCAAAGATCAATTCATGAACTCGTGGCTTAAGGCTTTCAACAATTAGTTTTGTGATTATTTTATAAATTAGGTTACACAAGCCTGTAGGTCGAAAGGAGTCAAGAGAATTATTTCTTACTTTTTTAGGTATATGTACAAAGAATGTCCCATTCATGGCCTTGAGTTTGTGTTTTATGTTTATTTTTGTATGACTCTTGCACCACTTCTAAGAGATCCAACTCAATTATTTACCAAAACTTTTTGAAAAACTCTACAAGGAACCCTCTGAATCCTCCTTCATCCCAAACACCACCACTTTAACCTCAAATAAAGAAATAGGTCTACACCTATTTCTTTAGTCCTACAATTCTTGCCTAAGGATCAAAGCGGCCTCTCTGCACTATCTTAGTTCACACTAGATCTGTGAGACCCCACAGAGATTACACTTGGCAACGTCCCTCTAGTAGACCTCAGAGGCAACCTTCCAGAGTATTTGATTGCCCTAATGTCCACCTTTCCATTCTGGACTACTTCTCGCCTGTGAGAAGTTCTTAGCTGTTATTTCTTTTTCTTGGTTCTTTTGTTGTTTTGCTTTCACGTTCTTTCTACGGACCATTTGGTGCTCCCCCTGCTAGCGTTTGCCCTTTGTACTTTTTCCAGTCCTGTAGACCCTCGTTGGTCACGTGTTGGACATTAATATCTTATCTTATCATATCTAAGGTCTTCATCATTTCGTTGTTAACAATGGTAGTAAGACAACAAAGTACAAGCCTTTCCTCCTCCCTATTAGTTATAGAGTCATCAATAAACAAGTTTGCAAAACATCTAGTGGCTTTTTGAGCAATCTCCCAATAAGAAGATAGAAGAAGCCAATACAAGGATATGAGAGAAATAATAAAACTCTCATGTCTTCTATCTTTCATTGTATTATGAAAAACTTTGCTTTCTTGTCATCTTTTCGGAGCCAATCAATCTAGGACTTTTGCTTCCAATAGATATATTTGCAATGCTCCCACTCCAACTAATTAATTGCATTAGACTCTTCTCTGCATAGAGCCTCCAACAACCCTTCGTCCCTAATTTTTGAGTGATAGAATCAACCCAAGACTAAGCATCCGTTTATATCAAGAAGATATTACCAAAACACATCATGTTATATTGCTTAAGTTTATACTTTATGTATTGCAATTGCTTGACAAATGAATAAATTGTAGTACCAAAAGAGGGCTTCCCCTTAGTTCGCCAATCCAACATAAGGCTTCGTAGGGACTAGTCACAAAGCCACATACATTGAACTTCAAAAAAAGGGTTCCTTTACGACTAAAAAAATAAAAGCAAAAAACTTGACCAATCAATGGTCAAATCGCCTCTAATCTAAGATTTCCAAGGTAATAACCCACTTAGCCCCCATACAATAACAAGAAATAAGAGGCCTGTGCAATCTTTACATTTCCTCACCTTCACATTTTCTATTAGTCCACTAAACAATTTGTGGGTTTAACATCCACCACCTTCAAGAACTCACAGTTGTTCCTCAAAAGACCCATTGAAGCATTGAGCCTTATATTACCTCTCCTCTTTTCATCCATACTTGAGTTTGCATTAAAATCCCTAGTCAAAATCAAAGGAAATAAAGGAGCAAGGGAACAAGCATATCTTATGTGTGACCAAATCAATTTTTCCCACAAAATCAATTCAACCATAAACATTAGTGAAAGAAAATTCTTGTCAATTTCACAACTTGTAGCAACTGAGATAGAGGCTCTACTATAAAATTCCCAAATTGAAACAAGTTTCTCCAAGTCCCACATGGAAACCAAACTTGAGCTACCTTGGGCGCCAATACATTGACAATGACTTCAAGCCCATATTTTTTATGCCTTGTTTAACATACCACCAACTGATAACTTACTTTTCTAAATAAAAACTACAACAAGGGAATAAGAAACAATCAACTCTCAAACAACCTTTTGTCTAGTGATGTTGTGGAGAAAAGTGTGACCCAATGGTCTTTACAAAACTAGACTCCACTAATGTCTCACCAACTTCACATCTTGATTTTTCTTCCTTCCCACCTTTAGGGGTTTCTACAAAGACCCTTTTTAAGATCTTTCTAATGAATTATGAAGAAGGGTGGGGTTCATTTACTTTACTACCTTTCTCTAAGTCCTTCATTACGCATATTACAAAAGAAGTGAGATGTGGGGTTCATTTACTTTACTACAATCCTCTAAGTCCTTCATCGCAAATGTTACAAAACAAGTGAAACCTAAACTATCTTTCGTTTCTATACCTCCACTTGTTCCCAACTCACCTAAGCTCCCTAAGAAGAGATTTGTTTACATTTGCACAACTAGCCCTTCCTCCTATAATCAAACCCAAATTGCATTGTTATCTTGCCCAATTGGGTCCCCGTAGTTCCACGAGAACCTAACCAACAAGTAAATTAGTGATAGTTCCATCAACCCTGTTAAAAACTTCATCAACATGCGCATCATTAAAAGACTTTTTTCCGACATCCCTTATTATGGGTTCTAACTGGGAGGAAGGGCTCTATTGTCTATCAAGGAATGTTCCTTTATCCTATTTAGGCTAGTCCACTTGATTTTATGAGACCCTACAAAATTAGTTATAGGACACACCTTATGCAAATGCTCATACTCATAACATATTAACATAGAAGTTATACTTTCAAGCCAAAATAATAATTTTGAATTCAATTAAGATATTAAATATTTATTTTTCTCATAGAAATATATAATTTTATTTTCCATTTACAAATAATCTTTTTCTTTTCAATTAAATTTATTTTGAATTACATTATTTTGACATTTTTTATTGTCATTATGTAATTTATTATTTCAAAAACTACGTTGCTATTTTTATTTAACAAATCATTGTTTTAGTAACCATTATAATTAACTTTTTCGCTTACTTTATTAGATTGCCTCTATTTATTATTTTCAATTATTAGCATACCATCTCAATATTATAAAAAAATTAAGTAAAACTTATAGTGTCATTTTTTGTGAATTAATGGGCATTCGATTGGTACCAAAAAAAAAATCTTAAAAAAACAATGAAACAAGAATGTAAAGTCTAATTGCTAAACACTATAACCAGGATCAATCATTTTATTTGATCTGCATTTCCACAGAGCAACGATCAAGTGCGGTAGACTTCCAAAACAAAAAACACTATATGTTAAATCTTCAATAATGCAATAGTAATGTTAATTTATTGGACATGTACAACGATCCAAGGCAAACTAATACATCCAGAATAAATAAATTAATGATACAAAATCAGACTCACTTTATTCGAAGGAGAGAATTTTAACAAACTATAAATGGAAGACCGTAATTGATATGTATTTTCTTTTTCTCTATTTTCTTCTTTCAGGCAGTCAAAATGCCTCTTCTCCTTATAGTATTCCATCTGATACAGTTTCTTAGTTAGTTTCTGCAAATAACTCATGGATAAGATAGTATCAAGGCAGGCGTTCTCATTTTGCAACCCTGTCGTGAAAAGCTGTGGTATTGCACCACTTTCCTCTGAGATCAAAATATAGCCATTTTCACCACTCTGGTATTGCAAACTATATGGTTTAAGCTCCATATAATATGTGCTTGCAGCCTGTTCAGATCGACCATGAAATTCTTGAGCAAAAAGTTTAACTCCTACATCTGTTCCTTGTTTATGCATATACCCAAGGAATATAGGATCGCCAATCACTGTAAGCTCATTTATGGTGCATATCTGCATAGATGTTTCACAAAATCATCTTTCAAACTTCCAATATAGGAACACTCGGACAATCTTATAGCATAATTTAATGATAAGAAAGAACTAAATGACAGTCAGCCAAAAGGATTTCAATATAAGACGTGATATATAAGATATTAGTTCTTTGCAGGGATTTTCTAGAAAAAGCATTGAACTACTCTTCTAGATTGCTGGGAGGCCTGTTTATAATTTTGTCAAAATGATAATTGTAGATATTGAAGATTATTAAATTTTGATGCATGTCCTGATCACTTCTAAAGCATATAGGATTTAGGTGCCCTTTATTTTGGAATTTATCATAAGATCTGTGTTTTCTTGAGGCCTCTCCTTTCCGCAGCAAGTGTTCAACCATTAATTTGATCAATATGGCTACATTGTAAATAAATCATTACCCTTTTAAATTTAGCAAATGTTTACCATCTTTCTTAGGTGCGATTTCCGGTGTTTCCTGTGCCCTGACCCCCAAACCAGCACTTCACTTAGAAAACTTGAATTTAATCTAGAGTAATTGCACCTCATCACATTTATCATGTTGCTTCCCGTGTTCTCATATCCTTTTCTGGATACTTGAGCCCTTTTTAATTCTATTAGAGACAGAAAAATAATGAGCGTGGGTATGTTAACTTCTCTTTAAGATTTACTTTCGATAGATTTATTTTATATGTTTAATTACACACCATAATGAGAAATATATTGAAAAATTATACGTTAGTCAGAATTTAGTGGTAGAAAAGCCAATGCTGTCCTCAAATACCAGGCTATGCTCTGTTTAGGAAAGGCCTATTACTTTAGCTTCATCTGTTCATTTTTCACATAAAGCCTCTTTGGTGGAAGTAGGCTAGTCTCTACCCAATAGTTTGATAAAACAAAACTAGGATTTTTCCTTGCATAAAGTATATTTATTGAGATCCTGAAATCTCGCTTCAGTTTTTCCAATTTTAAACCAGGATAATCAAATTCCATTTGCACCTTGACCATAACATGTAAATGGAATCCTACTATGGTCCCAATATAAAATAGTCCTAGCAAAAGCTATGCTTGGATTCAAACTAAATAGACAAATATGTAGCATGAGCTGACCCATGCTGCAGAATTTCAACAGTATCCTCAATGGTTTGGAGTTGAAGTTGATAAATTATTTTTATAATTTAGAGAAATATATATACATAAATTGAAGGAAACAAATTCAGGAAACAGGGAATGAAACCATTAGATATTTAATGCTGGTTGGCTGGAAATATCATTTGAAATTGTTGCCATTGATGTCAAAGGGTTCTATGTTTATGATGCTTTGATTTTTGAATGCCTTGAAGATTAATAATAATAATTCAATTTATGCTGCCTGACCTATGATATTAAGTTTGGTGCCCAGCTTGTGAAAAAAAAATTAAAATTAAAAATTCTCTGTAATTTTTGCCCAACTCCCCCATTGCGGCACCCACTTTAGTGGTGTTTGCATTAAGAAATATAAATATTATTTTCTGTTTGAGCAAACCCCATCTTGGACGCCCACTTTGGGCAAAAGACAAAAAAGTCAAATAAATATTATTTCATGCACATTAAGTTTAGTGCCCAGCTTGTGAAAAAAAATTAAAATTAAAAATTCTCTGTAATTTTTGCCCAACTCCCCCATTGCGGCACCCACTTTAGTGGTGTTTGCATTAAGAAAGATAAATATTATTTTCTGTTTGAGCAAACCCCATCTTGGACGCCCACTTTGGGCAAAAAATGAAATATCAAATAAATATTATTTCATGCACATGGCCAACCTGTTTTGAAGGAGTGCATCGATTGGATAAAGGTGTAAAGGAACATTGAAAGATGCCAACTCAAATTTTAACTATACTCAAATCTGAAAATATATCTACTCGGAAAACTCTCAAATATTTAGACAGTAATTAGATGACAACAGCTAAGAGATAGACCAATTCATATTCAACATATCACAGCATTTATGCTTACAATCTTTATGTCAATAAGAATAGTAATAGACTCAGGTATAAATGAACATATGACCCTTCCCAGAAAAAACATTGAATATATATTTTGTAAATTTCGCAAGTTCACTTCTGGATTCGCTTGTGTGTATTTTTTAGCATCAGCGTTTTGGATCACACTATGTGATCTTTTGCCATTTCAATTCTGCACTCTCTCATCCTCATGATGGATTATATAGCGAGATCCAAAACATTGATGCTAAAAAATACACGATCAAACCCAGAAGTCAAGTCGCAAAATTTACAAATGGATTGTGGGAATCTGATAATGTTAATTGAATATACAGCTTATCAATACTCAAGTCTTTAAAGGAACTTGGTAAATCACACCCTCGGGAATCACAGTTCAATACTGATTCATACTGATCAAAATGCGGATATGGAAAATGTCAGAGAAAGGGGTATCTCAGAAAATTCTCAAAAACTCGTACAGTATTTGAATGACAACAGCTAAGAGATAGGCTGGTTAATATTCAACATATAACAGCATTTATGATTACAATCTTTATCTCAATAACTATAGAAGTAGACTGGGGAATTACTGAAGATATGACCCTTCCCCTAAAAAGCATTGAATATACAGCATATCAATATTCAAGTCTTTAAAGGAAACTGGTAAATCACACCCTAGTGAATCACAATTCAGTACTGATTCATGCTTGATCAAAATGCTGATATGGAAAATGTTGGAGAAAGGGGTATTGACCTCAGACTACCCCGATCTTCTCCACAGTCTAATTTAGTCTTAGTTACCAATTCGGGATCTGAATCCGATTTGGGCACTAATCGAATCCAGGGATTCCTGATTTTTTTAGTCCCATTATGATTCGTAGATTTGTGTGTGTTTGTGTGCATGTGTGTGTGTGTGTGTGTGTGTGTGTGTATAAATATATATATCCATTATATATATAAAAAATTAGGAGAAATATACAATGAGAGCAAAATAGAGAGCAAATGTGAGGTAAAATGTATTTGGATGTTGAATAAAAAGGTCATTTTAAAGTTATGAGGCAGAAAAAAATATTTAAAAAGTCATATTAAATAAGTTGGACCCACTTCAAACCTTGGCCTGCCTGTGGATTCTTGCGGAATCGCGCTGGATCCTTGAGGATTCATGCAGATTCCCACTGGATCCTCGAGGATTCACATGGATTCGCACCGACCTGGGCAAGACCCTTGCTTTACACTGTGGATCCGTCCAAATTCACAGGTCCATGGGTCCGGATGGATGCACAGTATAAAACAAGGATCCTGCCCAGGTCGGCACAAATCCCAATCTGGATTGGGCCCAGACCTGAATCCAACCTCCTAGGCATGAATCCGGTAACTAGGGATTCAGTTAATATTGGCAAATTGTGCCAACAAAACAGAATTCTCTTAAACAATATACACTGAAGACAGTAATGAGACTTTATTACAATCTACACTTTCAATCCATTCTCAAACCTATCTGTTTAACATGCTGATTGTGCTAACTCCAACAATGGCTAGTTCTGAGCAATGCCTCCGTTGGCTACTAACATTATTATCCCTTCAATATGGATCCAGGTCAGATCTGGCTGATTTGAGGTGATTAGGTGCCTTGAAGTTGAAGTCGCACTGACCTTTCCCAAAATGTCTCCTACTACATTCTGGTAACTCCATCCATTAATCAGGTTGATATAGACTAAATTAAGATCAGCTACTTCATCCAATGAATGTGTTGATTACTATCTTCTATAGCTGGTACCTCTCTCTCACATTTGAGTTTTCTCTCAAAGAGCATCCAAAACATTCAATGCTGGGAAAGATCAAATCATGCCTATATGTAGCAGCCCCAAGTAAGTTAGCAACAATAGGTAAAATTGACCAACCCCTGGACCACCAAAAGGCATCAGGTCAGCCCAAAATAATCAACTAAATAAAATTCAAAACTAATAAAAAGACTACAAGTCAACCTACAGAGGCAATTTTATTAGCGATTATTTATAATTTTATTCGTTTATTTATTCATTTGAAGACTTGAGGGAAATTCAGGTTCATCACACAGCTCCCATCTCAAATTGCTTATCCTTGAGCAATGTTAGGTTGAGATGTTAAAAAATCTCAACCCCCTCACATGTTGCATCTTTGGGGGTAGTCTCATTCATTTCACCAAATATTCAGGGATGACATCATTTATTAACCTCTTCTCTCTCACATCTAGCACTGCTTCAGCTTCAAAAAAAAATAGCCTTCATTATAAAGTGGAAGTAGCTCTTGGGAAGGAGTGATTCACTGGTCAAGGGCCTTCTTAAGGCGTCAAATGTGAAGTGTATTATGAATTCTGCTGTCAGCTGGAAGTTCCAGCTCATAAGATATTGTACCAACCTCTCTTACCACATTTTAGGGCCCAAAAAACATGGTCTGAACTTCTCATCTCCGTTCCCTTTGATAGATGATTGTTTATAGGGCTGCAGCCTCAAAAACATCATATCACCAACTTCAAAACTCATTCAGTTCGACATTTATCACCAGATATGTTTGCTGATTTTGAGCTTGCTAAATTTCATTGAAAGCATTCAAAATATCTATGCTTTCGTTGTACCATATCCTTCGCACTTGGCACTGTACTATCAGCTCCACCAACCCACTAATGCAGCGGGGTATTTCCTAAACCCTCATTTTTGCTTCTCTCCATATTACACATATCCCAATGGAGAAGCCATGGAGGGCTTCAGTGATTGCATGTAAAGGATGGTACCCGATGTTGAGGTGTGGGGCCTCATTGTGGCCGAAATGGAAGTGTATCAAAATGAAACAGGCAAGCTATTCTTCTCAAACGTGGCAAAGAGAGGTAGAAACACTCAAACCCAAGATACAATATTTGGAATTTGGAGTATTTCACATCCAAGATAAGTAGATGAATACTAAGTTACAAAAACTTGTTGTCACCTTACTTTCTAACTTTTTAATATCTATCTTGCAGACGCTTGGTGGTGAAATCGGGGTAGAAATGTCCCAAATCTCCGAAGAGACATTTTGATTTTGAACAAGCATCCCAAATGGATATTGATTGCAGCCAAGAGGTGGCTTCCTTATTACATTTGACATAGGGGCATAATGCTGATTACAAATCAGCTTTGCATGAAGACTTGGCAAGTAGTGTGGCCAAGGAGCATTTAAGGAGAAAGGATAGTGCAAATGAGTATCCATGATTTTTTCTTCTATTCATTATCTAGTGCCTATGGTTATAGTATTGTTACAGATGTTGAGCATGATGATAGAACTAGGTTTGCATCTACTCAGTATGGGATGGTTGAGTTTCGTATACTTGATGGTGTGATTTTTTCACACAAAGAGGTGCATTGTATGACTCCAGGGAGATAGTTATGGAATCTAAGTGTTAATTTTGAACTCCCAAAGAAGTTGGTTTTCATGAATACTTGAGGTATTGTTGGCATGGGCAAAGTGCTATACTTGTGCAATTGGACGACACAAGGGGAACATGGATGCATGGACCACCATTTCTACTCCCAGGATCAGATGGATAGACTTGTTTGGGATCAAGGTGTTGACAAGATAGGAACTCTTCTTTTCAGTGATCAAAATGAGTGGATTCATGGCTTAAGGCAGCAAGCAGTTGGGTTTAGAGTAGCACAGCATGCAGAAGCAACAGTATCTCTTAGGATGACATAGGATCCAAGGATCACATTGATTGATTAGTCACATTCTTATTTTTGGTACCACAGCATAGCATGTCCTGACTACAAAGTTACCAATATGGGCCATAGAGATGTTGGGAGATGGATATTGGATCTCAGTATTGGTTTAGAAACTCATGATTGCTTGAGGGCAAGCAATCTCACAAAGGGTTGTAAATGTCCCCTTTTGGGACATCAAGAAATTTATGGACATCTTCATGTAATATTAAAATTGGCTTATGAGAGCATAATGAAAATTTATAAATGGCTCAATTTAATATTATAAAGTGGTCTAAAAGTGAAAAAGGAGGAATAAGACAAAGAGAGGAGAAGGGAGTTGAAGGGCCACGACTTTGAGAATTAAAAGGAGAGAAGCTTCATTCTTTGAGAAGGATTACATTTTGAAGTTGTTTTAGGTTTCTCTTGGAAAAAGGGGAAGCTTTGGCTTTCAATTTCAAGAACCTAAGGGTCTTCTCGTCGGATTGGACACCAACACGATTCAGCATTGGTGGTGAATTCTCATCAAAGGTTCTTTTCTATGTGTTTCCAATTTGACCGTAATATTGTTATTAAGATTGAATTTTATGCTTGTATTTTTTTGGTTTATAATGCAAATTGATACAGTGCAAAGTAGGAGAATCCCCAAAGGAGATGTCCTAGCCCCCAACAAATAACCACACAACGGAAGATAAACAACAATGCAAGATCTGATACCAAACACAACTCTTTATTCATAAAATAACTGATTAAATGCAATGTGTCAGGCTGTAAGGCCTTCCTGGTTACGGCCAAATACAAAGCAAGTAATAGTTCTCCAAGATCCCTCAAGATCCAATCCAAACCCTAGCTAGTCCAGATCCACACTCTAGTAGAAACCTCCAAGGAAGATCCAACTGGTACTCGCAAGCCCACCAAGCACTCTCCTTGTTTCCCAAGCATCAACTACTAGCCCTTCTCAAAATTTTCTACTCTACCACCACCTCTTCTCCAAGAGGGATGAATAATCTCAATCCTGCTGTAAACTGCCTCACATTCGGCGCTCTGTCTATAGACTCAGGAAAGACTCACTCTTCAGCTACTCTCCAAACTCACTCCTTTGGATGAATGAATGAATAATGACTGAAGACTTCACCACACCCTACTTATACCCAACTAAGCCACAAGTTGGCCCAGTAAGCTAAAAATTAAATATCCCTTACATTAACTATTTGAAGAGCCATAGGTCGGCCTCCAACAGAAATTAAATACCAAATGCCTTAAAAGGCTTACAATACTTATTAAATACATCAAAATTAATTAACCAAGACGCAAATAGGTCCACCCAACTCCACTGAAATCCCTCCAACATGCAGGATGGTCAACTACCCTAGGATGCTCCTGCATCACAAATACAAATCTAAAGTTGTGTTAAACTAAGTATTTCAATGAGCATCCACTGGTTCATTTGTTGGTTTATATTGTTGGTTTTGTTTGCATGAGCTATCTGTTGTGTTCTGAAATTTGTGTTTGAGATAAATTTGGGAGAACATCCATTTGGGATTGTTAGTTTTTTCAAGAGGATCTGCTGCAAATGTATTAAGCACTACCATGATATTCGGTATGTGTTTTCCAAATGCAGCTATCAATATATTTATATGAAGAAAGAGTTATGAATAGACATGTCTCTTTAGGACTATGTCTATTCATAATATTAACCATTACAATTATATATACAAATTATATATTGTCTTTTTCTCTAATATATAAATAGTTATAAAATATATATGTGTATATATATATATATATATATATATATATATATATATATATATATATATTTATGTATATCTCATATATATCAAATATATATACATATCCTCACTAGAGTTTATCTAAATGAAGCTATAAAACATTAACACTCCCTCTTAGCTAGGAAGGATAAACACAAGACTTATATTACACCATTGGTAATTTTAGATATAACAAAAAATATATCTTTGATCAGATGATATCTATCATTTGATATCATAGATGATATTGCGAGTATTGGCCTCCCAGAATATCAAAGATATTCATCAAGTACTCAAAAGGTTTTGATATCACATCTGATATCAAGAGTATTGGCCTCCTAGAATATCAACATCCAATATTCACCAAGTACTCAAATAAGGTGTGATATCACATTTGACATCGCGAGTATTGGCCTCCCAGAATATAAAGATATTCACCAAGTACTTAAATAAGGTTTGATATCACATTTGATATCAAGAGTGTTGGCCTCCCAGAATATCAATGATATTCACCAATTACTCTTTGAGTAATGGCCTCCCAGAATGTTGAGATGCAAGACATTCACCATATACTCAATTTTTTTGATCTCATAATACAAGTTATTGTAAGATCATCACCTTTCAATATCTTCTACAAATACAAGTGACATCATTTGGAAGTCGTCACTTCTTCATAATGTACACAAGGGGTAGGCCCATTAAAATCACATAGTCACGAGGTATATTCATAAATCACAGTCCTCTTGACTACTACAATTTATTGATCATAAGAGAATCCATCACAACATGGTTACTCCCTCTGAATCAATATGATTGAGATCACCAAAGGTTGACTAAATTCTATCACCTATCTTCTCCCTCTCTTCCAAGGTTTCTTGAAATGTCAGTCTCCCACTAAATCGATCTCCCTCTTTTTCTGCAATAACATTCTCAGAGGAAAACATCAAGGTACATAGCTCTTATAGTGCGTATAGAAATATAAATAAGAATGTTAATTTGAATGTTAGTAATTTAACTCATGACTCTTACTAAGAATAACATTATTACATCTCTCTTTATTTTCAATAATAGAATTAAGATAACACAAAACTTAATTTATATATATGACTTCCCCTAAGGTGACATATTCTCCTAGAAGTTCAATATTTATAAATATAGTTAAATTTCATTTATGTTTCAATAACAATATTAAAAACTCACAACAATACTAATAACTTGTATTGATTAACATATTTATATGTAACAAAACATAATATTAAGTTATTAAATATCATTCTTAAATTAAGATATTCTCCTTATAAGGTCTCATTTACAAACTAGATATAACTAAGTTCTCATTTATAAATTAAGATATGTAACACATAACTAATAATAACTATACTTACGGATGTGATGTGCCAAGTCAAATCGATGTGTTCCATTGGTCAAAACATTGATTGTCTACCTTTGATGGCATCCACACAATGATCTTAATTTCCGTTTACTATAGAAGGGATCCACGTATAACAGTCGGTTGCACATTCATTTTTAGGGTTGTGCTTCACGTGCCCCTCCTTAATTTACTGCTGTCTTTCCACTGTGGCAGAAATAAAGAATGTCAGGTATGTTGAATGAGGTGTTCGCCCCGTCATTTTTTATTTAGTGGCAATGCTTAATACTCGAAGGAAATGTATTGCCTAATTTAAGCATTGCCTAATTTGACCAAAGTGATTATGACATCCCTATTTTCCCTTATATCTCCCATTTTCCAGTCGACTCCATGCTAGTACCCAAGACAGTGGATATGCTTCACTTTGGAATATCTATGAACTCCATGCAAATCTATTTTCTGCCAATATTATTTATGGTTTAGGTGAAATCAATTTGTCTCTTTCTCTGACATATCTGACATATCTGCTGTTGCATGCCTGATATTATCTGTCTTATCAGGTGGTGTGGACTAGTTTGCAACTTCATGAAAAAATCAACTAGACGACATCATGCTCAAATGCTCTTCCACCTTGCACGTTATAATCTCTGTAATTTTGTGGAGTTGAGAACTCATTTATATAGTGATTCAAGAAAATGATCGTTTTCTCCTCTATCAGACCATTGCTATTGAATACTTCATAGAGATCAACATTCTTCAGTTTTCTTGATTCCGAAAAGATTCGTCCTGCTCCGATACCATGTTAGTTTTTTCAAGAGGATCTGCTGCAAATGTATTAAGCACTGCCATGATATTCGGTATGTGTTTTCCAAATGCAGCTATCAATATATTTATATGAAAAAAGAGTTATGAATAGACATGTCTCTTTAGGAATATGTCTATTCAAAATATTAACCATTATAATTATATATACAAATTATATATTGTCTCCTCTCTAATATATAAATAGTTATAAAATATATATATATATATATGTATGTATGTATGTATGTATGTATCAAATATATATACATATCTTCACTAGAGTTTATCAGAACAAAGCTATAAAACACTAACAGGGATACTACAAAAAGGTAAGAATTTCTTTGATTTGCCTTCAACAGATTTGGTACGACTAAGGAGAGATCAGAATTGCAAGTCAAAGCATACCAAAGTTTGTTGCTGATTGTACAATGTAGACCCCTATGGGCTGGTACAGGTATGTAATCAGACATTTGAGATAAAATAACATCCGAATTCAATTCTCTCTATGTGAAATATGCACTATATCCAAAAGCTCATTGAGTACCTTTTCAATCTCCTCCGTATACACCTTTAATTGACAATATGCAGTTATCAATATGGATTTTCTCCTTCTTAAAACTCAACCATATGTTGGAAACCCCTATCTAGTGACATTCCACTAGGAATGTCTTCAAATACCTTTCTATGCTTGTCCAAAATAGACTGAATTTCCATATTGTAAGAAGCCATCCTTTGATGATCGCATAGTTTGCGAACTCTATGGGCACCCTCCCAGTTGCCAAATACTCTCTTTGGTTCTTTTGGGCAAGTTTTCACAAGTTTAACTATTGCATTTCAATAAACACAAAAAAAAACACGGGTAAGAATGTTGGAGAAGGTAAAATGCTGGTTAAAATGTGTTTTCAACATGTCTTTTTTTGGTATAAACCATGCATTCTCTTTCAAGATGTCAAATTTTAATTTAATAAATTTCATAACTGAATTTTACCAGAAGGTATGTTCCTTTAAGAGATTTTAATTTGTCCAACATTTTAAGTTTGCCAAATCGAAAATTCTGGACTTGCCATATACTCTCCACATCCAACTTTTGTGAACTATGGGCAAATGTGTGTTAGTGATAAAACTATTCAGCTTCTCATGCCACTTGATCCCTGTAAAAGACTTGCTCCATCCTCTTAGCTGAAGCTTCCATAGGTCCCTTACTAAATAAGCCACATAGACTATATTCTTTCCATTGTTTTAGAAAGGCATGGTTCAATGTAATGTCCACTATTGTAAATGCTTTATTTTTTCACCCCAAAACACAAATACCAAATAGAACAAGAAATAGGATGGAATTAGTAACATCTATATACCTAGTTCAGCTCCTGCAACATATTAGGAAATCAATGAAACATAATACTCAAAATAGATCTTCCTTATTAAAGACAATAAAAGAATAAGATCATTTCAACAAGGGTTGGAAACACTGATTTAATTAAAAGATATATTTAAATTATTGGTGGAGTTCAACCATAGGAGAGCTAGGATAAGAGGCATATCAGGGTCATGTGGCCCTTGGCATCCATATGAGAGAATGTGGCTAGTGAGGAGTACATAGCCGATCAATCCTCTACCCTAGGGATAAGAGTGGATGGCATCCCTCTTGGCCATCATGTGACTCTTTGTTATCCATACAAGGTAGTGTACCTAGTGAGGAATCGCATAGCCATTCCCCTCTTCCACTGCCACCATTATCCTCCTTATGATTAGAGTCCCTTGACATAATGGCGACCAAGGTATAGGCTCGAGGAAACTTCAGTAGGGTATCTGAAGCTTCCTTCGCTTCTAAGCCCAAGAGCAGGGCACTCCTTGCACCCCCTTAGCCTCATGGGACAATCTGTCACCAAAATGAGGTTGTGTGCTTAGAAGAGGACCTCACAACAGTTTCTCCCTCCTACTCCTCTATTATTCTTACCATGATTCATTACAGAAAACACATAAAAAATTAGGCATTGTTGCATGTATTCTTCAAATAAGAAATCAAATAATAATGGTATCATATTCATACAGGTTGTAAGAAATAAATTATAAATAGGACCATCACTCATTAGCAAGAAATCATATAGAAGACCCACAATGTTGCTTATTATAATAATTGATACTTCATACCAATTTATAAATTATTAAATAGTCCTCAAATTCTCTATGCTTGAGTGAGATTGCTGTGTGTAAGATCTGATTGGTTCAATGTGTCATATCTTCACTAATCAGATGGTTGTTGTTGAAAGATTAATGTTTGCATAAATGATTGATTAATTGAAGGAATTCCTTTAGTTTGGTGATTCAAGGCATTTGTGTGTTACAATTAAGTACTCAATGATTAGATGATTGAAAAGTTATGATTTAATGAATGCCTGTTTGATATATCAGTCGATGATGATTGAATGAATGTTGATTTGATAGAGTGATGCTTGATTGCTGAATTGCACAATCCCATGATTAAATTATGATTGATGTGGATTTGATAATTGTTTGCTTGATCTTTCTCATTGATTGTTTATAATATATATGTTTGTGCAAACTAGAGGTTGTTCTGCTCTTAGAGGTGCTGCTGCTTGTAATCCATGGTTAGATACCTTCCTACAAGGAAGTCTCCTCCTTTAGATATCTTTATCTCTCTTTGAAGAGAGACGTGTAGTGCCTCTCGTGTTTGCAGTTTGAACCTTATTATATTTTGATCTGAGAGATACTTGATACTCTTCTTATTTGTACTTTGAGATGACCTGAGGGTCGGATGCTATACTTTGATTTCAGCATCATAGATGCTATACTGCTATGCTGTTCAGTTTATCATATCTGCATGTTGATGCTATTTTGAGATGACAATAGGTCTATGATGATATCTGGTTATCTGGTATTTTGAACATATTTCTGATTCTATCATGTGATGGATTTCATGCTATGGACATTTACTTTATTCTTGCTTCTCTATGCTTTATGTAGACGTGTGTGGTGTAAATGGATTATTTTAGTGTAATTGAGTAAATGGTTAAATTAGGCATTTAATACATTTATTGCTTCGACTATGATATTATATGAAATTGCACTTGATCATGTGTTTTAGTGTGCAGGATTTATATCCCTGGCAGTGGCACCTAGAGATAGTGATTCAACTATTCATATTTTACCAATGTCACCCTTGTATGGTCGACGTATCCTTATTTTAATTGTTTAAATCAAACCTTTCGGTGATTATTAAATCCAAACTCATTTGCATTATATGACCAGACCAGTGAGCGTGTCTGTGCATTTAGAGATTCGCACTGTCGCGAAAGTTGTAAAGGGAATTTCTTTGATTTTGGGTTTTTGGGCTTTAAATTTTATTGAATTTAATTTTTGGCAGCTTTGCCATAGATGAATTCCTATTTTTAGGAATAGCTTATTTTAGTTTGGGTCAATTTGGAGTCTAGTTAGTCCAACTAGCTATTTGCCTTAATCAATTATTCACTTAAAAAGTGAATAAGTATGAAAAGAGGAATTTAATTCCTCACTTCTCACTTTTGCAAAACACAAATTTGAGAGCTTTTTGAGAATCCTCTTTTGGAGGATCACGTTTATGTTCGTTGTGAGAGTTGTGGACGTGGGATCTTCGCAAGGTCGGTCCCGTTGGATCCAGCTCAGGTAGACCTTGCTTTGTCGAGGCTTCTGGCTATTTCAGTAGGCAATTTATTTTATTGTGTTGTTTTCTATTTCAGCCCCTTTTGCTGTCAAGTAGGGCTCTCCCGTTTTCTTGTTTCAACTCAGATTTTGTATCTATTTTTGGTAGTTGTTTGTCTAGAGGCTAAGCAATAGTGTTCCTCTCCATTTCTGTTTGTTGGTTCTGCCTGGTTGGTCGTGTATGAACGTTTTCCTAGTTTTTGGGATGAGGGTTGTGGGTTTCGCACCGTTATGCTAGCCGTTTTTGCATACGGTATCCGAACCCAAATTTTATTGGATTTTCAAGGCTTTTGTGCCCAAAGACCAAATGGGTTTTAATTTCAAATTTTTCCAATTTTTTGGAATTTTACCTCGTTTTGTGTGCCGCCGAGTTTTCTCGAGTCTTCTTGTCATGTTATTGATCGCAGACTTGGATCATCCGTAGGATGTCAGTCATATCATTGTTGCACTTTTTATGTTGCATTGGGATGTGTGTCGCATCTGTTCTCTCGAGTTGTTATTCGATTGAGTGTTATTTCTGCTTGTGTTCTCATCCAGCCATTGTGTTTGATCTTTGTGATGGTGGTGCGCCACACATGAGCACATGTGTGTGCAATTGTCGGGTGACTTGTGAGGCTCGATTTCGGTGGAATTATGTTCATTTGGGGTTGGGTTGGGAATATGCATGCATACAGGCACTCATCATGTGATGAGTATGGGTATGTAGGGTAAGGTTGATGTAGGGGCTTCTAAAACATCAATGGTGTCCTAGCCCAGGTTGGCATTAGGAAGTTTCTGATAAATGATAACTAAAGAAAATTGTTAGAGAATTAAACAAGATAAGACTGCTAAAGTCGGCCTCCCGAGGGTGGTGCTGCGGGGAATGGTCAATGACACAGTCCATGCGGTTAAGCCATGGACGAAGCATGTCAACCTCCCTAGGGAATACCGAGGGGAACGGTTTGTTAGCATGTTACCAACTCTCCACCAAGAGTCCCTACATAGTTATCCATTGAGTGTCTAACTAGGACCTGTTGTACTTGCATTGTTGCATGGTCTTGTTTTCAGTCATCATTACTGTTTGGCATGAGTGATAGCCGTGGATGTTTGCTATGGTGTGTTTGTGGTTGGATCATTATCTCCATCAACACGGCGGGATTGGACCCACAGGTTTCACATGGTTGGGAGGCGTAGCTACCTTCACCATAGCTGGGGACCGATGTACAGAGATGGTCTATTGTCCCAGTGCGATCGTTGCTGGATGTTTTCACTTGGTACTTCAAATTCTAGAGTATGCTTTCTTGTGATTTATGTTTTTATTGGGATGCTTGTATATCTTGTTTTGATGATGTTAGTTTATTGAAGCACTCCCTTATTATGATGTTTGGCATATGATAGATGATGTTATCTACTTAGTTCGAGTATCTATTGCTTTTGGTTAGCATGTTAGATTTCTTGTTCTTATGATGTTATTACGCTTTAGTAGTGACATGCTTATAAGACAACTCCGACTATCCAGTTGGCAGTTTGGGATGTTTCACGTGGGGGATGGCTAGGACCTTCAAGGTCTCATGATGCTATTACGATTGGGAGGAACCGTACACTTAGCTTGTTATTTTTGTACACTGTGATGTTGCTTTTAGTTATTTCCTTTCACTACGATGTTAGATGGTTAGACGTCGTTTCCGTCTTGTAGTTATTGTCCAAGTGTCCATGCCTCGACTGTGGATTCAGTACTTCCCGGTGTGGAGGTTCTAACTTCTTGTTTTATCCCTTGATTTGTCCTTAGAGCTTTTCTTGTTGTTCCTGGGCGACCATGCATCAGCATTGGGCGATACTTTAAAGTATTGCACGCCCAAAGGAGAAATATTGTACGACCCCTGATTGTATCGCACGCCTTAAGGAGAAATGTCGTGCAATACTAGAAAGTATCGCACGCCCATTGAAGAAAGGTCGTACGATACTTATGAAGTATCGCACGCCTTCTTGAGGAGTGTCACCCAAACCCTGAAAGTATTGCGCTCCTTCATTAGAAAGGTCGTACAATACTGGCAAGTATCGCACAATGCTGAATTAAAGTATCGCCTGGGTTTTGGAAAAACCTGTCTAGGCGGACAGTGGGCACTTTTAGGTTTGACTAGAAGTTTTTCAAAGGTGTTTTGGATACCCTTTGTGGTGTTCTCGAATACCTCGGAATTGCATTTTGAATTCGGAATGTTTCCGGATTCAAAATTGTGCGTCCTTCCGTGGTTAGCCGTTTTGGTCAATAGTGGTGTTTGAAGATCCGTTGGTATTTGGATGTTTGTTTTGTCTTCCATTGCGATCTTTGTGATCCTCATATGTTATATGTCGTGTGCATCCATACTTGTTTTAAAAAAAAATTATCTTGGCTTATATTTATCCTTGTTCCAAGGATCTCCAAGCGGGGCATTACAAGACGCCTCTTTGAATGGAGATAACTCTTTAAATGGACATAACCTTTATTAATAACCCCTTTTCATTAAAATCATTGGTCTTCTCTGTCATTGCACATAGAGCATATTAATTACTGCCCTTAAACATATTAATCATCGTCTTTGCCTAATTAAATTAATCACTGCCTTCATTATTATCTTGTTTTTAAAAAAAATTATCTTGGCTTATATTTATCCTTGTTCCAAGGATCTCCAAGCGGGGCATTACAAGACGCCTCTTTGAATGGAGATAACTCTTTAAATGGACATAACCTTTATTAATAACCCCTTTTCATTAAAATCATTCGTCTTCTCTGTCATTGCACATAGAGCATATTAATTACTGCCCTTAAACATATTAATCATCGTCTTTGCCTAATTAAATTAATCACTGCCTTCATTATTATCTCTACTCCTTGCTCTATCACCACTGCCTTAACCTTTATCTCTGTTCATTGCTTTCTCATCACTGCTTCTATCGCTAATTATATCTTCTTGTATGTCTGCTATTCAGATATAATCCCATGATACCCCCATTTCTAGTCCTGCTTATATAAATTCAAAAGCCCAAGAGGTGCGACTATATGAAATGTGGCAACCATTCAAATTTGGTCTGCCTTCAATAATTATTTTATTTCTTCCCTAAGTTTTTGGGCAATTAACATTAATTTTAAATCTGATTTAGGTTGGCCCTTCATACAACTAAATCCTATATAAATCATTTTATTCTTACTAGTTAGATTGGCTCTCACAGAATTGCCTGGGGTTTTATTTATTTTATTATCATTATTATCAAACTTCTTTTTCCTTTGGTCGGCTCCTCATAGCCTGACGAGGTTATGGCATTCAATAACTCTGTTCATATTTATTAATCAAGTATAACCATTGAATTCCAAGAATCTCCTCCATATCCATGCTAATAATATGGAAATCAACTTTCATTATTATCTCTGCTCATTACTATATCACCATTGTCTTAACCTTTATCTATGTTCAATGCTTTCTCATCACTGCTTTTATTTATTCTCCTTATATGTCTGTTATTCAGATATATTCCCATGATACCGGCGTTTCTAGTCCTACTTATACCATTTCAAAAGCCCAAGAGGTGTGGCTACATGAAATGTGCCAACCATTCAAATGAGGTCTGCCTTCAATAATTATTTTATTTCTGCCCTATGCTTTTAGGTGATTAACATTTATTTTAAATCTGATCTAGGTTGGCCCTTTGTACAACTAAGGCCTATATAAATCATTGTATTCTTATTAGTTGTGTTGGGTCTTGTAGAATTGTCTGGGGTTTTATTTATTTTATTATTATTACTACTATCAAATTGCTTTCTCCTTTGGTCGGCTCCTCATAGTCTGAAAGTGTAATGGCATTCGATAACTCTGTTCATATTAATCAAGTATAACCATTGAATTCCAAGAACCACCTCAATCTCCATGGTAACAATATAGAAAGCAACCTTCATTTTATACTCTCCCATCCTCAACTCCCTTTGGAGGACCTTCTTAGTGTAAGGGAGAATTGTTCCACTAGCAACATTTACATCAAACCCCTCAATATCCTCAGTCTTCAATCCCAGTCTAGTCAATGCTTCTTCATCAATGTAACTATAAGTAGCCCACTATCAATAGGGATTGTCAACTTTTTTCCTTTCAAGACTTCCTCTAAGATGGAAAGCATTCTATCATGGTCATCCTGAAAGTTCCACAAGTGTACTTCCTAAATACCTTTCTCTTTAGTGTACATACCGCACCTCTTCTACCTCTTATTCAGGTTCAGCCTCATCACTTTCTGTATCTTCGTCAGAGACTGTCTCTATGTAATGAATTGGTCCTTCACCCAAACACCTATACCCTGGCTGCCAAGGCTCTTGCCATGTAAAACATAGCTTCCTCCTTCGTAGCTCATTTATATACACCTTTGCTTGCCTTAGCTTAGAGGAAAAAGCCTAAGAAGGTGGTACATTCTTCTACGAAAATCTCTTGTACAAAGTAGGAGGTTTTGTTTTCTTGGAACAAAATTTGTCCTTAGTCACCGAATCCTTTAGATTCAAGGCTCTCGTGAGGGCTTCTTGCAGTGTATTTGGGTCAAATGCACTTACTAAACCTTTGAGAGTTTCAGCCAAGCCTTCTACAAATAAAAATGAGCCTTCTTTCAATTACATCAAGAACCATTACTACAAGTTTTTGGAACTCTACTTCAAAGTCCTACACTTCACCATCTTGCTTCAACTAAGCTAGTTCTTTGAAGTGAAATTCTAGATCACTTCTATTAAATCTTTCAGTCAACTTTTTGGCTGAAGTTTTCCAATGAATTTATCATATCATTTCCTTGAGTTATCATGCCTTATAACCTAAGTCACAAGGTTCGAGTTCGAGTTCGAGTTCGACCACTATGACGTTTGGATGAAGTTCGACAAGGTTCAAAAATTCAAAAAAAATCAACATTAAATTTGCTTTATATATATTTTTATAATATTTTTCAAAATATAGGTATATCCAATAAATTATTAAAATAGTTTAACATTACAACATTGGTTTGAAATCTTTATAAAAGTATATCGCATTTTGAAAATAAATACAAATAAAATTGACTTTCAATTTTAAAACCATTATTTATAAACAAAATATACTAATTTAACTACATTTTAGAAGCACAAAAGTAAATTACATCGATATTTTATTTTAACTTAACAAAACAATAAAAAATAATAAAAAATTCTTGAATTTATTACATTTAAAATTACACAAATTAAAATAATAAAGAATAAATTATAGTAAATATTAATATTGTTTAAATAAAAAATTAATACACTTAAAAATAATAATAAATTTTCTTTCATACTTAACAAAATTAGAAAATCATAACATACAAAGCAAAAATACGAAATGTAAAACTATAAGATTAAACATTGAACAAAACTTAAAATGTCAAATGCCAATCAAATAATTAAAACACGGGAATTAAAACATGAGAGTTCTGAGACGAGCAGTTTGCATTGCATAGCATGCCCTAAAATTTGACCTCGACCTTAGAATGAAGCTCAACATTTACAATTCTAGGATGAGCGTGCCCTGAAATTTGTCTTCGGTTGTAGAATGGATCTCGACATTCACAGTTCCGAGATGAACAGGAATCTTTGCTAAGCCTGAATAATTTCCTCGTTGCACTAGCTGAACGGTATAATGAACGGAGACCAATATTTCAAAAAAAATTAGCGAAAACCCCCAAAAAAACCTGTAAAAAATTATTTTTTGCTTTATTCGAATTTCAGCCGAACTTCTGCAAATTTAATTATTTTTTTATGGGTTTGTTGAATTTCGAACCTCAAGCCAAAAATTCAGCGAACCCTCTGACACAACTTATAACCATTCACGAGCTATCCCTTCAAGATGTAAGGTGGCAAATTTGATCACCTCTTCTTCGAACAACGGATTTAATGAGAAGCGTGTGACTAATTTCTGCAATGAGGCCCTTCCTAACAAGCTTGTAGAGCCATCAAAGGTTGGGATGGTGACCTTTCCTAAGAAGTGTTAAATGTCCTTCCCTTATATGCTTTCCTCCCATGTCCTATTGCTTTCATGTCATAATAACCCCTAAAAGTCAAATCTGCATGTACAACAAGGCCTAAGGCATAGTGTGTATCATAAAACCTTGATACATCCTCTTCTAAGTCATGTTCTTCCTCCACATTGGCTATCGCATCCTCGTCTATATATATAGACCTGAAGGTCCTTATGCTTGTTGGGGCCAAAGATTTCTCCTTTCCTAGAGCTTTCTCACCACTTCAGCTGCTCTCATCTTCTTTGCTATGTAAAGGCATAACATTGCTCACCTATTGACCCAAATCTTTCAATAGTTGCACCATTTCTCCCCTAATATCTCTCATCCTAGACACAATTTCTCCCCTAATATCTCTCATCCTAGACACAATTTCTCCAATCTCTTTCATGAAAACCTAAGTATGATCTTCTTCTTTATCCCCCATGCCAACTCCCTACCTCTTCTCATGCAACAAGTAGCATTGTTCCCTATCGCTCATAAGCAACCTACAAGTTGGCAAGTCGAAGGGCTCTAATACCACTAAAAGACGCCAACTCAAATATCAACTATACTCAAATCTAAAAATACATCAACTCATAAAAATGTCAGACATTTAGACAGTAATTGAATGACAACAGGTAAGAGATAGACCAATTCATATTCAACAAAAAACAGCATTCATGATTACATCTTTATCTCAATAAGAACAGTAATATGCTCAAATAAAATCATAAAACTGAATATGCGACCCTTCCCATAAGAAACCTTACATAAACAACATATAAGTATTGAAGTCTTTTAAGGAACCTGACAAGTCATACACTGGGGAATCATAGTTCCATACTGATTGAGAATTGACCAAAATGGTGATTTAAAAACTTTCTGAGAATGGCATATTGGCCTCAGACTACCCTAATCTTCCCCATGCACAATCTGATTATTTAATTACTAGAAAATTCCACCATCACACAAAATCCTCTAAAACAAATATACACTAACGACAGAAAAGAAACTTTATTAAAATCTACACTTCCAACCCATTCTCAAAAAGGCTCGCATTGATTGGCTGCAGGAAGGGGATAGAAATACTGCTTTTTTCATCATTTTGTTCAAGCTCGTTGTAATAAAGGGTATATTTCTTCTCTTGTCACTACTGAAGGACTTCAAATTTCTTCTCAATCTGCTATGACCAAGGAAGCCCTTCAATTTTATTCTAACCTTTTTACTGAGGATTCTCAGCATGTAGCTAAGGAGAACTTAATTCTTTCATGCATTCCTTCTCTTATCACCAATGCCATGAATGATTCTCTTCTTCCTCCAATTTTGATATCTGAACTTGAAGAGGTTGCGTTTGGGATGAATAAAGGTAAAGCTCCAGGCCCAGATGGCTTCCCTATGGAATGCTTTCAAGAATTTTGGGAAATTATTAATATGGATCTCTTGGAGGTGGTTAAGAAATCCCTTCAGAATAAGCAAATGCTCTGTGCATTGAACTGTACTTTACTAACTCTTATCCATAAGAAAGAAGGTGTTGACAATCTTGACTCCTTTCATCCCATTGCTCTTTGTAATGTTGTGTACAAAATTATTACCAAATTGATTGCTAACAAACTCAAGATATGCCTTCCAATTGTGATTTCAAAGGAACAAGGTAGTT
The DNA here is from genome assembly GCA_028749045.1 of Cupressus sempervirens. Classification (NCBI taxonomy): domain Eukaryota; kingdom Viridiplantae; phylum Streptophyta; class Pinopsida; order Cupressales; family Cupressaceae; genus Cupressus; species Cupressus sempervirens. The sequence goes on from CM053788.1 coordinate 451,881,170, forward strand.
TTGTGGTTGGTAAGCAAATTCTTGATGGAATTGTTATTGCTTCTGAAGTTATTCATTCTATGCATACATCAAAAGAGCGAGCTATGTTCATTAAGTTGGATATGGCTAAAACTTATGACAGAGTCAAATGGAGTTTTCTCCAAAAGATCCTCTTGGCCTTTGGTTTCTGCCAACAGTGGGTAAACTAGATTATGAGTTGTGTTACCTCAGCTTCTTTTTCTGTTCTAGTGAATGGTGTTCCTTCAGAGCCCTTTGGTGCCTCTAGAGGACTTCGCCAAGGGGATCCTATTTCACCTTATCTCTTTATCATTCTAGCTGAGGGTTTGGGCCGCTTTCTTAAGCTTCGTGCTCACTAGGGTTTGATTCATGGGTGGAAATGGGGTGTTGGCTTGCCTCCTATTTCGCATCTTCAGTTTGTGCATGATACTTCATTTATGGGACAGGCCTATCTTCAAGAAGCTACTTCTTTTAGGCATGCTTTGGATGTGTATCTTGCAGCTTTGGGACAGAAAGTTAATGAGAACAAATCCTCCATTTTTTTCTTCAATACTCCCCAGGCTATTCAGAGGCGTATTACTACTATTTTGAGGTTTCAGATTAGGTCTCTTCCCTTTGTTTATTTGGGTATTCTTCTTACTGTTGGTAGATATCCTAGATCTTCCTAGCAAGTTTTGCTTGATAAACTATGGCAAAAGGTTAATCATTGGACTCATCGATGGCTATCAACTGTTGCTCGCCTGACTCTATTAAAATCGGTTATTCAAGCCCTTCCTATTTACAGGTGTTTTGTTCAGGCTGCTCCTACGTATTTTCTTCAGGAATTTGATGCTCTGTCCCGTCAATTCTTTTGGAGTGGGAACCTTTCAACTTCTAAATGGAGTCTGGTTAAATGGGAAACAGTGTGTAGACCTCAGAAGGAGGGCGGCCTTGGCTTACGATCACCTATTTTAAATGGACAAGTTCTCACTGCAAAACTTTATTGGCGTTGGTGTACTAACCAACATCAACTTTGGGCTCGTATTCTCACCCATAAGTATTTTCCAAATATTGATGTCGTTGAAGTTCATCACTTTCCTCTAGAAGGGAGAGGATCCGTGATTTGGAATATGCTAAAGTTTGGAGCTTAGTTGGTTTAAAATGGTTTCTTTTGGATTTGTCATTCAGGATCACAAGCTTTATTTTGGCTTGACTCTTGGGATAGGCACCCTCCTATTCTTACCACTCATCCTTAGCTACATGCCCTCTATCAAAATTTTAGTGCTGTTGGTTGGGACACGATTGATTTTTATAAGATAGGGTGTGTTAGAGGTTTGGCTCCTTCCTTTTGTTGGAAACACCCTTCTGAATGGCCTCCAGGAGGATTTGAGGAGGATAGGAAGGAGTTGTTTCAGATTTTGCAGTCTCGTGAGTGTACTACTTTGGTTGGTAATGATGTTCTTGCTTGGGACAGTGAAGATTTCTCTGGAAAATTTTCAGTGTCTACAGGATATGTTGAGCTTCTTCCAGAGACGTTGGGGGACATTCAGATGCCTTGGTGGAAGCAAGTCTGGTACAAGTTTTTTTGGCCCAAATGTAACTTTTTATGTGATTGGTGGTCCATAGCCGATGTCTTGCGTGGGATAATTTATGCAAGCGTGGCTTCCAAGGACCTTCAATATGTGTTCTATGCCGAACTACTGAAGAAAATATCTCTCATCTCTTTTTTCAATGCTCTTTCACTAGGCATACTTGGCACTCTTGGTGGAATGTGTGGAACCAGTCCTGTTGGCATGTTTCCTCACTAGCAGAATTCTTTGCTCGTTGGGGTAAGGCTCCTGTCAAGACTTCATTTCTTCAAGTTTCCTGGACTCTTGGACCCTCCTTTATTAGTTGGCATATCTGGTTGGAAAGGAACCGTCGTATCTTTAAGGATGAGTTTTTAGAGGTTCCTCACTTATGGAGGGAAATTCTCCATTCTTTGGGGGAAAGTGTTTCTACAAAATGTGACACTTCTGAGGCCATGGAACCAAGGGAGGATATTTTCAATAATCGTCTGAATATTCCTCCCACATGGAAAATTGCTAAGAAAGATGTGTAGACATCCCTTGCGAAAGATAAATAGGGTGGGGAAGTGGAGTGCCCCTCCGCAAGGTATTCTTAAAATCAACACGGATGGGTTTTCCAAGGGAAATCTAAGCCCTGCTGGCATTGGTGGTGTTGGTAGAGATAGTAAGGGGGATGTCCAGTTTGTGTTTTCTATTTATAAAGGTCGTCACACTAACAACCTGATGGAGGCCATAGCTATTTTGTATGTTGTGAAGAATGCTTGTGACCTTGGTTGGAGAAGGCTTATCTATGAATCTGACTCACAAGTGGTGATATGTCTATTGAATCAGCAACATTCTGAAGTTGTTAGTTGGAAGTTAGCTTTGATTGCGGACCAGATTCATAATTTGTGTACTTCTTTAGAGTCTGTTACTTTCACTCATATTCCCATATGAGTAATTGGAACATTGTTGATAAGACTCAACTTCTTTGGAGGCTTCTGACCATATGTGTAATTGGAACATTGTTGATAAGACTCAACTTCCAAAGGATTTGTCTCATCAACTTGATCGCTTGGTTGATCTTGATAGGGTTGTCTGATGCCCTTTCCCTATTTGTTCTTGTTTCTCTTTCAGCTTGAATAAATTTTTACCCCTCCATTATTTCAAAACTATCTGTTGTACATATTGATTGTGCTAACTCCAACAATTGCTAGTTCTAAGCAAAGCCTCCTGTCATGTCCCCTTTCTAATGACATAATTTTAACAAAGAATTTGCCTATCACCGACTCTCGTAGGAAAATGATTGTGGAAAGAGGGTCATTTGATTTCCAGATGATTACATTTGTGCTTCCGGAGAATAATAATTCAGTAACTGGGGCCTACTTGTTCTATTATTAAATTAAGGTTGTACTTTAACTTTATAAAGTTATTTATTTAATTTTATAAAGTTTAATAATAAAAGTACATCATAAAGGATAATTCCGGAAAACTTCCAGTAACTTCTCAGTGAGTGAATAAATAGAGGACATAAGGCACCCATTTGGACAGGGGGGTTTTGTGAATTCGATTTCGATTCCATTGGAGCGATTTGTAGCCATTTGGTCTGCAAATTCTCAGACTATCTTTGGGAACGATAACTCCCATTGATAAACAATTTTGAGGGTGTGGAATATCACCCGAATTATTGCACTTGGAGGTAGCATTCAACTATTTCGAGTTGGGCGAAATTTGTGGCCTAAGGCCAACATCCAAAGGGATTTAATTGTGAGGAGTTGGATTGCATATCTTGTGAAAATCTACTGCACTGCGGAAAGGATTTCTTCATCTAGAAACTGACGAGCTGAGCAAGACATATTTTAAGAATTTGCCATTGATAGGAATGCATCATTTTTCAGTTCGAAATTCATAGTAGAGACAGCGAATTTGTTTGGATTTTTTGCAGCACTGTTTCCCGTCAGATCAGGTGCTCCATCGGTGAGCATTTTCGTCACCTATTGATGCAGAGCCACACATGATCATATAGGGCATGAGACATCACAAATCGCAGGTCCGCGAGTCAACTTGAGGAAACAAAAATCGGCGGAATTGTTCTTGCAAACGATTTTAATCAAGGTCGAGCCAGGCAAGATATTCTCGCCATGCGATTCAAAGTTCAAGGTGTTATTAAGCGGCAACCACGACCACAGTCGGGTTTAAAACGGCAGATGTTCGAGAGGTTTTTCCTGCGGGTCTGAACCCTATCACAGCGAGTTACACATTCCAGACATCGTTGGATTTACTCCTATCGACTCCATTGGCATTCATCACGGACCAGGTTCCCAAAAGGTTTATTACATGTTTCTTCGTTAATGTAACGTCAGGCTTATATATTGAAGAATGAATAAAATGTGCAAACTGTTTACTATATCATTTGCCGTAATTATTGAATGATCTTTCCATAGCAGAGTTAGACTTTAATATCAATATCACTGATTTGCTTATTCAGTCACAACAAAGATTTCCTAGTTTCATATCAGATTTCATTTGAGTCATATCAGTGGTTTCAAGTTTGTCTGCTAATTATTTGACGAAATGTCTAACCCATGAAATAGTAAGATTTTGGTGTTGGGAAGAAGGTATAATCCTGCAGGGAATATTTCACCTCCCTTGGCTAATAACACTATTCTCCCTAGTTACCAGATTCATGCCCAGGAGGCCAGATTTGGGTCCGGGTCTGATCCGGATTCAGATTTGTGCCGATCTAGGCAGGATACAAGGATCCTGCCCAGATCAATGCAAACCCACACGAATCCTCGAGGATCCCACACAAATCCACATGAATCCTCAAGGATCTCGAGAAAATCCGTGTGAATCCTCGAGAATCCAATGCAAATCTGCGAGGATCCACAGACAAGCCAAGGTTTTAAGTGGGTCCAACTTATTTTAATGACTTTTTAAATTTTTTTGGCCTCCTAACCCTAAAATGACCCTTTTAATCAAGATCCAAATACATTTTACCTCAAATTTGTTCTCTATTTCGCTCTCATTGTATATTTCCTTTTTCTTTTTTTTATATAGATAATGCATACACACACACACACACCCGCGCACATGAACCCTTACGAATCATAATGGGAAAAAAAATACAAATCCACAGATCCAATTTGCATGCCCAAATTGGATTTGGATCCCGAATCGGCAACTAAACTATTCTCCCTTCAAAATGGCACTATGTCAGACCTTGCAAATTTGAGGAGATAATGCAGTTTGAAGAGGCGCCAGAATTTCCTAGAAAGTCTCTGGCATTCTGGCAACTCTGTCCAGAAATCAGGTCAAAATAGGCTACCTCTGGATCAGCAACTTCATTTGATGAGTGTTATTCCTCGTTATATTCTCTAGCTCCAACTCCTTTCTTACTTATGATATTTTGTCTGTGAAAGCAAAGCATTTGTTTAATGCAGTTTGTAGCCAAAACATTTGATGCTGGGAAAGACCAAATCATACCTATATAGCCACCTCAAATAAAACGACCACAAAAGGAAAAACTGACCAAGATAAATAGAAGATCATTTGAGATGCATTTTATCAAGAATTCATTAAATATAATTCCTATTCAAAGCAGATCTAGAGCAGATTAAAAGGAATATATGTGTAGATTTTAAGATGGATTATTGCAGACTTATGAGCAGATATTTTTGAAGATCACAAGCAGATTTAAAGAAGCATTATTGCAGACATCTGAGCAAAGGTTTTTGAAGATCACAACCAGATCTATAGAGGCAATTTTGAGCAGATTTATAGACGAGGGTTAGCTATGATTCAAGAGGTAGATCAAGTATTTATCACAACATTCTTTGGAGGTCGGTGCCTCATATTCAAAGAGATATGTGTCTCTTGCTGAGTTGGTACTCAATTGTGGGGATTGGTGTATCGTGTGGAGTTGGTGCCTACAAAGATTGTAAGAAGTTTATAATACAAAAGCAATATCTTGCCACTGAAGGTTTCCACATAAATAATGTGTTTTTATATTTCTACTTGCTACATCTTGCATTTGAGGTTGATTAAGTTTTTGAAGTATTGCTACTGTGATCAATCATGTTTTGAAAAGCAAATGTTTGTTACTATGTTGATTCGGTCCCCCTCTCAGTATAACCATGTGCTCTTGAATAAGAAACCAATCAATCATTTATAGCACCATATCATGAATGTATTGGTAAGGTAGGCAGAAACTGATTTTTAAGTCCCCCTCTCGATACAATCATGTGCTCTTCAAATATAAGAAACCAATCAATAATTTATAACACCATGTCATGAATGTATTGGAATGGTAGGCAGAAACTGATTTTTGACCTCTATTGTTTTTTTATTTAATGAAGATCCATTAAAAAATTCTATTAAAAAATACATTATAAAAATAGCATGTATATGCCAAATGAACACTTGCCTGTATGTATTGTATGCCTTTATCTGTCAACCATTCAAGAACTCCTTGTTCCAAAAAAGATCTGACAATGTTCCCATGCCCATTTGGTGCCTCAATTATTTTCCAAGATGATTCCATAAGGATTTTGTATTCCTCTCTATCACTCAAGCTGCTGACACAAGGCAAACTCCCTTGTGTTACAAACCATACCTGCATTTCAAGGATACAGCACAGATAAAATTTCTCAGAGGTCAATGAAATACAAATTCTGATATTTGTGGGAAATAAATTAAGTAAATTAAGCAAGCAAGATTTTTCATTTAAAAAACAAGATTGAAGAGCTTATGAATAAATCAAGGTTAATGGCAATATTGCATTCGATGTTAGCAGGCATAATGAAAGGGAAGGATTTCTCGAAACACTCAATATCTTAGCCATAGGTAAACTGCAATTCTGCTAGTTATGTGATATGATTAGCTTTATTGATTAATCCTCCTTAATGAATGGGAATTCTAGAATAGTCCAAAAGAACGTTTGGACGCAAGAAACAGATGATACCAATTTATGGAGTTGGCAGTTACGAAGTGAAGTAAATAACCCATCCTAATTTCCATTAAACAATAAAGTTACCATCATAGAACAGGGACCATCCCAGTTACCGTCATACAACAGTTTGTATATAAACTATATACATCCAAAGGCTCATTGAAGAAATGACCTTAATGGCAAAGACCCTCGTCAGTCACACTAAATGTAAACAGTCAGATTACATTAGAAAATAAGGGTTTTAGTAAAAGCCATTAAGCCTATATTTATATAAGGTCCATCCTTTTCCTCAAACAGTAGGAATCAAGAGAACCTTTGAACTGTTAAATATTGTTGGTAAACGGCATATTGCAGACAATCAATATAATGAGTATTAAAAATTAAAACCCAAATATTGAAAGAAATAGGATAGAAAACAGGCAACAACTAGCTACAATGCCTTGACAGCATTGGAATATAATTTTTCATCATCCGCAATGTGGACAGTCCAAACCCTTTACTGTTGTCTTCACATTTCAGTTATTTCGTCTTTCATTTCATGTAGATTATAATAAAATGTGTCATTCTCTTTCCTTGTAAGATATATTTTTCATTCACTTGAATTTAAACACTGACCATGGTCCTCGACCAAGCCCAACTCTAAGGCTGTTCATAAACTATTGAAATCCAAACTTTAATAAACAACAAATGTAATGTCTCCTTTTCACATCACCATGGTTGGTGGTTTGGATTAGCTTATCAGTGGTCCTCATAGGCTAAGTCAATTGGATAGAGAGTCCCATTTGCCAGATCAAGAGACTCTTTTCCTTCTAGAGGTCAGAAGAATTCAGGATTGCTCTTTGTTTGGGGAAGTTAGGTACACTTACTATTTATAGTAAGAAATTTATCCAGCATTTCTATATTTGGCAGGGCACTCGGACCGGCCTCAGTTGCAGTGTTGACCATTGGCATCTTTGTTGATCAGGTATTCAAGGATTTACTAATTATAACAATTCAGGGGTTGATAGAGAAGTAACCCTACTATTTTTAGTAAGGCAGTTGCCTGCACAATGGAAGCAGTGGTTGACCTACAGGATTAGACGAAACAGAAAGATAATGAGTAATCAATGAGATATTAAAGTTATAATGGCACTAAAGAGGTTATAACTTATTTCTTAACAGTTATATTATAAAGTTAATATTTAACTTTATAAAATGTTATTAAGTGAGGGGCCATTAAGATTAAATAAAAAGTACACATTTATCATGGCATAACCTACGATCTACACAAAAACAATTATTGAAGTCCATTATAAAGTTCATGAAGTAAATGGGAACCACAAGACATCATTAATAAGCATTAAATGCTTTATTTACATTCGCACCCAAATCAAGCATTATTTACAAAGTTAAATCAAAGCCATTCTGCAAGTCAATAATGTGACTTATTATAGAAGCATCATGATCGAGCCATATTGAGGAAATATAAAAGCCAAGGGAAGGAAATTGAATGGTTTATGCTATTGACAATTGGCTTTTCTTATTGAGAGTTCTTGGGCTTTGAGCCATGAAACCTAGGGATTTTGTGAATTCCGGCATTGGAGGATGTTAATTTTCTAGTGTTGTGCAATTCTGAGACTGTCAAAGATCAGTTGAATTATTGCTTGCCCGTGGGCTTTAGACAAAGGCCCAAGTTGTGTTATTTGGTGAAGAACCAAAGAATTACCGAAGGGTTTGAGCTTCACAAGAAGTGGCGATTGCAGTTCTAGCAATGACAAACCAGTAGCTGCAATTTGCGGCATTATTGAAGACTAATTTTAATATATTTGAGGCCACCATAACAATCCCAAGCCTCACATGAGCAGCTGATGCTTGGGCACCAGGTATCTAGGCCAAATCAACTAGCATTTGGTTGCTTTCTTGTCACCACTATGACAAGTACAATGGTGTGGGGATTTAGTTGATTCCATTGTGGAAAAATCAGTGAATAAGCTGACTGATCACTTTCAGCTGTCACGTTCATGGATAAATGTGTATTTTTTATGCAGGAGCATCCTAGGCTTTCTTGCAATCCTGCATGTTGGACCCAAGTGACAGTGGTTTCCAATTTTCCTGTTGCTACCAAGTTGTTCAATGGAGGCCGAGTTATTGTAGCTCCTAGTGGATGCCAAGTTACTATAGCTCTTGGCGGAGGCCGAGTTATTGTAGCTCCTAGCGGATGCCGAGTTACTGTAGCTCCTAGTGGGTGCCGAGTTATCGTAGCTCTTAGTGGATGCCGAGTTACTGTAGCTCCTAGTGGGTGCCGAGTTACTGTAGCTCTTAGTGGATGCCAAATTACTGTAGCTCCTAGTGGGTGTCGAGTTACTGTAGTTCCTAGTGGATGCCGAGTTATTGTAGCTAATGGATGTCGAGTGTTCCTATATGTGTCGAATGCTAGTATTGGTTTTGGTTTTGTTCATGTTGAGTTGTCTATGAACCGACTTTTGGCATTTAATTTATGTATGGGTATTTAATTTCTGTTGTGACCGTCTTATGGCTCAAAATATATTTAATGTGAGGGATTTAATTTAGTTTGTAATGCACTGGGCCGACTTGTGGCTTGGTTGGGTATAAATAAAGGGTTTTGTGAAAGTCTTTAGCATAGCTAGAGAATTCATTCATTCGGAGGAGTGAAGGGGATTGTGTAGATGCAAATTTTGAAGAACTAGGGCTGCAGCATAAGAATCAAAGGATTGCTGGGTAGACCTGAGGGTACAAGTGTGGATTTCTTGGTGTTCTTATCCAGTTGGGATCTGGACTAGCTAGAATCAAGTTTGTAAGTGGATCTTGTTGGATCTTGCAGAACTGTGATTGTAATTGTTGTTTGTATTTGGCCCTAACTTGGAAGGCCTTACAGCCGGGCGTATTGCATGTAATCAGTTATATCTATCAATAAAGAGTTGTGATTTGCATCAGTTCTTGCATTATTGTGGTTTTGTTGTATTTTTGTTGTGTGGTTGTTTGCTGGGGGTTTGGACATCTCCTTGGGGATTCTCCTGCCTTGCACTGCATCAATTTTCATAAGAAAATTCAAAAGAACAGCTTGTCTTTCTAAGTATGTTTGGGCATAAAAGAATTGTATATATTTCTAATATGAAATCAAAACTTTTCCAACCCTTAAAAGTTGCATGCCAAGTGCTTGTATCATAGAAGCATAAATCATTTTGGGAAAAAATCGGCAAATTAGAGTAGGATATATTGAAAAAATGGTGAAAAAAGAATATAAAATTGAGAAAAAATCGAATTTACGAAAAAATTGTAAAAACATGAAAAATACTAAAAGATTTTTTTTTTTTTGTTTAAATTAAGGGCAAGTGCAAGTGAATAGTTGAGTTGGTGTGTAGGCATGTCATTAGGTGCAGAGTTAGCCTTATGATCCCAATGCTATGCATCCACTTCGGTTCAAGTCACACTTGGTCATCACAAATCTTATTATGATCTCGGTGCTACACATCAACTCTAGTTCGAGTCACAAATGGTCACCACAAACCCTTTTGGAAAAAACCCTTTGGGAAAATGGCTCTCAAGCTACACTATGGCCGACCATTCCTTCAGCATAAAGACAAGCATTACAACAGCCCTTCCAAGTGGCAATGGCCTTTCAACAGACAGACACAACACACAAACCGGGCTCAAAACTAGTGGTAGTTAGGCTCACAAAGAAATGAACCACTCAGCTACAAAAAAGAAACAATGACCATAGATCCTCAATACAACCCCTAGTACAGAACTCACAAGCTCAAACTCGAGGGAATCAATAGGGGTATGCCAATTAATGCATACACAAACCTTTCAGCTTCAAACTTGTAGAAAACAAATTTTGGAAACCAAAGACTCCGTATGCAGTGGGCCAACAATGTGAGAAAGAGGTTCACACTATTCACTTAACTGTCGTTAAGGTTCTTGTAGAAAACAGAGACTAGCGCTCCTCAATCTCAGACCTTCGTAACAAAGCTTTTTTCCTGAAATGGAGTGGACTTTGGCCAACTCTAAGAAAGATTGGGAAATGGGTTGCAACTCAATGGGGAAATTGTTGCATTATTAAAAATAAAACCCCTTCCTAATGGGTTTTAATTTTTACCTAATCATTTGAGGGTTATCAATCAGGATTGCACCTATAGCAAGATGTAAAATCTAGCTATCCTATTGGAACATGGAAAAACTCGTAGGCTATTGGTAGTCCTATAGTGAGAGGGAATCTCTGGGATTAAAAGATTGGTTCCTTTTTGGTATCACCTAAAACTAAACTTATGTGGAAAAAGGGTGAGAAATGAGTGATTAAAAATAAATACTTAAAACTTAAATGAGGTGATACACCTGCAATTTATATGCAACTTTAATTAAATGAACACAAATTACCCACAATACCAATGGTTCACAATACCCAAACAAGCATGCAATTACAAAAGTGATTCTATGCAAGGACCCATAATCTTTTACTTTGACTGGGAAACCTAGGCTTTACCTATTTTCTATAGAAAGAATAATGACACGAACAAAGACCTGCAATTACAAGTATCAAGATTCAAAAATGCAATAAGGAATATACCTAAAGTGCGGGAAAACACAACACAAGCAAAAATCCACAATACTCCGACAAGAATCAATGAGAAGGAAACATTGAATTTGTATAATGAATGCTGAAAAATCTCTGCTACAAAGTTCTCCCACAGTAAAACTCACAAGTTTGCAATATGAAAAAAATGAGCAAAAAAGAAGAGACCTCAAAACGAGGAGAAAATACAATAAATGGAAGCCCGAAACCCTAATTCGAATATGAAAAATATGCATGAAATGAAAGACTCAAAACTGCTCCAACTTGTGAAGAAACCCATCAAAATTGCCCTCAATTCCATGTATAACTGATAGATGACTGAAATCTGCCTCCAACTGCTCAAATATCACCTAAAGAAATCAAATATCATATTTACACTATATTTTACATATTATGTGCATATATATTTAAAAAGTAACATTTCACTTTAATGTTTTTAAATAAAACATTAAAGTAAATCTCAACATTAAATTAGACTATGAAGTACATAAAGTCACTTAAGTGAAATCAAAAGGCCACTCAACATTAAATTATAACATAAAGTGCAGTGTAATGACTTAAATCACTTAGGTGATAAAGTAACTTAAAAACATAATGTAAAGTCATTCTAAGTTATATTTTTCAGAAAGTGCAACTCAACATTAGAATATAAGGCCAATATTTTAAATATGCAATGGGACTTGGAGAATGCACTTTTTGGGCACTTAAACTTTGATATCTTTTGACTAATAACTCCGATTAAGCCTCAAGAGGTATTGAATCGAAGGAAAAATTGAAAGCAAGAGATTCAAGGAAACAAAAAGGCTAAAACAATCTAAACAAACACTCAAAAACACAAAAGGGGACTTTGAAGGCCTTAAAAATCAAGTATAAGCTAACAAACTAGAAAACTAAAAAAGACTTGACGAGAACCTTCATTAAAACAATTCATTATATGGATTGGGAAGGATTGGTTGATCAATCTTGGCAAATCAAATAGTGAATTATCTCAGAAAAATGTGAAACACAATTGGAAAAGTTTCATACTGTTAGCAGAGTTCTCTTGTCTCTATTTTTTTATGGTTCCATTTAATTGCTCTTATTGTTTGTTCTTCTTGCTAAAGCCATGGATAATATTCGTCATCTAAAAGGAAGTCCTTCAGTATTCAATTCTTAAAAAAAAAATCTTCCTGAACACTATTTTGGAAGGGTAGATATTTTATATATTCATTTAGAGAGAGATACATTTATATCAAGTATTCTTTTTAACATTAGATATGTAAAAGATTTGTAAGAACTTGTGACAAGGTGTTTTCAGGGACAAAAGGGAGTTTAGTGGTGGTTCTATTTTAATGGAGTGAGAGATTGTAGGAGTTTTCAGAGTGATAGAGGATAAAGAACAACCATGTTTGCATTTATGTCTGTCCATATTTGAAGATGTGCTCTTCATTGCAAATCCAATGGGTAGTTCACCAATTTGCATCCTTACACGGACTTCTTCTCCATTGCCTCCTCATGTTGTTGAGACAAACCCAGATACAAATATTATTGCACATACTATCACAACATCCCCTATCCCACCACCATGTTGCTTAATGTACTTTCAGCTTTCAATGCTTCTTCATCTAATGAGGATATTGAGGAATATCAATGTGAAGAGATCAAAGAAAAAAAAAAGGATCAATTGTAATCTTTGAATAAGTAGGTGAATACAAGGCCCGTCAAAGTACTAACAAAGATTGGTCGAAATTAGTGAAAACGGAGTTGCAAGAACTATCTACTAAAGTGTCACAAGGAGTGTGGGTCTGTTTATGACTCAAAGCCTTGTCGAGTTGGAGTTCAGTGAAATCAACACTATGTGTGCACCCATGATTGTGGGAATTTAAACAACACTATTGGAGAAACATTCGTGGGTTTTCTATAATTTAAGAAGGCATTGGATGGAGGTTTCAAGCTTCGCCAACCTTCTTTATTTGGTTATGCATATCTATCTCCTCATTTTCATTTTCTTGTAACAAACACCAATTGGATTTATGCACGTTGACATTCTGGATAGTCGGATGAAAGTGATTTTCCCATTTCACTTTCAAATCTGTTATACTCTCAGTAGATGGTGAGACAACAAGATGTGTTGTGAAGTTCTCGGTCTCTATTTGATGGTTCAAAAGGAAACACCATCGAATAGAACTTATAGTACAGACTCCACCTCCATCACTTTCAGATGAAAGTATATAAATTATTACATTTAACAAAACTAAGTGGAGTACACATGTTTTGGTGAACACTCAGAAAAAGATTTGACATTGTTTGGTTTACACAATTTGATTTCAAGCAGAACCGAACACTCATTTTGATACGATTTTAAAATCCTGCCATTGTGGGCACTCTGATGTATGGTTTGAATTTGTCATTACTGTTTGGTGTTATTTGAAAGAGTTAAGCCTTAGACTTACAAAGACACGACTTTTAAAGAGAGAAGCGAGATCTCTTTCATTTTGCATCATGCTTTCTTGGTGTTTGCTTCCTTGGCTCTATCATTGTGTCATTGTTTCTATTTTGTTTGGCATCATGCTTTTTTGGCATTATGCTTTATGTGTTCTTGGCTCTATTCATTCGGCATTCTATCCAGGAATGTTAAAGCATTGCTACATTGCTTAGATTCGCCTCCTAATATGTTATGCTTATTTTTCTTTTTCTCTCAAACACTAGATGTGATAATTCTCCGGGATTGATTGTTATCATGTAGTGATTTAGAATCTTCATTTTGATCTTCTTGTTTGTGTTTTGGTATCACAGTGCATGCATGTGCCTAGTTTGCTCAAAGGTTGATTTTGTTAACATTACATACAGCTATATTGGCTGTGTTGCTTACTTACATTGGTATCATACAGATTGGGTGGCATTTGCATATCCTATGTTACAAATGGTTCAAATAAAATGGTGCGCTAGAGACAACTAAGATGTAGTTTCATTGCATTGGTTGAGCTGAGGTATTTAGAACTTGTGTTGAGGAGTGGGATGTTGAAATTCTTGCAAGAGTTGGACAGTGAGATGAGTCAGTCTGGTAGCGATGGCAGAAATTTTTTATGGATCCTTCCTGTGAGAGTTGGAGCCAATCTGTAGCTGCAATATAAAAGCTCTGTGTTGATTAAAAGCTAGTATTAAAGAGTTATGCTATAAATGCTTCTATTTAGTCTTGTAGTAAAAGGAAAGACTAATTTAAAGAAAATAACTTTTTGAAGTTGCAAATTTTGGTTTGACACCAATATAGAGATAAGTATTCCATTATTATAAATCATGAATTTTAAAATAACTGGAAATAGTATATGCAATGGCATTGATCTCTATGATTGATTGATCTTAATCTCTATTGGTTGCAAGACACAATGGGACTATGTAGGTTGGATAAGGATGTTGCTTTAGAGGGAGTTATTTTAGCTTCAGAGGGAGGTTTTAATTTGTCATCCTTATTGCAGTGATCAAAGTAGGATTGAGAGGGAGTCCTTATAAAATCCCTGCCATTCTTGCATATGTTGTTAATATTTTGGTATTGTAGATTTTGAGACTCTTGTTGGAAAAGAGTTTCAGTTGTTATTTCCTTTCTTGTGATTCTTGCGTTGAGGCATATATAAAATTGTGAAATACAAAAAATTGTAAGGACAACATGACAACTCTCACTTATGGGAGACTCATAATGAGCATGATTTAGAGAGAGTCCATGATGTCATCACATTGAGAGATTTTGTGATGGGAATTGAAAGTCATGTTAAGAGAGTCCTTGAACATATCACATTGACAGAATCTGTGATAAAATGTTGATCGTAAACCTTACTATCTTGTCATGTTCAGAGATTCCATGACAACATCATGTTGAGAGGTTTGTGATGAAAGCTGGTTATAATCCTTGCAGGCTTGTCATGTTGAGAGATTCCAAGACAGCATTACATAGAGAGAGCCCATGATGTAAGGGTCTTGCAAGAGTGTCGTGTTGAAAGATTTCATGACAACATCACGTTGAGAGAGTCCGTGAAGAAAGTTGATTGTGATTCTTACAGGTTTTTCATGTTGAGTGATTCCATGAATTATGTTTTTGTTTAAGGGTCCGTTTGGTTCGTGGAATTGTAGAAATCTTGATTTCTACAATTCTTGATTTAGCGAAATCAAGGTTTTGCAAATCTTCATTCCTATTTTGGGATTTTACTTGAACTGCTTGTTTCACTCGAAAGATGAGTGGGAAGACACATTTTTATGTCTAAGCTTGGAGTCACAAGTAGACTCCAAAATGTGGTCCAATCTATTGCGTTTACACTCCTCAAAAAGCATAACCAAGTTTTGATTTTCAATTCCTACTTGCTAGTAGGAAGTCTGAAATTCTAATTCCATTTTGCCAATTTTGGAACAAATGCAAAAAATTTCAAATCCAGATTTTGACAAAGCCAATTCCTGTTATCTTCCATGAACCAAACGGACCCTAAGAGTCTATGTCAATAGAATTTATCATTGACATTTTTGGTTGCAGCCTTGTGTGTCTGATTAGCTAAAGATCTCTCTCACTAAAAGGGAGTGCTGAAGATTGTAGCTGCGATAGAGATCTTTATCTCTAGAAATATGGGCGTTATTATCATTATGGTCACCTTCATCAGCTGACAAGGACATTTACGATAATAATTGTAATATTAAATATAAAGACATATGTCATAGGACATGCGTTGAGGCATGGAAATACGAAGAGTTGTGTATTTAAAAATGAAGAGTCATGTTTTGGGAAATTCAAGAGAACTTTGGTTGTAATGTGAAGAGTCTCTCTATTTCTTATAAATATCGCATCAAGCGAAGAACACTATATACTTAAACATTTTATTATCAATAAAGTGATTTTTTTGTTTTGTGGTTGGGTTTTCCCTTCAATATTAGAAGATTTTTCCTAGGGTAACTTCTAGTGTATTTTGTATCTATTATGTTTTCACCAATGTTTATCATTTATTTTTGGGCAAAACATAACACGGGAAAAGACTATCAGTTCTTATCCCAAGGACAATGAAAATCCTTTCATGGAATGTTGGGGACTGTAATGCCCCTAACAAAGTTCGTTTATTCAAGCGATGTCTTGATCAGACTCGACCTAAAGTTATTCTCTTACAAGAGTAAAAGTTAAGTGGACAAGATTTGGATGTTTTTAGCAACTAGTTTAGGCAATGGCATTGCTCTTTTGTTGAGCTCAAGAACCCTCAAGAGGACAAGGCCTAGTTTGGAATCTAGAAGTTAATGACATTATTGTAATAGCCTTCGCGGGTTTTTGGTACTTGGCTCATGTAGTTTTTAAACAATTGAATGGTGGCTTTGATCTCTTAAATGTCTTTGGCCCTACAAGCAAAGGTGGTTTACTGGATCAATGGGAACAAATTTCAAATATTCTTTTTCAACGTCAAGACAACTTTTTTGCCATTGGACAGGATTTTAATTTGATTCTTCGCCCAATTGATAAATTAGGGGGTCTAGGCTAGGAGAGTGCAAAGCAAAGGAACTTCAATGACATTGTTACTCATAATAATTTGGCCGAAATTCCTTTCCAGTCTAGGGATTTCAACTATACGAATAGAAGGCATGGCTTTTCAAACATTGTTGATAAGCTAGATAGGTTCTTCATAGCATTCTACAAACATTCTACCTATAACAGGGTCGGATCACTTCCCAATCAACTTATGTATTGTGGAAGGTGTCATTCTAGATTGTTGCCCTTTCAAATTTGAAAAGATGTGACTTTGGTCTAAAGGTTTCAAAGAAATGATCCAACATCGGTGGCTGATATCTCCACAGTGGGAAGGTAATAAAGCTTTTAATTTTTTTTAAAAAATTCAGTTCTTAAAGGATCATCTAAAAAAGTAATATAGAGTAGTTTTTAAAAATATCCTTACAGAATAATTGAGAATTGAAAGTGAGCTCAAAGATCTTAATGAAAAAATTATCAAAGATGGTACGATTAGTTTTGACTTTGACGCTAAGAAGTCTCTGAAGGAAGAATACATGGAAATCCCAAGAGATTTGGCTTCAAGAAGGGGACAGAAACACCAATTTTTTTCTTAACTCGGATAAATCTACCTCTATCAATAATTAAGGACTCTGTTGACAATCTACTATTGGAGAAAGAGGTTACTCACAGAGGTGTTAGGTTTTTCACTTAAGGGTTTAGGGCAAAGGATGCCATCTTTCATGATCCTAAAGGTATTCTCAAATTGATTTCACTAAGTGTCAATGAGGCTCAAGATAAGATGTTACATGACAAAGTTTCACTCCCGGAGATCAAATCTACTCTTTTTGGAATGGGTGGGGATAAAGCTTCAGGTTTGGATGGTTTCCCGGCTTTTTTTTTTCCAAAAACTATGAGACATTTTTGCCCAGGACATTTGGGAGGTAATTGAGGAATCAAGAAAAGGGGGATTTATCCTTACGGGTCTAAATAGCTCCTTCATTGCTTTAATTCCAAAGAAGAAGGAGACTCGAACATTTGAGGACTTTAGACCGATTGCTCTATACAAAACTATTTACAAGATCATTTCCAAAGTTATTGCAAATAGACTCAAATAGTGTTACACTCTGTCATCTCAGTGGAACAGAGTGGCTTTACACCAAATAGATCAATTTTAGAAGGTGCTATAGCTGCACCTAAAACTATTTACTCAATATAACAAGCCTGGGCAAACAAAATGTTGGTCAAATTAGACATCCAATGCGCATATGATGGAGTCAATCGCTCCTTCATATTTGCAGTACTTCGTAGAATGGAGTTTGATGCCAAATGGTTTCAATGGATAGAATCATGTATAAGCATGCCAAGATTCTCCATTATAATCACAAGGTTTTTTTGAAGGTACAAATGGCATCAGATAGGGTGATCCTCTCTCCCCCTTTTTATTTATTATTATGGTGGAAGTCCTGGGTAGATTGATTACAAACAGAAGGGTTACTGATAGTTGCTCCACTTTGATATAAACATAATGTAGTCTCCATATCCGAAACAACTCACCAAGTCTTTGTAGTGTCAATGCAATATTGAAGCCGCCACCTAGATCCCACATCAAAGTATGGTACATTCCTTATGGAATGTAGAAATGGACCACATCATCACCATAAAGAAACCATTTGTTAATGCAGATCATCCTAATGTAGTGAGGGATGAATCCTCATATGCCAAGAAATCCACACAAATGGTCACTCGATCTCGCTATCATAACTCAAACTAGCAACCAACATGATATCAAACATATTATCCAACCAATGCTAATCCAAAGAAATCACCCCATATTCCAACTATATCCAAATGAAAAACCTTTTTGTACTCTCATACTACTAAATCATGGAAGTACTAGATGCCAACTCAGGGAATGCTATATGATTCTAACCAGGGGTGCTACTAGCCCAACTAGAGTCAAGGAACATGAGGTCACCAATCAATAATCATAACGCTATCCTACTGAGAAAACAGATGATACAACCAACGATAAGCTATGAATATTCTTAACAACCATCATAGACAACTCATGAGTGGCCAGCCCACTAAGATGGTTGACAATACAATCATCATTATCATCACGAAAGTGATTAATAACTAATTTATCTGAATTGACCACTCTATGATCAGCACCTTGCAATGAGTGGTGGCTGTCCCAAATATGGTGAAGACGAAAAATTCACTTGATGGGCAAATAACTTGGCTTGTCTTGCCCTTTCTAACCAAAATTCATATAGTTTTTGAGACTACTTTATCTCTGCTGCTCCAAAGTGTTTGAATCATGCCCATTGATTACATCATGTGTTCCAATAATGGCAGAACCTATATTACTCACCTCCAAGTGACTAGAGGCTGCAATGTCATTAAAATTGAGGATTTATCACTGCTGTTAGAAATCAAAAAATTAGGAATGATCTCTTCGCCTTTATCCACGCTTTTCCAAGTCTTAGCCATGAAAAACAAACATATTCCTAGCTACCCCAATCTTGGTTTCATTCATCAATGCCCTAAGTACAATATGTTTACCCATATAAGTAAACTCCAACTCCACCTTGTTGAAATCTTGGACATACCTTACAAGAGATATCAACTATTGCACACGAAGTACCACATCCATAACTCCGCCAATACCAACCACAAAGTAATCATCTATGAAGGAATAATTACCCAATGCAAGGCATAATGTTGGTATACTTCTTGTGCAAACCATTAATGAATCATCTCCTAGCATGACAAAGAATCCATCACCTTTCTCTACCTCCAGCCCCATATTGACCACAAAGCTCTCATTAATGAAACTATGAGTAGCACCACTATCTACGAAGCATAACACCCATTGCTCCTTAACAATTCCCTCCAACATGAAAGGCTGCTAACTAGGAACACCAAAAATAGTCACAATGGTACCACACATGCCTCAACACCCTCATCATTATTGCCCTCAAAATCTATGTCTGAAATGTGCTCATCCTCAACATATGAATGAACCTTGATAAGATGCGCCTTGCCTTTTCTAAGGCATTTGTGTCATGGCTCCCATGGCTCCTTACATGTAAAACATAACTTCCCCAACTCTATGAAACTCTTGATCAAGCATAGGAGGTGGCAGTTCATTCTTAGCACACGTAGAGGGCCTCAGGAATAACTTTGTACTCTTGGAGGGCTTCTTATCATACTGGGAAGAAGAGGGTGGTGGTGTAGTGTTCAACTCCAATGTAGTCTCAATGACCTCCTCCAAGATCTTGGGCTTAAAAGCTCTCAACAAACCCCCTAATCTCTCATGCAATCCCTCTATGACGAGCATCACAACACACGTAAGTGGCATCTCTGAAACCATGACTGCAATGTGCTGAAACTCATTAATGCAAGTCTCAACATGACCCATCTACCTCATCAAAGCTAGATCTTTGTAGTATAACTCAACGCCTTTCCTATCAAATCTAGCAATAAGTTTCTCTCTCTAAGAGTGTATGAAGTCATGGCTATGCCACCAATCATATGCAACCCCCTCCAAATGTAGCATGACAAACTGTATAGCTTTCTACTATGGTATAGGCTTAAATGTAAAGAATATATCCAACTTCTGCACCCAAGCCCATGCACACATCTTCCTATTGCCATCAAATGGAAATAATGTAGTTGTTAGCTCGCTTAATATCCCCAATTTGTTGTTGTCTAAACCATCTATCTCCTCTAGGCCTAACTTGTCTCAGCATTGTGCACAATATTGGCCTAGTGGATATGCATCTCTAACATGTTGAGGTAAGGCACGTCACTTATCTATAGCTGTCATCATTGTGTCCTGAAATCCAACACAATCCAAAGGTTTTGTCGGTGCATGTTCCTCTCTAGGAGGGAAATGTGGTTGTAAAGGTCTATGAATTGTGCATGTGTATATACTATCTTGTCTAGGAAACAAATGTGCTATCATCTATTAAAGAGACCTACTGCTCAATGACTACCAACAACTAATGCTGACCTACTCCCTCTATCACGTCTACCACGCCTATCTCTGTGTCTAACCCATAGTTCAAAATAGTGTGGAGAAGTGGTCAATATACCTACTTCTCGCAAGAAATTGCGCCAGGCGAGAAAACTTAACCTTGACGATAAAACAAAAAATTCTCAAGAAAAAGAACTTCTCACAGACGATGCTAGTAAAATTGGGATGCCCAATGAGTTCCCTAAATTGATTTCATTTGCACTTTTAAGCATTTGGAGGAGAGAAGGGTTTTGGAGGAGACAAATAGTGTTTGGCAGCATTGTAGACCAATTGCAAGTGTATTTGAAGTGGGTTCACAGCTCTTTTCAAGTAAATCCGGATTCACAAGTAAGTTTTCTAAACTCTTTTCTTTAAAGTTCAAAGTCGTTTTGTCTTAACTTAGTTGCATCTAACTTTATTGAAACTCTAAAATATTGTTTGCAATGTTCTCTAACATGTTTTAGAGTGTAATGAATAAGATCTAACACCATGTTTTTGCATTTTTTTAAAAAAAATTATAGTTTTCTTGATATTTCATAACCTAACATATTTTCAGTTTTTTTCTTTCAAGTTTCAGCTTGTATTTAAACTTATTTAAAGTTTTAATCTAATTTAGTTTGTTCCTAAATATGTTGATTATATTTCAAAATTTGTGGCTTCAATTTATATTTTGTATGTGTAGGTTGATTTTACATTAAATAGGAAATATAGATTCCTCTACAATTGGGTCAACGGCAACATCTGCCAATGGCCCCATAGGCACATGTCCATCTAGATTTGTAGGCACATGCCCTAAAGGGGCTAGAAACAAGGCATGAAAATATGCCTTTGAAGGAACCAAGTATAATAGCATGATATGCATAAAATGCAAAAAACAAATTCGTGAAGGCATATCTCGTTTGAAGTACCACCTTGCCAGTATAAAAAAGCGTGACACAAGGATTTGTGATGCGACCATTGAGGAAATAAAAAGAGAGATGTTTGCCTTGCTCGGTACCCAAAAAGAGAAAAAGTTGAATAGGGAAAGGGCAAAACCAGCCATGAGTGCAACCGTTTCCAAATTGCAAGGTATGGTTACTTTTTAAGAATCATTAATTATTTTCTAATCACCGATGTTAGTTTGGATTATCCTAAAACAATGATCATAATGAAATGATGTGAGTTGTGACCAAGTATCTCACTCACCCTTGATGAAGAAGCAAGAATAGTTGAGGGCATATTGGGCTCTCTTCGTGGCCCATGGATCCATACACCTACCTATAATGTCCACTTAGCTTCCACTTCTGTTGGTTCTAGTAGACCACAGAAATCTTCTCTTTATGGTTTTTTTGTGCATAGAAACACACATGGAGCACAACCATCACTGGAGGGTACTAGATGGAACAGTGATGTGCATCAACAAGTTGACATTCAATGTGTCGATTTTTGGTTTTTTAACATCCCTTTCAATGTTGCAGCAAGTCCCTATTTTCTAAATTTTTTGATTGGTTGTATAGTGGCAGGAAAGGGCTACAAGGCGACTACTCCTACAGACTTGAGTACAAATAATAACAGACAATGCAACGGCATATGTGGCAGCGAGTAGGATCTTACAAGATAAGCATAGCACACTCTTTCTGTCTCCTTGTGCAATGCATGTTATTAGCTTTCTTTTGGAGGATATAGGGTAATTGGATTGGGTGAGACTGGTTATAGAGGATGCAAGGAAGTTAACAAAATATATCTACAGTCACCCTTGGGTTCTTCACTTGATGAGAGAATTCACCCAAGGGAAGGAGTTGATTAGACCCGCAATCACAAGATTTGCAACAATGTCCTTAACATTGCAAAGTCTTATTGCTTCTTTGAATCCTTTGAGGTAGATGTTTGTGAGTCAACCATCGCTAGATTCAAGTTATTCAAAGAAACCTAATGGACAGAGTGTTGCACACATTATCTTTGATAGTCACTTTTTTATCTAGCTACAGAAACCGTGGAGTAAACTTGGAAACTTCAAAAGTTGAATATTTAAGTTTTTTATATTCAATAATCAAGTCTTTCCTTATTAATTTATAACCCTACTCTATAATTAATGATAATTGTTTTCTACGTTTCAATAGTAGGTGGCAAAGCCCTTGGTTAAAGTTCTCCACTTGGTAGATGAGGAACAAACCCCAATGGGATATCTTAATGAAGCAATGGATAGGGCCAAAGAGGCTGTAAGAAATCAATATAGAGGGAACAACCCAAAATTTGAGACCATAAGGGAAATTATTGATAGGAGGTGGAGCAATCAGCTCCACCAACCCAATCATGTAGCAGGGTATTTCCTCAACCGTTGTTTTCACTTCTCTTTGTCGTATCCAAATGTCAATGGAGACGTCATGGAGGGCTTCAGTGATTGCATGTTGAGGATGGTACTCGAGGTTGAGGTGAGAGACCTCATTGTGGCCCAAATGGAAGTGTATCAAAATGCTACGGGTAAGCTATTCTCCTTAGACATGGCAAGGATGGGCAAAATCACTCAGACCCCAGATCCAATACTTGGAAATTGGAGTCTTTCACATGCATGATAAGTAGATAGGTACTAAGTTACAAAAACTTGTTCTCGCCTTACTTTCTAACTCTTTAATATTTATCTTGTAGATGCTTGGTGGCAAAATTGAGGTGGAAATGTCCGAAAAACTTGCCCTTTGCATCTTATGTCAGCCATCTATCTCATCCAATTGTGAGCATAATTGGAGCTTATTTGAAGCCCTTCAAACAAAGAAGAGGAACAAGTTGGCACGAATATGCCTAAATGACCTCTTCTTTGTGCAATATAACCTTAAGTTGTACATAAGAAAGCTAGAGTGAACACCAATAGAGCCACTTGATCAAGATGGCATAGATCCTTATGGTGATTGGATTGCACAGGAGCAGACTCCATTGTTCACAGAGGATGACATATATGATTTGGAAAGGCAGGCTATGGAGGAGGGTGGCTTTCCACCAGGTCTAGATGACATTTAGTATTACAATAACAGATAAGTCGTCTATTATTAGTTAATGGTTATCTTGTAAATATCTTAAGCTTTAGTTTGCTTTCGTTTTTTGCTTTTTCTAGAATAGAATGTTTCTATTCTTTACGATCATTCTTTTGTATAAATTGACCTCTCGGTCTCTATTAATAACAAGCAAGTATTTACCAATTACCTCGTAATATGGTATCAGAGCATATTTCTTAATTTTTTTCGAAAATTATAATTTCCTTTCCGAAATTATTAGAGCAAATTTTCAAAATAATTCTGTGATCCTTGCTTTCTAAAAACCCTCAGATTTTTGACTAGGGTTTTTGTTGAGGTTTTTGCGTCTAGTTTCTTCTAGAAAATCGCATTTTTTCTTCTCTGTTGTTCTGAGACGACTTCAGCCGCTGGATTTTCTGCATCCCGAAGCGATTTTCTGCATCAAAAAAAAATCCTGTCTCCCGCGCGCTTTTCTACTACCCACGATTGGCTGGAAATGGGTCTACAAAATCAAATACAAATTAAATGGTACTTTGGTTAAGTACAAAGCTCGTTTAGTGGCGAAGGGCTTTTCTCAGCATCAAGGCATTGATTATGAGGAGACCTTTGCTCCTAGTGCAAATATGAGCATCATCAGATTAGTCCTAGCCATGGCAGCACAATTTGGTTGGAAGGTCCATCAGATGGACATAAAAAGTGCTTTCCTGAATGGTGATCACCATGAAGAGGTCTACATGATGCAACCTCATGGTTTCAAGGTTGTTGGTAAAGATCATCAGGTTCTCAACTTGGTAAAAGCTCTCTATGGTTTGAAGCAGGCCCCTCGGGCCTGGTACATCAAGATTGATAAGTACCTCAGTGATCAAGGCTTCAAGAGGAGTTCTTCAAACTCAAATTTGTACATCAAGACTACTGATAGTGACATCATCCTTCTGGTTATCTATGTGGATGATCTGATCATCACTGGCAGTTCTACATCTTTGATTCAGGGAATCAAACAACACTTATGCCAGTCTTTTGATATGACTGTCCTTGGGCTCATGCATTATTGCTTAGGTGTTGAAGTTTGGCAACAATCTTCTGGTATATTCATCTCTCAGTCCAAATATGCCAAGGCCCTGTTAGACAAATTCCGAATGCAGAATTGCAAACCTGCATCTACACCTATGGAGAAAGGTCTCAAGTTATCAACAAAGTCTGATTCTCCTTCTATTGATGATACTACATACAGGCAACTAGTAGGCAGCCTCATCTACCTCTCTGCTACTAGGCCTAATATCAGCTTCGCAGTCAGCTATATTTCACGCTTTATGACAGCTCCTAAGGCTAATCATTGGCTGGCAGCAAAGCATGTGCTTCGTTATGTGAAGGGCACTTCAGATTATGGACTTTTGTACTCTCAGAGTTCTAGTCCTAAACTCAGTGGGTTCACAGATTCAGATTGGGCAAGCTCTGTTGATGATAAAAAGTCACCATTTGAATGTGTTCAATTTGGGATCCGGTGCAGTCACATGGACCAGCAAGAAGCAATAAGTAGTTTCTCTCTCTTCTACAGAGGCTGAATACAGAGGGATTGTTAAGGCAGAATGTGAAGCTGTTTGGCTTTGTCGGATGCTTGGGGATATGCAGATGTCACCAACAGGTCCAACTACTCTGTTTGTTGATAACGAAGGCATTATCAAGTTAGCACGGAATCTAGTCTTCCATTAACGGACCAAGCATGTGGATGTTCATTGTCATTACATACGACAGCTGGTTGAAGACGGGACTATAGATCTGCAGTATGTTCCTACCTCAAATCAAACTATAGACATTCTCACCAAGCCTCTTGGTCCTGATAAGTTTGTCAAATTTAGAGGATAGCTTGGTGTGTTTGATAGATTAACCATTAAGGGAGGGTATTACAATAATAGATAAGTCGTCTATTATTAGTTAATGGTTATCTTGCAAATATCTTAAGCTCTAGTTTGCTTTCGTTTTTTGCTTTCTCTAGAATAGAATGTTTCTAGTCTTTACGATCATTCTTTTGTATAAATTGACCTCTTGGTCTCTGTTAATAACAAGCAAGTATTTACCAATTACCTCGTAATATTTAGGACATTGATAGTGAGGACACTAGCAGTGAGGATTCAGATCATGAGGAGTGATTGTCAACGCCAGCACCAGCTACATTATAGAGGACTGCTAGGGCTAGACCCGCTAGACCCCCTCCCACTCCCATAGTTTTTACTAGAGCTCCTGGGAAGGGGAAGAGGAAGATATAGACTGGTTTCATACGGTACTTGATATTTGCATTTGCTTATCATTTTACAAAGACAATTTACTATTTGTAATTTGCTTCAAAGTTCAAAGTCTTTGACTATGGCTGCCAACCATCGACATTCCACATAAGGATGCTATTTTGTTACTTATTGCATTTACATATATCTAGATCAGCTTGTTTGGTCTGTCTTCTCATTTACTGATTCATTAGATGCATCCCCCTATCGCTTTTTGTGAAAAAATGCATTTCTAATTAACTTTAAGTCATTTTTTAAATTGCAAATATTTTTCCAAGAAGTTTCCAATATTTGCCAAGAACAAGTTTTTTGCTTCACCGATAGGTAGTAGACAAAAACTATGGTCTAACCAACTCCAACTAATCAAGTGTGTCATGTAGCCTATCCAGCACCTTGTTCTCTGTGGTTGAGGGTTAATGAGGGTCCTGAACATCTCCCTATCAAGGTCATCCTGTTGGTTTGTCTAGTGCCATCATGTAAGTCACCCATGTCGACAAGATCCTTTGTACGCAACTCATCATGTGCCTATGCTCTCCTACGGAAGTAATATCTATAAGTATCAAATATACCCGAATGCATAGAGCTGAATCTCTAAACCCTCAAGGTGGAAGAATGGTTGCTTTGATACCATTGAAAGATGCCAACTATGAACTTTTGTATAAATACTAAATTTTGTTTGCTGATTGTCTATGACTAGGCATATGCTCTCTTTTTTTGTGGTTTTTTCTCTTTCTGATTTTTTTTTGTGTTTTGGTAGTTTTTAAAATTTTGGGGGGTTCTTTAATAGAATGAGATGCAATGAACAATTTGACTACAGTAAAATAACAACTGCAAAACAAATTTAGACTAGTCTGAAACAATCTGATTTCTGATTACGACTAAATGCATATTACAAGAGTCTAGACCAGGAAATTATTGAAAAGAATGTCTGTTAATGAATGTACATGCGGTAAACTTAGTAGCAGACTGTTATTTTAATTTCAGACTTCTGATCTGATTGCTATGACAGGTAGATATCAGCCATCACAATGCAATAATAATGTTCGAACTTGATAAGGAATTTTTGAATATGATATTTGACTTTGATCTGATATTCAAATGCAGAGATAGAACGATTTATTGTTTACAATGGTGCTATCTCTTGCATCCTCAATCGGATATATACAATCCTATGGCAAGTAGACATGCTTACTCAAATGATGAGACATGATGGTTCATTAACATTTGTTTCCAAGAGGCACAATTATAATCGGTTGTTTTTTAGTTAACTATAACTAACACAGGTCTCATTAGTGCTTAGTTTGTATTAACAAAATCAGATCGATCATTAAGGTAAATATAGATATAACCAATGCTAGATCGATAAGCAAAAGATAAATGAATGTTTCAAACTTGTCAAGGATGTGATCAGTCAGATCGCCGAAGGAAGGACAGTCAATTTGGATCATGAATATAATTATGTATGTATACATGTATGCATACATGGTTATCAGTTCCGCATTCTTCCAGGCTGACCAATGCTATCACATTTGACACTCCCTCTTAGCTAGGGAAGAGAACAAGGTATGCATAGTTTTAGATGTCACCTAGTACGTGATATCAAGGAGTATACAGAATATAAAGTACCATGATACTTGTATATCCTAGTTATGGTATGTGCACTAACACCATGTTGCATGATGTCTACCGTAACTTGTCATGGTATGTCCACGGGCAATATGTCACATAATGTCCACCATGACCATGATTATCTCATTAAGACCTGTTAAGAGTATAGGATCTCTGATAGATAAGCAATTACAAATATGTTTCTATAAATTCAGAATGAAATGAGCAGAATAACTTTACTTATCATCATGTATTTGTAGCAGGTACTGGAACTCTTCCTTCCTCAGCACTGGATGCTTATATTGAATAACTGTAAGACAAATATTGAATGATAATAGCAATGATATTATAATATAGGTATGCCTCTGCAGGAACTCGTATATTATTTTTTTGTTTTTTTATATGTTCACTGCAGGTTGTATGTTCTCACTTATATATATAATGAACAGGCATGACCCCGAAGAGTCATGCCTCTACATGGCCCAAGAGCCACGTAGGGACATGCCTCTTCGGAGGCATGTTTAACTTAACACACGATTGTTCATAATTGTTACCAATAACAATGAGCATAATTACGAAAGCAACAAAACACAGGTTTGAGACCCGGTGTAAGAATTAATGCTTGGACGCGGGTAATACCCCGACAATATCACAGTCGGGGATAACAAGAAGCTTGGTGTTTTAACCTTGATACGGGTAATATAAAACCCGATGAGATATCTGTAGTGAATGATGGGAAACCCGATAACAAGGTCTGTCATGAATAATAATAAGGTTCAACCATTCAAGTCGGTCAATCATAAAACAGACTTTACTGTCACAGTTTATATAAGTAAATATACATAACAGAGGTGTATGTATATGTACATGTATGCATACATAAGTATGAATACATGTATGTATCTATATGCCTCTGTCATGTATATCAGACAGTGGTGCATGAATACTTCTTTGTAATATATGACAGATATCAAAGTCAGAACAAATTGCTTATATCTCTGAAATGTAATAATAACATCATAGAAGATTCAAATTTACTTCTCCTAATACTAAACATCAACACTCCCTCTTTAGCAAGGGAGAAGAAAAGAAATTAGTCAGAGTTATCTTAATAAGCAATACTGCATGAATAGTAACTGATCTCTACTTGCACTTAAGCAATGTCTAGAGGTAAGCCAACGATAATCTCTACTTGCACTTGAGCAATGTCTAGAGAAGCCCAAAAATAATCTCTACTATTTACAAGATCGTTACCTTGTAAATAATTCTAGATTACTGAATATGTCCATTAAAAATCATCACCTTTTATTACATATAGAATAGAAGAAACGAATAATCAATTCTTTTTATTTTAAAAAATTTCCATTACAAATAATCATACCAAGTCTTTCCCTGAAATATTTTAATTTCACTTTAGCAAGAGGTTTGGTAAGAATATCAGTTGTTTGATCATTTGTACATATATATTCCAATTGTATAACTCCTCGATTAACAATATCTCTGATGTAATGGAATGGAATTTTGATATGTTTAGAGTGATTGTGAAACACGGGATTAGAAAAAAGCTTGATACAACTTTGATTATCACAATGAATCACGATGGGCTTCAATGGTCTTTTGAAGAAATCAAAGAGCAACTTACGAAGCCATACTGCTTCTCTGGTACATAGGGAAGATGCAATGTACTCGGCTTCACTAGAACTCAAGGCCACAAAAGTTTGTTTCTGACTAGTCTAAGAGATCATACCAGATCCAATACTGAAACAGTATCCTAAAGTACTCTTGCGCTCAATAGAACTTCCAACCCAATCAGAATCTGAGTATCCAGATAGCTCAAGATTAACTGTCATATTTGATTCCCATTCCAATAGTACCTTTTAGATACCTCAATATGTATTTAGCTGCCTACAAATGTATCTTCTTAGGTGTGCACATAAACTGACTCAAAGTATGAGTTGCCTAACAAATGTTAGGACGAGTATTAACCAAGTACATTAAAGATCCAATAATCTGTCTATAATAAGTGGGATCCACATCTTCAGATTCATCCATATCATCTTTTAGCTTGTGTAAGTTTATCTCCATAGGTGTAGCAACTGGTTTGCATTCCATCATACCAAACTTGGTTAATATATCAATTGTGTATTTTCCTTGATTCAGTATAATACAGTTGTCTAGTTGCCAGATTTCTAATCCCAAAAAATAGTGAAGTAACCCTAGATCCTCCATTTCAATTTCAGCAAAGAGATCTTGTTTACATTTTTCTATCATGTGTTCATCACCTGTGATTAATAAATCATCAACATATAGTACAAAGATAACCATATCATCACCTTCTGTTTTGAAGTATAGATTAGGATCAGCTTCATTCTTGGCAAATCCTAATTTTAGTAAATAGTTATCTATTCTTTCATACCAGGCTCTAGGAGCCTATTTAAGACCATAAAGTCCTTCAATTTACAAACACGAGTCTGATGATCAAAGATACTGAACCCTTTTGGCTGTTCAACATAAACTTCTTCTTCAATCTTTCCATTGAGAAACGTGGTTTTGACGTCCATTTGATGTACTTTCCATCCCTTAGATGCAGCAATAGCTAGGATAGTTCTGACTGAAGTATATCTGGCAACGGGTGCAAAAGTCTCATCATAATCGATCCCTTCTTTTTGAGAGAAACCTCAAGCTACAAATCTTGCCTTGTATTTTTCAATACTTCCATCTGCAGCATGTTTAATCTTGAACAACCATTTAGAAGAAACAACAGATTTGTTTTTAGGTCTTGGTACAATGTCCCAAACATCATTTTTCAATATTGAATTATATTCCTCAATCATGGCTTCCTTCCAAGATTGATGTGAGAGTGCTTCCTTAACATTGTTAGGTTCAGATTTAATGAGTTCAGATAACAAAGCAACATAACAGAATTCATTTCTAGTTCTTTTGCTTTCTTGAATTACATCATCTGATTCAATTTGATTTTCAGCTAACATCTTTCTGGCCCAAAGAGGTCTCTTCTTATTGTTAAGGTTGACATTTTCAGATTCAGTATGATTTGACATGGAAGAGATGTCAGAATTTCCCTCCCTCTCAATTTATGTATCTTGATCTTCTTCAAAAATAGATTCATCATTATTAGAAGTCTTGAAGGCCGTGTCTTCTTCGAATATGACATCTCTATTGATCTCAATAGTTCTTTGTCCAGGAATGTAGATTTTGTACCCTTTTGAAATTTCACTATAACCAATGAATATCCCCTTCTTCCCAGAAAGCTCTAATTTGGTTCTCTTTTCTTTTGGAATGTGAATGCAAATTGGACATTCGAAAATTCTTAGATGACTTAAATTTGGTTTAACTCCGGTAAATGCTTCTTCAGGAGTGATGTTTTCCAATATAGAGTGAAGACA
Organism: Cupressus sempervirens; assembly: GCA_028749045.1. Lineage (NCBI taxonomy): Eukaryota > Viridiplantae > Streptophyta > Pinopsida > Cupressales > Cupressaceae > Cupressus > Cupressus sempervirens. The sequence goes on from CM053788.1 coordinate 451,911,962, forward strand.
ACAATTTTGAATGTGGACGGTTGTATTGGAAGCTTCAGCCTAAAAGGAGTAATGGAGGTTTTGATCATGTAACATGGCCTTGGCTAACTCAACAATGGATCTATTTTTTCTTTCAGCTATTCCATTCTGTTGAGGATTATAAGGTACGGAATACTCCCTTTTAATCCCAACAGAAATACAAAAGTTTTTGAAAATATTAGAAGTGAATTCACCCCCATTATCAGACCTAAGGATTTTGATCTTTTGTCCTGATTGATTTTCGACTAGGGCTTTAAACTCTTTAAACTTGGATAAGACTTCAAAAGACTCATTTTGTTTCAAAAAATAAATCCAAGTTCTCCTAGAGTAGTCATCAATGAAAATTACATAAAATTGACATCCATTTAGAGAGGGGACTAACATCGGACCACAAAGATCTGTATGAATCAACTCAAGTATGTTTTTAGATTTATGAACACTATTGAGAAATGAGTGTTTAGTGTTTTTCCCTAAGGCACACCCTTTACAAATACTTGAGTGATCTGAATTAAGATTTGGAAGACCTTTTACAATTTTACTTATAGATGCTAAAGCTCGAAAATTAAAATGACCTAATCTTCTATGCCAAATTTCCATGGAGTTTGTCTTATTTTTACTAAGAGTTAAGTTTAACTCTGGGTTTTGAAAATTACATAGTTTATAAAGACTTCCATCCCTAACCCCTATGGTTATAGCTTTCTTGATAGATGAGTTCTTAGTCCAGGATAGAACTTTATGTCCTTGAAATGCAATGTGGTACCCTTGATCAGCAAGTCCAGAGATGGAGACAAGATTTATTTTGATCCCTGGCACATAAAGAACGTTCTTTAGTTGTAGAGTGATATCAGAATTCAGTTGAATAGAACATGTACCAATGCCTTTAATTGGATGAGAGGAGTTGTCTCCAATAGTAACTTCTTCTGATTCATGATTTGAGAGAGTCTCAAACTTGTCTTTAAATCCAGAGATATGGCGAGAAGCTCCACTGTCTAAGATCTAGGTGTTGTGATTAGAGTTTAACTCACTTGAGAGAGCTACTATAAATGCATAATTTTCTTTGTCTGTCTTCTCATTATTCTCTTCTCTAACTTCTGCCAATGCTACTTGAAATTTTTGTTTTTCAGGACACACATAGTAGGAATGACCAAGCTTATCACATTTAAAGCATCTTACTTTGGACCAATCTCTATGTTTGTGAGATTTATGATTTTTATTGTTTCCCTTCTTGTTGTGATTGAACTTTCTTTTCTTGTTTGATTTCGAGTACGAAGCTTGGATGTGATTATCTTGATTTGAAATTAAACCTCTGGATGCTAATTTGGACTCTTCTTGAGTGCATTCATTCTTTAGTTGATCAAATTTTGGAAGTTCAGGATGAAAGCTTAAACTTCTTATGAAAGTTTCCCATGATAGTGGAAGTCCTCTAAGGGCAATCATACTTAATTCTTTATCATCTATTTGATTTTGCATAGTAGCCAGTTGATCCTTTAATTCGGTGATTCTAAGGAAGTAAGATGTAATGGATTCTCCATTTTTCATTTTTATGTATAGTAGATCTTGTTTCAAAGTGAGCAATCTACTTGTATTGTTAATTTCAAATGTACTTTGAATTGTAGAGAACATATCAAATGCAATTCTGAGATTTGCTATAGAAGGAAGAATATGATCTTTAACTGAATCTATGATTATTTTCATTGCCTTATTATTGTGCCTTTTCCATGTTGCTTTCTCAGATTCGTTTTCAGGCATAGGTAAAATAGTTTCAATGTAATTTTCTAATTCCATCTCCCTTGGAATTATTAAAAGCCTGGTTTTCCAAGATGAAAAATTTGAAGCTCCATCTAATCTATCTTCAATTCTTACATGGTTCAACATCTTTTAATGCCCTTTTAAAACTTTTATTTTCCTTTTAAATTAGACTCAAAAATTAATATTTGCAATGGTTTTCTTATCAGTACTGCTCTAATACCATGTTAAGAGTATAGGATCTCTGATAGATAAGCAATTACAAATATGTTTCTATAAATTTAGAATGAAATGAGCAGAATAACTTTACTTATCTTCATGTATTTGTAGCAAGTACTGGAACTCTTCCTTCGTCAGCATTGAATGCTTATATTGAATCACTGTAAGACAAATATTGAATTATAATAGCAATGATATTATAATATAAGTATGCCTCTGCAGGTACTCGTATATTATTTTTTTGTTTTTTTATATGTTCACTACAAGTTGTATGTTCTCACTCATATATATAATGAACAGGCTTGACCCCGAAGAGTCATGCCTCTACGTGGCCCAAGGGCCACATAGGGACATGCTTCTTCGGAGGCATGTTTAACTTAACACATGACTGTTCATAATTGTTACCAATAACAATAAGCATAATTACGAAAGCAACAAAACACAAGTTTGAGACCCGGTGTAAGAATTAATGCTTGGATGCGGGTAATACCCCGACAATATCACAGTCAAGGATAACAAGAAGCCCGGTGTCTTAACCTTGATACGAGTAATATAAAACCCGATGAGATATCTGTAGTGAATAATGGGAAACCCGACAACAAGGTCTGTCATGAATAATAATAAGGTTCGACCATTCAAGTCGGTCAATCATAAAGCTAACTTTACTGTCACAGTTTATATAAGTAAATATACATAACAAAGGTGTATGTATATGTACATGTATGCATACATAAGTATGAATACATGTATATACATATATATGTCTCTGTCATGTATATTAGAGAGTGGTGCATGAATACTTCTTTGTAATATATGATAGATATCAAAGTCAGAACAAATTGCTTATATCTCCGAAATGTAATAATAACATCATAGAATATTCAAATTTACTTCTCCTGATGCTAAACATCAACAAGACCAAATTGATCTGCAATAGTTATCAAGTCAGCATCATATCAATCAATTAGTCTAAGAGATGTTAACTATCAAGTTAGCATGATAGTAGACATTGTAAAGTCGTCACCTTACAATGTTGAATACAAGTGTACATTGTCAGAAAGATCGTCACCTTTTAGTATTATACAAAGGTGAGGCCGATGAAGTCATAAAGTCACACATATGACAAAAGAGTTTACACATTAAACATCTTAAAAACATATAATAGTACAAAAGTTTCAATGAATTACATTCAACCATACCAAGTTTCTTTCTGAAGTACTCCACTTTAACTCTGGAGAGAGGCTTAGTAAGGACATCTATTGTTTGGTTATTTGTACAAATATATTGAAATTGAATTGCTTTCCTTTCAACCATATCCCTCACGTAGTGATAAGGGATCTCTATATGCTTGGATCGATCATGGAAAACAAGATTAACTGAGAGCTTGATGCAACTTTGATTATCACAATGAGTACTAGTAGGTTTCAAGAACTTTCCAAACAGTCCCACAATCAATTTTCGAAGCCATGCAGCTTCTCTAGCTTCCATTGTGGGTGCAATGTATTCGGCTTCAATCGAACTTTGTGTCATAAAAGGTTGTTTCCTACTTATCCAAGAGATCATGGCGGATCCCAAACTAAAACAACATCCAAGCATACTCTTTCAATTAGTCACACTTCCGGCCCAATCCAAATCTAAGTATCCATGTAAGTCTAAATAAACATTCTTATATTTGAGTCCATATCCAATACCACCTTGTAGGTACCTCAAAATGTGTTTAGTAACAAGTAGTTGTATTTCATGTGATTCACACATAAACTAACTCAAGGCCATCACTATATGAAAAATGTCACATCGTGTGTTAACCAAGTACATCAGGAATCTAATGATTGTCTATAGAGGGTAGGATCTACAAATCTAGATTCAATTTTTGCTTCTTTCAACCTGTGTAAGTTTTTTTCCATGGGTGTGGACATAGGCCTATAGTTTAGCATTCCAAACCATTTCAAAGTGTCAATAGTATATTTCCCTTGATTTAGAAGGATACCACAGGTTTCTGCCAGACTTCCAATCCTAGAAAGTAGTGTAGTAGAACAAAATCCTTCATATCCAACTCTTAAGCCAAATCCTTCTTGCATTGAGCAATTAGGTGAACTTCTTTTGCTATCAGCAAGTCATCAACATATAGAATTAATATTTAAACATATCACCTTTAATAACTTTAAAGTAGAGATCTGGATCAGCTTCAATCTTAGAGAAACCTTCTCCTATAATGTGTAATGTTCCCAAATGTGTTGAACTCCAAACTAACATGCACTAGATTAGGATAGGCACACAAGGTGAGGTGTACAATTGGGCCAAGTTGATGTACAAACTGCTTGGGTCGTACAGTAGATGCCTGGATGTTGTACGGTGCTTTCATTGGAGACCGTACAGTAGTATATGAGGCTCGTACGGTTGAGGGAGCAACTGTTGGCCGTATGGGGAAGGCAATATGGGTCGTAAGGGTTTATGGTGAAATGGTTGTACAGTGAGGGGGTGTGTTGGTCATAAGATATGTTAGAGTAAAGGTCGTACGGTAAGATGAAGCAGAAGTACGAATGTGGAGTTGTCAGGTTGCTCGGTAGGGTAAGGTTGCAATACGGGGAAAATGGGCTCCATGTTGGATGAGGGAATGGTGTGCAGTTGAAGGGAAAACTCGATCATGCAATCCTAAATTTAGAGATCCAAATTCATTAGATAATACCAAACAAAAATGGAGATTAGAACACAAATAACCTTCAATTAGTGTTTGCCAAAAGATGGTGCTCCGATTTGCCAAATCCAAGCGAAGTATTATAGGCAACGGAATAGGATGAGGGTTGAATCCCACCGAAACCAAAATAGCCAAATAAGGAAAGTCTTTCACTTCCGCAATGGCGAACAACAGAGAATCTCAACGGGAATTCGCAATACAAAGAAATAATCCAAATTGCATACCAAAGACTACCTACAAGCCGTGCCTAAATACCCGTCAAGAAAAATCTTTCCTAGAGTGTATAAAGATAGCCAACAACGACGCTAACCTATAGGAACTAAAACAAAAATGGGTCCGAGATATAATAAATCAATTGGCCCATTGACAAAATTATAATCAATAATTTATTTTATGACGGGAACATTACATAAGGTATTTGTCAATTCTCTCGTACCAGACTCTAGGAGCCTGTTTAAGTCCATACAGGGCTTTCTTCAATTTGTACACATGAGATGTTGCATCATGAATCAAAAAACCGTCTATGTTACAACCCAATTTTGACTTAATTTTAAATTCTCATAGCTGTTAGATTGAATGGATTTTTTTTTCATAATCATGTGAAGTAGGTAGTTATTTATATCCGTCGTATTAACTGTTAATGAAGATGGTCGTTGTCCATTATTTGTCATGTGATTTTGGAATTATGGTAAATAATTAAATTCTTTTAAATATTTATATGAAAAATATTATGGACCTTGTTATTATTGTGGAAGTATTTCACGAGTGATTGTAGGAGAAGATGAAGGGGGGAAGCATTGCTAAATGGGATCAACAGAATGGGATACTAGTTTAGTCCAGTCATCAGGATTGACAGGTATGACCTTAAATTACCTTGGTAAGGACCTAGCGACTTGAACTTCGGAACACAACTGAAGGACCTACATGAGCTACTAAATAAATAATTTAAAACACAAAATAAATTAATTAGAATATAATATGTACCTCAAAGGATTTTGAATGATCTTTCACTATATTATTTTAATATATACCTATGTACGTACCCAAACATAAATATAAAGTGACACCATAATATTATTTTCTTTATAATATAATGATGTCACCTCACAAATATATCTAAATGTACATAGATAGATTTAAACCATAATATTTCCAATTTTTAACCTTCAAATCTTCTTTCATCATTTTATTCTTTTCTTGCTTATAACCGATTGAACACTTGGCACATTTATTTGGCGTCCAAGAGCCGAGACATTCTATTATGTTACGGCTTCTTGGAAGCCAAAGAGTCCTTTACCCTTTTATATATTTCATAAGATCAGGAGAGACGGAGATATACAAAAAAATCACATACTCGACTTCCTTTTATTATTCCCATTTTCCTTGCTCATTTCCGGCTACCATCAACAACCCGATACTTTGCAAATACCTTTCGAATTTCTGCAAGTTCCGTTCATAACCGTTGCATTATTTTAGCAATGTCATTCTTGTTAAAATCTGCCTTATATTAAGTCATGATTGTTTTTACACACTGTGGTTACGCCTGGAATCAAATTGAAGAAGAGTTGATACATAGGCATCTAGCAAGACTCTAAACATTTCCAGAATTATATCAGGTTATGTGGTCCATCAACCTCTAGTATTGTTATGAAATTTATTATCAGCTACTACTATATACCGAACTCCTTAGTAGTAGGCAGTTGTTATATAATCATCATGCTTAAGTATCAACAATTGACCCTCTTAAGAAGGAGTTGTTATCAAATTAGTAGTAAAGTATCCATGACATAGAATCGTGTTTTATATATGCCATTGATAATCAAAACCAAATGATATTTTCTGCAAGTCTTAAAGAACATATTTCTTCAAATCATAGAATGTGAAAAGCTGAAAACATATGATATTCATGATACAGTTGAGAATCAACAGACAAAGCCGAATTGCTCTAAGATTCTGAGCACCTAGGACTCACTGGCTGTATAGCCATGGAAAAGGTGAAGAGGTGAGATGGAATCTGCAATGACATGGCAGTGAAATCAAATATGATTCAATAAATCTAAAATATTTTTTACTTAATAGCTCATGCTTGTCCCTATTGTTTTTCCTCTATTGTCAAGCCGAGCGGTGGTGATCAAGTCATTGAACCCATCAGAAAAACCTTGGCCAAGGTCATCTAAAGGCATGTTTACCATCTAAAATCACTCGAAGTTAGTGGTGCCAGTTATTTAGACATGTCTATCCATAATTGTGCGAACATTCTAAACATGTCTATCATAGAATGTGAAAAGCTGAAAACATATGATATTCATGATACAGTTGAGAATCAACAGACAAAGCCGAATTGCTCTAAGATTCTAAGCACCTAGGACTCACTGGCTGTATAGCCATGGAAAAGGTGAAGAGGTGAGATGGAATCTGCAATGACATGGCAGTGAAATCAAATATGATTCAATAAATCTAAAATATTTTTTACTTAATAGCTCATGCTTGTCCCTATTGTTTTTCCTCTATTGTCAAGCCGAGCGGTGGTGATCAAGTCATTGAACCCATCAGAAAAACCTTGGCCAAGGTCATCTAAAGGCATGTTTACCATCTAAAATCACTCGAAGTTAGTGGTGCTAGTTATTTAGACATGTCTATCCATAATTGTGCGAACATTCTAAACACTAGAATGCTCAGGTGGCTGGACTAAAAGTATCCCAAGCCCGATCCCGGGGTAGCGAGGGTCTTTCTAATTCAATAGATTGCGTGGAGATAAGTATGGTCCATGGTTGAGAGGTTAAGCCTAAGTCAATGCTTCTCTTCTTATCGAAAGCCAAGGCTTGCACAACCAACTAAAGACTCATCGAATAATACTTGTATGTTTCCTTTTCTTCTTTTCATGTTAAGCATTTGCTTTACTTGTATGTAGAAAAAGATAGTTAATCGTTATTATAATTATAATTAAATTCAATTAAATTGATCATTAATACAATTATTTTTTAATCGTTATTCTAGTTATTTCAGTTGATCATTGATACAGTTATTTTCAGTTAATTGCTAATATGGTTATTACAGTTGATCATTGTTTCAGTTGATCATTGATATAGTTATCTCAGTTGAACATGGTTATTTCAGTTAATCGTTGATAGTTAAAACAGTTAATGTCCTATGAAAAGGAATTCAGTTATTTGTTCAATAATTTGTTGGGTAAAACTCTGTATAAATCGTCTTTGTTTTGTTATGAAAAACCTTTTGTTACAGTCTAGTTGTTCTAGACAGATTTCCTCTTCTATAGTCACGTTCAAGAATGTCATCTTTACATCTATCTGGTGTATCTTACAGCCCTTTGCTGCAACAATGGCTATAACTGCTCTAACAGACATATATCTCGTAACTAGTGCAAATGTCTCCTCGTAATCATTTCCCTCCTTCTATGAGAAACCTATTGCAACAAAACGTACCTTATGTTTCTCTATACTGTCGTCTGCAACATGTTTAATTTTGAAGAGCCATTTAGACCAAGCAATCGATTTCCCTTTAAGTCTAGGTACTATATCCCACACATCATTTTTTAGAATGGACTGATACTCTTCTGTCATGGTATCTTTCCATACTTAGTATTTAAGAGCTTCGGTTACATTAGTGGGTTTGAATTTGAAATCGCATTCAATAGTGATAAGTAGTTTGACAATATATTCGGCCTCTGACTCTCTAAAAGTGCCTTTCAATGCAGCGAAATTTTTGCTTCCTCAATAACCTTTCTAGCCCAAAGTGGTTATGTCCTTTTGTTAAAATTGGGATTTTGCTTCCTCTAAATCTCAGAACTACTATGGTTTTCATTAGGGTTTTCTTTGGTTGCTCCCTCTAAATCTCAAAATTAGGTTCTCCCTCCTTGTTTTCAGGTGTGTCCTGAATTTCTAATTGATCTACGCCCTTAGACCTTTTGAAGACAATGTCTTCCTCAAAAGTGACATCTTTGCTCAGCTCTACTTGGCCTTGATCAGGAAGGTATAATCTATAGCCTTTGGAAGTTTCATTGTAACCTACAAAAATCCCTTTTTTCCCAGAAGGTTCTAATTTTGTCCTTATCTCTTTAAGTGCATGTATGTATACAAGACACCCAAATATCCTAAGATGGCTTATATCAGGTTTTATCATGGTAAAGGCCTCTTCTGGTGTTTTATTATCAAGATGTGAGTCAGGACATCTATTTTGTATGTAGACAACTATTATTGACACTTCTACCCAAAATGAAGTATCAAGATTTGGGCATACATCATTGACTCTGCAACTTCCACAATGGTTTTGTTTTTCCTCTTGGCTACCCCATTTCCTTGTGGATTATAGGGTACAATGAACTCCCTCTTAAACTCGGCATTAATACAAAATTCTCTAAAGATTTCAAGAGCGAATTCTTTCCCATTGTCAGTCCTCAGGGTTTTAACTTTCTTTCCAAATGGGTTTTCTGTTATGGCCATGAATTCTTTGAATTTCTTAAGGATCTCTTCTGACTAAAGCATTCCAGGAAGTGGATCCAGGTCTTTCTAGAGAAGTCATCCACAAAAATTACATAGTATAGAGCAAAGAACCAAAAATCGCGATGATTCATGAGATTCGCGCGATTCAGCAATTCAAGTTAGCTTGGGCAATTTTTGCTGACTCAGTGAATCAGATCGCCAATTTTTTGGTGTGAATTGCCATAAATCGTTGATTTAGGCGATTTCTTCAAAAACCACCAAAAATAGTCAAAAATCGCCCGAAAAATCAGCAATTTTTTGGCCACTGACTCCTCTCCGACCATTCTGAAGGAGATTGATCTAGAGTCAGAGTGGCTCACTGAGGGTACAGATGCAGTGTTCACTGAGGAAGACCATGAGTGGGTTGACCAGGTAGATAGAGAGGCTAAATCTGTGGCTCTAGCAGAGGAGGAGGCTAGACCACGTTCAAGCACTAGCAGACACACACGCACACGCATAGACATAGGCCCTACTGATGTTGATCATGAGTCTATCTCACATGTGGGGGCGATGGCTCATCAATCCTTTAGGACCTACCTTAGACGAATTTGTAGAAGGCAGACAGGATACTCAAAGGCTGAGGTTGAGGCTACGATCGAGCTTGAGAATGATGATGAGGCTTGAGCTAGAGACTTCTTTTTTTCATTTTGTTTACAGATAGACATATGTTTCATGGATCTTCATCTTACATACATTTATGATTTGATGTCATCGGTTTATGGATCTTCATATGACATGCATTTATGATTTGAGAACATTTATAATTCTATATATCTATGTCTATGATCCTCTTCTTTCTATTTATTTCAACTACAATTTACATTTTATGTATGTGATGGATTTATCACTTATGTTCTTTGTTTATGTATGTTATTTTCTATTTGATGATGTTATAGTGTTTTTAAGTTATATTCAATAAAGGGTGCATGAAATAGGTTTTAAATCATTAAAATCTCTAAATTTCAAAAGTTTTAAATCATTAAAATCTCTAAATTTCAAGGGTTTTTTCACTTTGCCGATTCATAGCTGATTTGTAGCCAATTCCGATCCAATTCATGATTCGAGTCGGTCTTGCCGATTCCGAGTTTTGGTTCTTTGGTATAGAGAGCCTCTCATTATTGGAGTTGACATAGGTTCACATAAATCTAAGTGGACTAATTCCAATACATTTTCAGTTTTGCTTAAACTATTTTGGAAGGATCCTTTAGTGTTCTTCCCTAATGCACACCCCTTACATGTTCCATTATGGATTGTGTTTAGTTTGGGAAGTCCTGTTACTAATTTTCCCATAAATGTTAGGGCTCGAAAATGTATATGCCTTAATCTTCTATGCCAGATTTCATTGGAGTCATGGGTTTCATGAATGAGTGCTTGTTTTGACTCAATCCAGAGCTTGTATGGGTATCCATGTCTTACACCTATTATTTTAGCCTTATTAAAAGTAGCATTCTTTGGCCATGCCAAGAATTTTCCGTTCACAAAAGTAACTCTATATCCATTATCTTCTAGGGCAGATATAAATACTAGGTTTCTTTTAATTCCTGGTACAAATAATACATCTTGTAGTTGGATAGTGATGCCAAAATCTAATTTGATGTTATAGGTTCACACTCCTTTTATAGGATGTGCAGAGTCATCTCCAATGGTTACTTCTTCCTCAATTTCTTCAACCATAGTATCTAGATGTTCTCAAAATCCGGTGATGTCTACAAGACCCACTATCAATCACCTCAGTATTGACTTTATTTGATACATGATTTGATAATGCCGAATAGAATAGAAACTTCTCAAGATTTTATTTTGTATTTGATTTCCTAACCTTAGCATAGGATGCTTGTTTCTTAAGTCTTTCAGGGCATTTGGCAGCATAATGTCCATATTCATCACATCTAAAACATTGGACTTGTGAAGCATCTCTCCTTTCGTTGCCCTTTCCATGAAAATTGTTCTTCCTTTTGAAGTTCTTCTTTCCTTTCTTATGATATTTAGCATTTAGAACATCACAGTCCTCGTTTATGGATTTTTGGTTGATTCCTTTTGGTAATTGCCTCGCTTCTTCTTGTAGACAGTCAGACCTTAGGCAGTCTAACTTTGGAAGTTTTGACCTAGCACTTATGCCTTGTTTGAATGATTCCCATGAGTTTGGTAATCCACTTAGAGCTATAAGGGATAATTCTTTTCTTTCTATCTCATGTTCAATGTTTGATAGTTGATCTCTCAATTCTATTATTCTCATGAAGTAGGCAGTCACAGATTCTCCTGAAGTAGGCAGTCACAGATTCTCCTTTACTCATACTCATGTGAATCAGTTGTGCTTTGAGTGCAAGGGTTTTGCATGTATTATTTATCTCAAAGGTGCTCTCTAGAGATTTTAGCATGAGGTATGTTGTCATCTGCTTTGACAGTATTGGTACTATGCGGTCTCTCATAGAATCCACTTTTAGTTTCATAGCTTTCTTGTTATTTTGAATACATTGGGATTTTTCTGGCTCATCCTTAGGTTCTGTCCTTTTATCTTTTACATATGAATCTACTTTGTGCTCATCTAATATCATCGTGATTCTTAATTTCCACGCTATGAAGTTGTTGGCTCCCTCAAGGAAATCCTTAAATCTGATTGGATTTGTCATTTTGAATGTTAGAAGTGTGACAGAACTTTATCATCGTAGGTAGTCTAATTTCTCAAGTTTACCTTTGATCTTCCTAACTTGGCTTTGATACTATGTAAATGCACTAGTAAACTTAGCAGCAGACTGTTATTTTAATTTCAGACTTCTGAACTGATTGCTATGACAGCTAGATATCAGCCATTGCAATGCAATAATAATGTTAGAACTTGATAAGGAATTTCTGAATATGATATTTGACTTTGATCTGATATTTGAATGCAGAGATGGAACAATTTATTGTTTACAATGGTGCTATCTCTTGCATCCTCAACGGGATATATATAATCCTATGGACGAGTACACATGCATATTCAAATGATGAGACATGATGGTTCATTAAGATTTGTTTCCAAGAGGCATGATTACAACCGGTTGTTTTCTAGTTAACTACAACTAACACAAGTCTCATTAGTTTTTAGTTTGTATTAACAAGATCAAATCGATCATTAAGGTAAATATAAATATAACCACTCCTAGATCAATATACAAGAGATAAACGAATGTTTCAGACTTGTCAAGGATGTGATGAGTCAGATCATCGAAGAAAGGACAGTCAATTTGGATCATCAATATAATTATGTATGTATACATGTATATCAGTTCACAAAGTGAACTGATATACATGGTTATCAGTTCCACATTCTTCCAGGCTGACCAACGTTATCACATTTGACAATGAATTCCTATCAACTTCAATTTTGGCCTACATGCTGAAACCTAAGTTACCGAAGCCGGTTCTAATGCTGATGTGGGTGCAGGAGCTATTTTTTTGGGGGGATTTTGGATATGTTTGGTTGCGTCCATAAACATATATGTATGTATGTATGTATGTATGCATGCTAAGAAATGCAAGAAATATACAAAAATAAACCATTCCATAGCATTATGCTTCACCACTGATAGTTCAACTTCAAACTTCACTAACACAAAATGACAAATATACAAATTGAAACAACTAATTACTAAATTTAAAATTACTGGAGTTCAAGATTCCAATGGAATTTGAATCACAAAATCAAAACTTAGTTCATGATTCAATGTTAATCAAGACTCAAGACTCACTTATCAAATTCAGTCATTCAAAATCATAAGGATTCTAAAAATAATCCACATCAATTAAATACATGCTAAAATTAGTGTCTAAAGGCCTTTTTGCTGCGGGTGCCTTGTAGATGGGCCTGGATGCTCCCAGGAAGCGCATCTTAGGCCTGTGGGTTCTTGTTGGATACACTGCAGTGCATCCACCAAGAACCCACAGTCCCAGTATGCGCTTCCTCGGAGAATCCGTGCAGCATCCTAATGCACTCAAGCATCAGGATGCACCAGAACCAGCATCCACCCATTTCAAAGAGAATCGGTATCTAAGGCTGAAACTGATGATTCTGGGCGTAAACTACGAAAAGTCTGCTAGAATTTTATCCACAAATATTGGCGCCTACTGCTGGAAAGGTCTTTATAGCTAGCATGAATCATATGGCTCAACTTACAGAGTGCAGCTGGCTGGAAACTACAAACAAATCTGCATTCCTTTCCTTCAAACACTGATCTGAAGCAAGCCACACAAATATTGCACGAACCCAATTTGAAACCATGCATTTTCTCCCTAATTTGTGATGTTGCCCTCTTTTGGAGGAGTGTGGCTATGCTAGAAGGCAAGATAATTATCAAATGGTCTCTATTAATCAGATCTCCACTCCACAAGTCTGCTCTGTAAATTCAGAATTTCTCCACACAACAATCAATGATCTCCTCAACAAATTTGATGCCCAATTGCTGCAACCAGCTGATAAAACAAATTAATCACAATTCAGTGATTCACCAACAAGATGGGGTGATGTCCAAGTCATTTTCTGCACGAGTTTTTGTTCTTGAAGAATGGATTTTCTGCAACTCCGCAATTTCAGAGCTCCACACGATGCTGGAATGAATTCATAAACCTAGATAATGAAAATGGGTTTCCAACGTGTTGATTTATTGGCCTCAAACCCTAATTCATTTTTAGGGTTGACTTGCATTTTTTTATTTTTTTTTAAAGTTTCCTTACCTCTCCCTCAACCCACTTAGGCAACCTTTTAATAAAACTAAGTTGTTTTTTAAAACAACTTAACTCATGTCTCCTAGGCAATCATGGCACAAGGGTCTCCCAACTTGTTACTTTATTACAAAAATATAAAGTAACATTATTATTATTTATTTATTCTAACCAACTTAGTGTTTACCGTACAGGTAAAGAAAATGAACGCATACAGACAATGAACACGACAGCAGAATTATATTTGCAATAGTAGATGAATGATGATTTACAATGATCCCAGACGGGCTATAAATACTACCGCCGAACCTTCCCGAAGGAGTCCATCAGCCACAATTATTCTATCCGCTACAAATTATTTACCGCCGGACCGTCGACTACAGAATACCGAAACACTGCCGGACCGTCGGCTACAGAATACAAAACACCGCCGGACCGTCGGCTACAGAATACCGAAACACTGCCGGACCATCGGCTACAGAATACAGAAACACCGCCGGACCGTCAGCTACAGAATACCGAAATACCACCGGACCGTCGGCTACAGAATACAGAAACACCGCCGGACCGTCGGCTACAAAGTACAGAAACACCGTCGGACCGTCGGCTACAGAATACAAAATACCACCGGAACCATCCAGTCGGCTAACACCATCCCCCCCAAAAAGAAAAGTCGTCTCCGGACGACAATTACAACATATCTGAGACAAATTAACAAACAAAATATATCATCAAAGTGACTACAACAAGAAAAATCTGCTTCTGTCACATCACTTTCACATTCATCCCATTACATCTGTAGCCTCTGCTAACAAAATACTGTCTCCTCAAGCTGACCTTGATAGCCACCTGTGCTGCTTTCTCTGTTTTCAATTCCTCGGTAGCCTGAGCCAAGTGTCGCTGCACTGCCTCCAACTGGATGATCAGCTCCTCTCGAGCTCTCTACACATCCACCAAGACAGCATCACAGCCAACACTTAATCCCACTGCCTCTGGTACACAGAAAGTCCATGCCTGCAGCAACTTCAACTCTTCTCAACTAGTCAGACTCCCATGACTAATATCTGCCACGACTAGGGGTCCAGGGGGCAATGCCCCCGGCGGGGTCGAGGGGCAGCGCCCCTCGCCGCCAAGACCAAATTAACACTTCGAAACCCACACAGAAATGCACGGATCACACTATTTTTGTCATTATCTACCGATTTTGCACTCTTTTTGGCAACCACGAATGCGTCCCCTTCCCTTTGGCATCATCTGTCACTCATTCTAAACAACTTGATTTTGTCGTCGTTTTTTTTTCTTTTTTCTTTTTTTTAATTGCTTCCTCTACAATCCACCACAAATTCCTCTGCACACAGAAATTCTTCTCCTTCTGGAAGAACAAGCACTCTTCTTTATGTCTTTGTTTCCCCGCGGAAGTCTGGCTGGGGGAGGGAATGGAGTCTAGCTGGAGGATTCAGAAGTTTGATGCCCGCGGCTAATATTGAACCCATGATGTTGCAGCAGTCAAGGCAACCATTCACCGTTGCACCATAGGTACCAGCCGTAGCACAATCTTTACTACTACCAATACCAACCTGATTTTCCTTGTCCAATGACGGCCCAACTGGTGACGAAGCTTCTGATTCAGCAACATAAACAACCTTCACTTACGCTCCTCAACAGCAATTCCTTTTTGTTTATTGAATGTATCCAAATAACATCTTTCTGCTCTGTATCGGATGGCACAGCTACGCCCAGAGGGAATCTGTTTTGCATTGCATGTTCGGCGGGGTTTATGGTTCCGGCAGCCAAATGTTTTATACCCGCGGACATCTGCCCACGGGGCTTTTAATAGCCTGCGGACAGACTGTCCGCGGGACCTTCCGTTGAACTCCCGCCGCGAGGTCTTCTACCCGCGAGACTTTCCGCTATACTCCCGCGGGGTCTTCCACTGCCCGCGGACAGCAGTTGCCCACGAACTTCTCAGCCCGCAGGCCTTTCTGTCCGTGGCCTCCTTTTTGTTTTTTTTTTTTTTTTTTTAAATAATTTTTTTTTTTTGAATTTTTTTTTTTTTTTTTAAGAAATCAAATAACAGAGGTACCTCCATTTTGCCTCTAGGCGTCGCCATTCTGCAACGACGACGGAGTCAGCTGGCCATCCTATGACAGCAACGGAGTCTTCCTAGCATCATATATTTTGAATTTGGATCCGTTGACTGCCGAAGGTACATTCTGCCCGTCCAAAGTTGATAATCTGATCGCTCCATTGTCACCGACCTTCCGAATCTGATATGGTCCAACCCATCTGGCCTTAAACTTTTCCACTTTGATTTCATTCCGACCATCGTATGCCTTACGTCTGTTCTGTGCCACCTCCGTCGCCCACTGTGCCTACAGTCGTCGTGCAACTGGATTATTTCCTTGCTGTCGGTGCCCTTCGAATAATTTTATGCTGCGTTGTAACCTTTTCTTTCCGCGCAGTCCATTCACCATGTACTGGACAGTGGGATCTTTCGTTTTTCTGTGTTCAGCCTGTATGTTCTTCCCCTCAGCTTCAGCCACGGTAGCTTTTCCTTCTTCCACTTCCCTGCATTCCTCCGGACATTCATTTTCCTGTGTTTTGTCACGTTCGTCGACCGTTAACATATTGCAACTCGGAAACAGTTCGTAGTCTTCTATCTGCCAGTGGAACAGGCCATTCACTGAGTCCAGGTCGTCGTCATTCGATCCTCCATCAAGTCTCAATACTCCCTCTTCGTCTGGTTCCATTCTCCTCTTTGCTTCGTCATCACTTTCGCCGTCACTTTCTGAATCTGACGATGTTGCCTCCTCACTGACCATTTGTGTATGCAGGTCAATTGTGAATCTTTTGCCTCCGCGCTCCATTGATAGGGTATTTCATTTCCAATCATGTTTTACTTTTTCTTGTACCAACCAATCCCGTCCCAGAATAGCATCATATCCTTTTCTTTTTAATGGAATGACCACAAAATCCAATAAAAATTGTTGCGTACCAATTGTTACCGGCTGCGCTTTCAAGATTTCCAACGGTTTGATCCCGTGCTGGTCTGCCGTGAGCAACTGAAATGCAGGTGGCCACAATGTCGGCTTTCCCAACTTCTTCCAAGTATCCTCCGGCAACACATTCACGCCGGACCCTCCGTCGACAATTGTGTCTGTCAAAACATTTCCCAAAATCCCCATCTCGACGACCGCCGGATGTCGTCCGGAGGTGAGTGCGAGCAACATCAGGTCTGTTGTCATCACTTCCCTACTGTCCCTTCTTGTGTCCTTCGTTACTTTCGGAAACGGTGTATGATTCAGAATGGCCGTCCGTAACTGGGGCATTGTGAGAAGGTCACTTATCTTGACCGGTATCTCCGTTTGTAAGATCTGTCGTACAATGTTTTGTTCTGCAAAGGTCTTTGCCAAGGTGCCGATGATGTCCTTCAACTGAGATGTCCCCGCCGACGATGCCTTTGCAATGTCCGCCTGCACTTTCTCCACTTTTCTCTTTTCCTCCGCTTGCCTCCGTGTAATTGCCAGAACCTCCTCTACATCTGTGCCAACAGTGATCAAGTTTACTCCAGCCTTTGGACACTTGGAATCTTCGTGATCGCCGGGTCCGCACCATCTACATAATAATTTCGGTGTGTTTTCCGCTGTACAATCCCGCGCAAAATGACCCCACAAATTACACACTCGGCATTGAAGGATCGGCCGTTCGTTTGCATCATATTGAGTTCGACTTCGGCTCCCATTATTATTGTTATTATTGTTATTATTTTGCCCTCTGTTATTATTCTTGTATCCTCCGGATGTAGCACCGGCGGTATTCGTGTTTCCGCTACTACCCGACGGGGAAGCCTCATGTGTGAGAAACACCTGCGGAGATCCTCTTGTCTTCTTGTCTCCTGGACAGAGTTGCAGCAGAGAGATCATTGGCAGTCGAGATTGAGGCTAGACAGAAGCTAGCCGCCGACTTGGCCAACCAGCAGGCAGCATGGGCCGCAGAGCGGGCAGCACTACTGGCAGATTTGGCAGCAACGGTCCAGGAGAGAGACGCGGCTAAGCAAGGTATGGTGGCAGCAGTTCGAGATAAGGATGCAGCTGAGCACGAGATGCAGTCAGCTAGGACGCAAGCCATGGATGCGGCGCTTCTTTTAAAAGAGGCCGTCGAAGTTAATTCTCAAATTTAGACAGATCTCCGCATCCGGACTCAGCAGGTGTACGAGTTCCGTCGCCAGCAGCACACTTCTGGGACACCCCCTTCTCTCTAGTTTCTCTATGGTATGTAACTTGTCTCCTAATTTTGTTAGTCATCAGGAAACGACTGTTTTTTTGGGGGGGATGGTGTTAGCCGACTGGATGGTTCCGGCGGTATTTTCTACTCTGTAGCTGACGGTCCGGCGGTGTTTCGGTATTCTGTAGCTGACGATCCGGCGGTGTTTTGTATTCTGTAGCCGACGGTCCGGCGGTGTTTCGGTATTCTATAGCCGACGGTCCGACGGTAAATAATTTGTAGCGGATAGAATAATTGTGGCCGACGGACTCCTTCGGGAAACTTCGGCGGTAGTATTTACAACCCGTCTGGGATCATTGTAAATCATCATTCATCTACTATTGCGAATATAATTCTGCTATCGTGTTCATTGTCTGTATGCGTTCATTTTCTTTACCTGTACGGTAAACATTTGGCGTTGTTGCCTTATGAATCTGGAAGGTGGGAGCAATGAAGATTAATGCCAAATCAGCTTAACAAGGATCGAAATAAGTGAAGGGAAAAGATGGAATCCGTATTGCGCAAGAGAATTTAATTCTGGCACAGCAAGCTAAACGCCGACGAAGATTTCAGAAGATTGCCAACGGAAACCGAAGTGCAGAGGAATTGTTGGAGGAGACTCGGCAGCGGGTGGAATTGGTGGAAAAAGCACGGGAGGAGTTCTTGAATTTGTGTTCGTCGAGGGAAGAAAATTCAGACGGGAGAGCATCAACTCGCACAGCTCGCAGTGCCGATGGAGCACGAGCATGGAGTGACCTCTTCATCCAGGATAGACTTCCGCGAGAAACAATTTCGGAGGATCCTTCGTCTTCACCAAGGTTCGCAGCTGTCGACACCTCCAGTGTGGGAGTGCAGACCACCGGTGTGGGAGTGCAAACCTCCGGTGTGGGAGACCAGTCCGCCGGTGTGGGAGTACAGACTGTCGGTGTGGGAGTGTCGACTGCCAGTGTGGGAGTGCCAACCAGTGTAGGAGTGCAGACCTCCAGAGTTATGGCGGGACCCAAAGAAAAGCTACCGAAATTTGAAGGCGATGGTACAGCCGACCCCCTTCGACATTGTAAGACATGTGAGACGATTTGGCGGGCAAATGGAATCACAGATACCGACGAATGGGTCAGGCAATTTCCGGCAACCCTACGGGGTGTCGCGATTGATTGGTTTTCGGATATGGATCCGCAGAAGCTGGATACATGGGATAACATTAAAAAGGAGTTCTTGGCGGAATTTAAACTCTTGCGGGATGATAATGAAATCGTAGCGAAAATTTTCAATACCAAGCAAGGGAAGCACGAAACTGTCCGTGTCTACGCCAGGAGATTGAAAGACTTAATAAACAAAATGGAAAGCAAGCCAGCGGACGGATTGTAGAAAAGCTGGTTTGTGGACGGCCTATGCTCGAAGTTGCGGAGGAAAATGAAAATTGTGCCACCGTCATCATATGTGGATGCGTATAACAGAGCACTGGACCTTGAAAGTGAGCAGAAGACAAAGAAGAAGAAAACTAGCTCCTCTAATTCTGATGACGACGAGCCTGCCGAAGATGATAGTAGCGACGACGAAGGCAGCAGCAAGAAAGTTTGTGCCCTACAGAAGGATATGGTTCGCATGATGAAGGAATTTAAAAACATGCAGAAGGAGCCAAAAGCCAGTGAGCTGTGGTGAACGGAGTGTAAGACAGACGGGCATACTAAAGGATCGTGTCCAAAGAACCAATTCTGTGACATTTGTCAGATCATGGGCCATTCGACAAAGGAGTGCCCCTTTAACATGAAGACAAGAGGATCTCCGCAGGTGTTTCTCACACAGGAGGCTTCCCCGTCGGGTAGTAGCGGAAACACGAATACCGCCGGTGCTACATTCGGAGGATACAGGAATAATAACAGAGGGCAAAATAATAACAATAATAACAATAATAATGGGAGTTGAAGTCGAACTCAGTATGATGCAAATGGACGGCCAATCGTTCAATGCCGAGCGTGTAATTTGTGGGGTCATTTTGCGCGGGATTGTACAGCGGCAAACACACCAAAATTATTATGCAGATGGTGCGGACCCGGCGATCACGAAGGTTCCAAGTGTCCAAAGGCTGGAGTAAACTTGATCACTGTTGGCACGGATGTAGAGGAGGTTCTGGCAATTACACGGAGGCAAGCGGAGGAAAAGAGAAAAGTGGGGGAAGCGCAGGTGGACATTGCAAAGGCATCGTCGGCGGGGACATCTCAGTTGAAGGATATCACGGGCACCTTGGCAAAGAACTTCGCAAAACAAAACATTGTACGACAGATCTTACAAACGAAAATACCAGTCAAGATAAGTGACCTCCTTCTCACAATGCCCCAGTTACGGACGGCCATTCTGAATCATACACCGTTTTTGAAAGCAACGGAGGACACAGGAAGGGACAGTAGGGAAGTGACGACAACAGACCCAATGTTGCTGGCACTCACATCCGAACGGCATACGACGGTCGTCGAGATGGAGATTTTGGGAAATGTTTTGACAGACACAATTGTCGACGGAGGGTCCGGCGTGAATGTGTTGCCGGAGGATACTTGGAAGAAGTTGGGAAAGCCGACATTGTGGCCACCTGCATTTCAATTGCTCATGGCAGACCAACATGGAATCAAACCGTTGGGAATTCTGAAAGCGCAACCGGTAACAATTGGTACGCAACCATTTAAATTGGATTTTGTGGTCATTCCATTAAAAAGAAAAGGCTATGATGCTATTCTGGGACGGGATTGGTTGGTGCAAGCAAAAGTAAAACATGATTGGAAACGCAATACCCTATCAATGGAACGCGGAGGCAAAAGATTCATAATTGACCTACACACGCAAATGGTTGGCGAAGAGGCAGCATTGTCAGATTTTGACAGTGAAGGCGAGAGTGATGACGAAGGAAAGAGGAGCATGGAACCGGATGAAGGAGTATTGAGACTTGATGGAGGATCGAATGACGACGACCTAGACTCGGTGAATGGCCTTTACCACTGGCAGATAGAAGACTACAAACTCTTTCCGAGTTGCAATATGCTAAGGGTCGATGAAGATGAGAAAAAGGAGGAAAATGAATGTTCGGAGGAATGCAGGGAAGCGGAAGAAGGAAAAGCTGCCATGGCTGAAGCTGAGGGGAAGAACATACAGTTTGAACACAGAAAAACGAAAGATCCCACTGTCCGGTACATGGTGAATAGACCACGCGGAAAGAAAAGGTTACACTGCAGCATAAAATTAATGAAAGGGCACCGACAGCAAGGAAATAATCCAATTGCGCGACAACCGCAAGCACAGTGGGCGACGAAGGTGGCACAAAATAGACGTAAGGCATACGACGGTCGGAATGAAATCAAAGTGGAAAAGTTTAAGGCCAGATGGGTTGGACCATATCAGATTCGGAAGGTCGGCAACAATGGAGCAATCAGATTATCAACTTTGGATGAGCAGAGGGTACCTTCGGCAGTCAACGGATCCAAATTCAAAAAATATGGTGCCAAGAAGACTCTGTCGCTCTCACAGGATGGCCAGCTGACTCTGTCATCGTTGCAGAATGGCGACGCCTAGAGGCAAAATGGAGGTACCTCTATTATTTGATTTCTTTCAAAAAAAAAAAAAAAAAAAAAAATTTGAGGGAAAAAAAAATTTATTAAAAAAAAAAAAAAAAAGGGCCCTGCGGACTGAAAGTCCCACGGGCAACTGCCTGTCTGCGGGCAGTGAAAGTCCCGCAGGCAGAGAAACCCCGCGGGAGTCTAAGGTCCCGCGGACAATCTGTCCGCGGGCTCTTAAAAGCCCCACGGACGGCTGTCCACGGGCATAAAGTTTTCCTCCGGCAGAAAAAAAAAGAAGAGAGAGCCCCCGCAGGCATAACATTTTATAAAATCCTCGCCACAGGCAGCTGCCGGTGAAAGAATGGTCCGCGGGCATAAAGTCTCTTCGAACATTTAACTCTCTCCGCGGGTATAACACAATTGTTCCTCCACCAGGCCGCGGGTAGGAGAAGAAAGGCCGCAGGTAGGAGAAGAAAGGCCGCGGGTAAGGAAAGATAGGCCGTGGGTAAAAAACATTCCCGCCAAACTCCATTCCCTCCTCCAGCCAGACTTCCGCGGGGAAACAGAGACATAAAGAAGAGTGCTTGCTCTGCCAGAAGGAGAAGAATTTCTGTGTGCAGAGGGATTGGTGGCAGATTGTAGAGGAAGCAGTTAAAAAAAAAAAAAAAAACGACGACAGAATCAAGTTGTTCAGAATGAGTGACAGATGATGCCAAAGGGAAGGGGAGGCATCCGTGGTTGCCAGAAAGAGTGCAGAATCGGCAGATAATGACCCGAAGGACACTTTCTGGATTATCTGCCGATTCTGCACTCTTTTTGGCAACCACGGATGCGTCCCCTTCCATTTGGCATCATCTGTCACTCATTTTGAACAACTTGTATTTTGTATTCTGTAGCCGACAGTCCGGCGATGTTTCTGTACTCTGTAGCCGACGATCCGGCAGTGTTTCTGTATTCTGTAGCCGACGGTCCGCGGTATTTCAGTATTCTGTAGCCGACGGTCCGGCGGCTACAGAATACAGAAACACCACCGGACCGTCGGCTACAGAGTATAGAAACACCGCCGGACCGTCGGCTATAGAATACAAAATACCGCCGAAACCATCCAGTCGGCTAACACTTAGCAAATATTAAAATATTCCTAAAGTATTCATAAAATCCAAATCTGGACTCAAAACTAAATTTTGACTAAAGCACTATAAGCACCAATGTTGCATAAATCTTTCAAGCCAACTGGCACTTCCTCCTAAAAAGTAAGGACTTCTTCTATAAAACAGGAACCTCTCTCCAAACATTTGTAACTGCTCAAAAGGATCCTTCTTTTCTCTGTGGTCCCCAGAGTGGTTATCCAGTGAACTGTCAGTTCTCCCTAAAAATAGGAGACCTCCCTAAAATGTAGAAGTGTCGTTTGAAGCTCCAAAACAGCTCACAGAGCCCCTACAAAGCTCCATGATCCTTAGAATGAGTACTCTAGCCATATTGATGATCTCCGGGAACTCGAATGATAGGTCAGCCCCTTCTCTTCTCCTGACGCCTAGAAAGGAGACATTACAAATAGAAGAGTTTGTTTCTTCTGTATTTTCTGTCAAAGGAAAGATGTTTTATATTGCTTGGCAGGAACTGCATCTATGGACAGGCTTCTTGCAGGGAAAAAAACCCAAAAAGTAGAGGGTTCAAATATTGGAAGTCGAGAAATCTCAGTTGGAAGTTATTTATGTTATCACTGGAGGCTCCTCAATACTCTATGGATTTCCAAGAGGAGTAGGAGGCAGTTATTGCTAACATGTGCTTGAGGAGTTTCTAACTGTAAGGATTCTGAAAGTTTTAGCCTTAGGGTTTTCTTTGAACTGATTTGTTCGTAGGGATCCATTTTTATGTCATTTGCATACACGTGGTTAGTAAGTTTCTACAAGTATTGTTTAGCTCTCTGTAGACATTTAGAGCTAATCATGGATTATTTCAGTTTGTAATGACGCATTTCTATATTTTGTATTTGAGGGCCCATATAAAGCCCTTCATAACTAATCAATAAAATATATACAAAACTATTCTTACAGCCTCATTACAGCACTCCATATTGATTTGTGAAATGCAGAAGAATAAATGCTGCTAACAGTAGCTTACTCTCGATCAATTTGTATCTAATAAAGCCACATGAACAAAAGTTTCAAAAGCCCACTTGCGCCTAGCTTGTTTAAATTTTAAAATTGATCCTATATCCCACTCCACTTGGAAACATATCGGGTGTTTCAAAACTACCAAACCTTTCCCAAAAGAGTACTAAAAGTTCCAACAACATTGAGAGGAAGGAACAAGCAATTCCAAAAAGAACACATGGAAAATTTTGCTAAATTTTAGAAGACAAGGCAAATTCAAACCCATTACCCAACAACTCCTAAACTTGTATCTAATTTTTAGTTCTTTTGATTTTAATTATGCACATTGTTGTAAAAATATAACACGATATTATTCCATTAGATATCAGAGTGACAATTATAATGAGGTTCACCTAATTATATGGAGTTCAGAATATTAAACTGTCAAACATAAACATGGGTATTTGTCCTAGAAATTAAGTGCTAAAAATACCAATACTAACAGATGGCACAATGGTAACTTTATTAGAAAGGTAACTTTATATTTTGATACCCACTTTTAGGGCTTGCTATACTAAAAACATATAAAGATGATGACTAAAAATTATAAAAGTCAAAACCATCAAAACCATATATTCTTCAAAAGATTTTCTTTGGAAGCAATTCTTGGACTAAGTTTTAACTCCATCAAGCTGCCTTGTAATTGTGAACGCATACCTCCTTGGCTGAATTCCTAAGTACCCATTTATCACCTCCCAACATTTCTGAAGTAGAAAATTTCCTAGTTACTGGACAATAATCCATGCTAAGCTGCATTCATAGTTCTCCATGAAGTTCTCTCCCTTGCAAGGAAATAGTTCACAAAGTCCACAAACTCCCAAACTATCTTGCCAAAAACCTGTGCTAAGTTTTGTCTACAACAGATCCCTTCCTATCTTAAAAACAATAGGCTTCTTAAAATACATATACTTCATCAACAAATACTTCAGCACTGCCAATATCTACAGAATCTTCAACAATGACTGCATTAGCTTCATTTGGTTTTGTTTCTTGAGCTTTCCCTTCAGAATGACATTGGATTGTATTCACAAGTTTTAATATGTATGACCTATTTTCTTGAAGTGGTAACATGTAGCCCCACTTTGTCTTTGTACGATCTTCATCAATTATTTATTGCATAGAATGCTATCTCAATTTGAGAATCATCTTCTCTATCTCCTACAATTGGTCTTTTTTCTTCAACTAAGAGAGCTAAAATCATAACTTGCAGAGTTTGTGAAGATAGCTCACTAAGAAGAAACATGGGTTGTCAATTTTAGAAGGCAAACACTATTTAACGAAATTGTCTTCGTCTAAAATAATCCACTGTAGAATTGGTTGTTGATCTGTAGCATTGATCTTTGATAGCTATCAAAAGAGAGACCTCAATTGCTTATGTGGTTAGACATAGTGACTGATTATCTTCAACCTTAAAAAGTTGATATTTCACATAAAAGTTTGCATTTAGCACTTCTACTCCTATTAGTTATGGCATTTTTTAATGAGTTAAAAATAGGGCTCATAAATACCTTAATATACAAAATATCTAAAAATAATAATAAAATATAGAAAGTACTCAACGATGAAGGTGATTATGTAAATATCAAAGTCTAATAGTTCTACCTGTTCCTCTTCAAGGCCAAAATAATCATGATCTTCAAAATATAATTGAAGAAATGGAATTGTATCTTCTGTTGCTACTATAATAAGGGGTATTGAAGAATTTTCAGGAGAGCCCTGTATTCACAAATACATTTTAGAAAGCATAATTAGTGCAAGGAGACAAGATTTCAACTTCAATGAGAGATTTCAACTTCAATAAGAATAGAACTTCTTTCTATTTTAATGAGTTAAACTAACTGTGAGTGATCTTATGTTTACCATCAAAATAGAAGCAAAAATCCTCAGATAGTTCTTCCCTTTGATTTAGTGATCAAACAAGGAAAATGTTAAACAAAAGAAAGTCAATCAATCAAGATTCAAAACCCAAAACTGGGTGACGAAGATCCCACAGAAGGCAGTACATTCCTCCAAAGTCCAAACTGATGTTGGCTGAAAATAACTAAGGATCTCACTCTTAGCAGTTGAGTGTATAATGGAGATAAACATTTCTTGACAACTTCATTGATAGCTTTATTGCTTTAATCAATCTAAGAACATAGAAAGGGTCCTTTGTCTTAACCTTCCTAGATGCTATTTTCTTGGGTCCTTTGTCTTAACCTTCCTAGATGCTATTTTCTTGTTCTCTTTTGCAGTTAATTGAGGATTCCCTGCCTCACAGATGCAATAAATACTTTTCCTTCTCAAAACCAGCCATCTGAAGACATTGAAACCTCATTTCATGTTGAAGGAACTACAAGCAGCTATTAAGGATATCAAGAGTGATATATCTACAGTTTCTGACAACCCCAATGCGAAATTTTACAAGCACTACTGGAATTATTACTAACACAACCTACTTCAGAACATACCAAGAATTAATCATTAAAATAAAACCTAAAATTAATTGAGTGCCTTGGATGTGTTTTTGTTGAAAAATGGAAAGTTCTCATCCGAAGGAAGATGTTAAAATCCCTCGGTGTAGATAGATGCAACATGGAAAGATTCCTTAAATGAGCCAGGTAAAAGAGTACATAACAATAGAAATGGAAGATCAAGGTCAAAGAATTCTCAACACCTGATCTACTGAGCCATACAAGTGTCCTAAGTCACACAATTCGCCGAATTTCATCCATGAAGTTTGAATTTCAGCAAATTTTTACCCTTTACGAACTTCATTCAAATCTTACGATATAATAAGATTATTTTATTTTAAAATAATATTAAGTTGTTTAGTTTAATTATTTAGGAATGTTTTGACAATTTTGTGAATATATTTCTTATATTTAAAAATAAATAAATATATATAAGTTCAATTTAATGTTGATTATTTTTCAAATTTTTACCCTAGCCAAATTTCATTCGAATTTTATGATTGACAAACTCAGGTTCAAATTCGAACCTTGTGACTTAGCAAGTGTCAAACTCAAATGAGCTGCACTGATCCCTGAGCACAGATAGATGCAACATGGAAATATTCCTATAATTTGCATAAAATGGGGTAAGCAACGCATGGCAATGGAAATGGAAGACCAAAATAGAAGCATTTTCAATGCCTAGTCAACTGAACCATACATTGTGCTGGTGATGAGCACAGTGACCTGCAATGGTCCCTTGGTCCCTTGACCCAATAGTCAAAGAGTCTTGCCTATCCAGCCACCTATCCTTCTAGAATCTTGGCAAAGCCATAGACAGGGGCATGAATTATAAGTGAGTGTGATGTCCCTCCCTGATTAATGGAACTAGTATTATTAATTTTAATTAAATGCTAAGTTGTCCCCTCATTGGCATTTAATTAAATATTAATATTTCACTTGTACTTATAAAGTTTATATTATGAAAAAAAGTTGAAATATTCTTTTTGTCTCATATGTTGAGGGAGTTTAAAATTAAATGCATTTAAAGAATTCCTCGGCAATTACATCTGGAGGTCAGGTTTAACTATTAAGGAGTTTTCAGTAAGGGGCAGACTGGGAATTTTGATTTTTTAGAACAGGGGAATTACAGATTTGCAGATTGGAGCAGCTTCTGGAGAAGGCAGACTCTTCAGCGGGGCATCAACTTTATTGTTGAAAGATACTCTCAGGTTGTTTAAAATATTTGGGTATTTTAGCTTAGAATAGACAATTGAATGGATTACTCAATTTTGTACAGTATTTATGCATTTAATGTCATAATTCTTTCAATGAATTGATGAAATTGGTTGCCGTGAGAATTAAGAACAATTGGTAGATAGTGTGAGAAAAAGTTTAATCTTTGTCTGGGTGTTACATTAAGCAGCTGGGTGTTTACAGTATTCTCTGCCAAGTTTGGAACTGATAGAATTAATTTGGAGAAAAAAATGCCAGGGTATACCGTGTGATCTTTCTTGTTTTCATAGATTGCAGAAATTTCGAGGTATTGAACAAAACATCCTTGCATAGATGATACGTCTAAATGGAGTTATTCCAGCCATTGTGAAGAGTTGGAATTGGAGAGTGATTTGTGTCATTTTCCTAAGGAGGGAACCTGAATTTATCATGTTATAGTCTAATGAAGACTATGTTATCTCTTGTGAGTTTCGTTGGCAGCACAAAGTAAAACTGGTGTTGTTGCAGGGAACTTTTGATTGTCATTTTATAACTAACTTATTTTGTATAACGGAAAGATTTCAATGGGATCCCACCGCACGAGTTTACTTTCACGATTATTGTACATGAGGTGGCGGGAGAAAATGTGGTGCAGTTGGTGACACATAATGCAGCAAGTTATGTTGCTGCAGATAAACTTTTTGAGTTTTGATGGAGAGGAATCTATGAATCTATTTAAATTTTTCTTATCAAATATAAATTTCTAATTAATTTAAAATTGTTGCAGGTAAACATTTATTTTTTTGATAGATAGCTGCAAGTAAAATATATATTGGTCTTCAAGTATGGCTCATTGCCTTGATCTCATATTGGAGGATACTGGTAAAGTTTGATGAGCGAAAGCATGCGTTGAAAGGGCCAACAATATCTGCAAAGTCTGCAGTCATGCATTGATTCTTAGCATTATGAAGCAATACACGAGGCAAAAGGAGTTGGCTTGTCCTAGTATCATGAGATTTGCCTCAAATTTCCTCACACTAAAATCCTTGATGAAATCAAAGGCGACTTTGAGGAACATGTTTGTTGGTGAGTGAAGTTCCTCATCCCATACTATGACCACTACAGAGATGGATGTGGTAGATTGCATTTTTGATGATGCAAGTTTTTGGACCCCTTGTGAAGAGATTGTGCAGGTAAATTTATTTCAAATAGTTTAATATTTAGTATTCTTTTTATAATTTTATATGCAAATTTTTGTTTTCTTTGCAATTTTGCTTATTTAAATGCACACTTCAGCGGGTGGCTCCTCCTACTACAGGAGTTTACTTTCACAGTCATTGTATGGTTGGGACAAAGCCACATAATTGTCAACCAGCCGTCAATGATTAAGTCCACGGAGCTGCCGGTGGGAGTGAATGACGACTTTCCGATGCTCATCTTTTTTACATAGCCATATTGCCATCAAGGCACACTAGCGTCAGGGAACGAAATTTCCCTTTCATATATTAATTTGGACATTACTAGAATTATCTAATTCCTTCTACAAATATGAACAATTATCAATGCAAAGATACTTGATTAGTAGTTCTAAAAGCCAAGTAAATGCAATTTCAAGTGACTGGTAATTCCAAATGCTATAATGAATGATAAGAATTAATGAATTTGATACACCATGCAGCAATATGAATGCAATTGTTATTCTTAATGTTACGATGTAGATAATGGAATGGAATTGTATATGTATTTACAAGGATGATTCCAATGCCAACGGAATTCAAATTCCAGAATATGTCTGCAATAATAGTTCAAACTTCAGACTACAGACCTTAATGTGATGCTATGGTTGTCTCTGTTATATTGATATGGTTCCTCCACATGCCCTGCTAGCCATCTCTAACAAGCTTTATAATATATGTTGTTGTTCAATACGGATGATCACTAGCAGTATGTCGTCTCTGCTATGATCTTTTGTAAATGCAATCTACAAGTTCCTTGAGTCATCTCTGATATGAACATAGTATATGCTCGATATAGTGTTGTCTGATATAACTATTATGATGCTTGTACTTCGCTTATAAAGGTTGCGTGAGCAACCGATTTCTTGCTCGAATGGAGCGTAAATCCATAAAGGGAATAAATTGTCATTTTTTCTACAAATCCACATCTTTCTAGCTGGTTGGCATGGAATATAAATATGTCTATGAACGGGCACATGAAGCATCATACCATATAGTTACATGTTATGATTCATTAACATCATAATCAGTTATCATAAACCAATAGCATAATACAATTCAATACTAATCACATAAAATGATAAAAGGATCAAGTATCAATAATCATATATGCGCTTCAATTAATTAAAATGGATGAGTTTATGACAGCCACCACCCCTTAAAGTTGCTTGCCCACAAGCAACCTTAAATTAGGATGATGGCATATGTGTTCTTTCTCCCAAGTGGCATCTTCTTCAGGAAGATTTTACCATTTAACTAGATACTCCTTGACATCTCTGTTCCTCAACCTTTTTCCTTGGGTATTGATAGTTCTTTATGGTCGACAGACCAACTTCCCAATGTCAACAAGAGGAGAGAGAATAGAAGAGCTTTTGTCATGGTTTCCCAAAGTCCTTTTTAGGCAGGATACATGAAAGACATTGTGAATTCTGCTTTCTTCAGGCAGGTTGAGAGCATATTCTACTTCTCCAATCTACATAGAACCAAGGTTGTAGTTTTTCAGCACCAGTCCTGATTAGTGGGTTGTAAGCGGAGGTAGACTTTGTCCCCAATTTCAAAACTTTGTTCAGTCCATTCCTTGTCTACATAAATTTTCTGCTGGTTTTGAGCCTGATGTAAATTGTCCTTGAGGATTCTTAATATGTCTTGACTTTCTTGTACCAAGCCTTAAGCAACAAGAACCTTACATTGTTCAAGTAATTATGTCTATAAATAAACAAGGGTTATATCCATAGAGTACTTTAAAAGTAGTATCCCCATGGACATGTAATGTCTTGTATTATAATTATGTTTTCTAAGATATAGCCACTTAACACGTGACTTTTGTTATCGTGTCACATAATTGTGAAGGTGACCTTCAACCCACTTGTTGACAATCTCAGTTTGGTCATCAGTTGCGGATGATAACTTGTGTCGGTATTTAATTTTGTCCCTATGAGTCTGAATAATTTTGTCCAGAAACTAATGCTGAATTTCCTATCACGGTCACTAATTACGTTGCAATGCTACCCATGTAATCGAAATACGTCTTTGAAAAACACTTATGCCACTTGCAGTGGACTGAACTCTGTTGTGATAGCAAAGAAATTTGTGTATTTGGTTAGGCAATCCTTGTGCCTTAAGAAGCACAGTGATAAAGTCCACGATATACTTTCCCATTTTTGTTCGGGTATGAGTAGGGGCGGAGTAGCCGTGTTGGGTTTGAATGCTCATCTTTATTTTGTTGGCAAGTGGGGCAGTTCTTGACATGCTGCAAGTCATCACCTTTTAAACTCTTCCATGAGAATCTTTCTCATATTTGCTTGCATGTCTTGTAATAGCCTGGATGATCGTCTAAGAGGCTATCATGGAAGGCTTTGAATATCTTTTCCTTAATCTTAGACTCAAGTACACAGAATATCATGTCTTTACAATAGATGATCCCATCTTGTACTCTGTATTGATCTTCTTTCTTTTCTTCTTCCAACAGTGCTTTTGTGAAGGTATTCTTGGAATGTTCAGCTAGGAGATGTGCCTTCCAGTCATTAGAGAGGGTGGTTAGAGAGCATATTGCTCATTTCCTTGATAATGGATCAATTACCACATTTCTTTTCCCCTTAATATATTGGAGTCTGATTTTCATATAGTCTTTAATGAAATATCATCTGGTAATCCTTCCTTACTCCAATCTTCTTTGATTTGCTCTTGATGTTGTCTGAATTTTGATTGTTCCATTGTTTGGTCATAATGGAGCATTTTCTCAGGATGGTTGGCTCTGATACCAATTGTAATGTTCCTTTCATGTTTTGTTTTGGACACTACTAGAATTATCTAATTCCTTCTACAAATATGAACAATAATCAATGCAAAGATACTTGATTAGTACTTCTAAATGCTAAGTCAATGCAATTATATGTGACTGGTAATTCCAAGTGCTATAATGAATGATAAAAATTAATGAATTTGATGAAATGTGAAGCGATATGAATGCAATGGAAATTCTTTGATGTAGGCAATATGTTATGATGCAGATAATGGAATGAAAATGTATATGTATTTACAAGGATGATTCCAATGCCAATGGAATTCGAATTGCAGAATATGTCTCCAATAATACTTCAGACCTTAATGTGATGCTATGGCTGTCTCTGTTATATCGATATGGTTCCTGCACATTCCCTGCTAGCCATCTCTGATGAGCTTTATAATATATGTTGTTGTTCAATAGGGATGATGACAGCCAATACGCCATCTCTGATATGATCTTTTGTAAATACAGTCTGCAAGTCCTTGAGCCGTCTCTGATATGAATATAAATATATGCTTGATAGGGTGTTGTATCTGATATAACTGTTATGATGCTTGCACTCTGCTTATAGAGGTTGCCTCAGAAACCAATTACTTCTTCAAATGGAGCGATAAATCCCCAAAGGGAATAAATTGTTATTTTTTCTTCAAATCAACATCGGCATAGTCGATTGGCATAGAATATAAATGTCTGTGAATGGGCACATGAAAGGTCACACCATATAGTTATATGCTGTTATGACTAATTAACATCATAATCAGTTATCATAAATGGACAACATAATGCAATCCAGTACTAATCGCATCAAATGATAAAAGGATTAAGTGTCAATAATCATATATGTGCTTTAATGAAATGGGATGAGTTTATGACAGGGAGTATCTTGCAAGCTCACAGTTTCCAAGGGACATGCCACCAGGAGAATGCGGAAAGTAGGTCCTTAGAAGTAGAACATTCCAGTTGATAAACGGGTTGCTCTATTAGTTGGCACCCAACCAAGTCTTGACGGCGTGTATTGTAGAATGGTTATAACTGTACAATATACAGAACAATATAGCATGAATTCTACTGTACCAATGTAACATTCATTACTAACACCAGAATACCAAAATGGCGAGGAAATGTTATTACTGTATTGATTACCAAAAACATGAGTACATCATCCATATTCCAAAGTTCTTATATATTGGTCAGTTGGTTGGGAAAACCAACGGACACATCCCCTTGCTTCCTATCTACCCCAACCCGACAAGGTTTAACTAGTTCTAATTACAAAATTACTTTATTACGTACTACATTTATCCCCAAAAAAAAGAAGTCGTCTTCTAGACGACTACCCAACAAAACAAAAAGAAAATTAGACTTCAAGAAGAAGGTTGTGAAGACATCCTTGGACTAGAGGCTCCACGAAAGCTTAAAAGATCTCGTTCAACCACCTTCTGTTTGGCACAAACTCCCTGTAGAACACGCAATGCATCCATCTTTTTCACCTCTGTTGTTGTGAATTTATCTTCCAAGGAAGCTTTCTCCATCCTCCATTTTTCTTCTAGAGAAGCTTTTTCTACCTCCCATTCCCTTGCCACTTGTCCTACCAATTCCTTTTCTTGCTGAAGTTCCAAGTATGTCCTTCTACATGCTACTTCCATTTTACAAGTGCGTGAATGAGAGGTGGTTGTTCCTTGGCTATAGGTATGGTGTATAGGTAAGTCCACTCTGCAGCTATTTCCTCTTGCTTGTACCCACCTTGTTGAAGTAACCCCAAATCTGTATGGCAGTCCCTCTTCATGAATGTTACCAAGGATTCAGCTGCTCTAACTATGGCCTCAAGGTTTTGACTCTTAGCCTGTTTTATAATCTCCTTAGTAGTATGTTCCATAACTTGTAACTCTTGGAGAAATCTTTCTACTTTGTCTTCCAATGAGATTGTTTCGGAAGGTCCACCTTCTCGTTTTGCATTTTTGTTTTGTTCTCCCCTTCTATCTGCCTCTTCTAGTACTTCGTCTTCCACCGGTATATCCTCCCCTAGTGTGTCTTGATGTTTAGTAGTGGGTTCTTCCCCATGCTTCTCATGCTCTGCAACCCTTTTTCCAGTGGGTTGCACCACCAAAGCAATAGGGTGTGCTACTTCTATACCTTGAAGTGTGTGCAGTCTTACCTTGTGCCCACATTTTTTCTATCACCTGAGATCTATAACCTTAGTACGAGTCTATTGATTTGTCGAACCAAGTTTGCTACTCCTGGCAAGAAAAGTCTTGTTGCCCCCCATTGAGGAATCTCTTGCTCTCTACTGCCTTCTCCCTTTGTACTATGGTTCTCCTCTATACGGTTGCACTCCATGGTACGGACATCTATAAAAATTCCTTCCTCCATACTAGTGGTGGTACGTCCGTCCATACTAGGCATAGTACGGATGCCTTCCTCCATACCAAGGGTACAGACACCTTCCTCCATACCAGTGGTGGTACATCCCTCTTCCTGCGGCTTACTCTTACGAACCTCTTCCGTACTCTTAACTTTAGCACTCTGAATATCAACTTGGTGAATCTAGGCATACTCGGGTACCTCACTTGGCAATAGTCCCTTCACTGTTGGTAGAAAAGTGATATCTCCAAGCGTGCCCTTCAAGTGGCTTAGATGGATTCTTCCTCTCGAGAATCTGAAGATGTGTCTATAATAGTCTCGTCCTGCTCTGAACTATCCTCCCCAATCTCC
Source organism: Cupressus sempervirens (assembly GCA_028749045.1). Lineage (NCBI taxonomy): Eukaryota > Viridiplantae > Streptophyta > Pinopsida > Cupressales > Cupressaceae > Cupressus > Cupressus sempervirens. The sequence goes on from CM053788.1 coordinate 451,946,186, forward strand.
TCTTGGCTTGAGCTCTCAAAAGATGCTACTTGTACCAATGTCTATCCTAGTTTCTTTTTCTGTGGTTCTATGTAATGTCCCTATCATAAAATATATGTATTTAATTAAACTTTTTTAATGGGCCGATTGATTTAATATATCTCGGACCCATTTTTTATTTAATTGTTTTCGTAGGTAGTTTGGTTGTCGGCTATCCTTGTACACCCTTAGAAGGTTTTTCCCGACGGGTATTTAAGCATGGCTTGTAGGTAGTAATTAGATATGCATTTTGGATTATTTTCTATGTACTGCAAATTCCTGTTGGAGTTCTCTGTTGTTCGCCATTTCAGAAGTGAAAGACCTTCCCTCTTTGTTTTGTTGGTGAAATTCAACCTTCACCCTATTCCGTCGCCTGTAACACTTAGCTCAGATCTGGCAAATCGGAGCACCATGTATTTGCGAATATTAATTGGATATACCCATGTTCAATTTTCATTATTTGGATTTCATCTTGTTCATGGTTGTATTGTTCAAACACATTTCCACTACCCCCACGTCTTCTTCTGTACAACTACACGAACATGCAGACTATGGATTGGCGCACAGTCATTTCGTAGTAACACCGTATGGCCCATCCTATATAGCCCATTCCGTACAGTCCATCTTGTACGGCCCACCTTACTTCCCTCCCCTTCACCCTTAGGACTCCTATCTACATTGTACAGCTCACCTTCCTTGCTCTCTGTATGGCCAACTATCCACCGTGCACCCACCTCTTCAGACCTCCCACTGTATGGCCCTGTCTAAATACTATATGGCTGCACTATCTTCTCTTGTACGGCCCCCCTATTCATATGCCCCTTGCTCACTATACTAGCTTCCAAGCTCCCTACAGACCAAACAATCCCATCGTACGACCTTCTTGTAGCTCTTCATTGAAGACCCTCAGTGTTTGTGATTAACCATTAGACCACCCTCTAGGAACGGAACTTTACATTCTCCTCCACCTGACCCTACTCCAAAAGTGTCCATGTGAACCCAATATGTCATAGCTGATCTGTGGGGTTCCACTCTATTTGCTAGAACCCCCTCCACATTCAGCAGTCACCTGAGTACGAATTGCTTCCAGGAATAAGGCTATTACATGGTGTGGCATGTAGAATGCCTTATGCTTCAACTCCATGAACTTGTAATCACTCTGAGAGAAACTGCACCTAGTTGTACAGTTGTACACTTGTCCCCTATTCAATCCATCAGCCACAGGTAACATCCATAGAGCAATAGCCGATGTGCAACTACCAGATGTAAGTTTGCTTTTAACCAAGTCTACAATGCATCACCATTCTTCATTAGCTATAAAGATTTTCTTTAATCCCTGACTATTCTTTTTGCTCAAAATGCCCTCTCATTCCTTTGTCATTCTTGCACATTAACCCCAACCACTTCTTTTTTTCCTCCATTGTCAGTAGGGTTTTTGCAAGTTCCTGACCTCGGTTGAGAATTCCAAAAACCTTATTTATTTCCTTGGCCAAGTAGGAGATTGTCAAAGTTTGATGCAACTACTGAATTATAGATTTATGAGCATTCTTATCATAGCTAGCCACCATGGTCCTTAATATAGATTCAAAATCCTTTAAATCAAAAAAGGGCATAAAAATGATTTTGCCTAACTCAGCTTTGCCTAGCACCTATTTCAGTGGATGAATTTCCCACCAAGTGCGACATTCACTTCTCACTACACTTTCGAAAGTGACAGTGGCAGCAGTATAAGTCTTTTCCGCAGTTTTCCCTTTATCCTTCTTGCTTACCATCTTCTTGATCTTCTTCACCTGCAAGTCTGAATTTTTCTTCTTGGAACAATGATTTTCCCTCTACTAGGGTTCCAACACTTATCTTTACCAAATTTTTATGGTATACATGCATCTAACTGATTTTAATCTTCCAACCATTTTCTTTCTCCATGTGGTTGTGTTTGATTCGTTCTTGGAACAATATTTCTTTAAGAGTAAGTTGTGTGGACATTACGGGTACGGCTCTTTGATACTTGTGCTGTCCCAAATACCTACATGCGGCCTCCTGCCCTTTCTCGTACGACCCCAAACTCCCTCATACGGCCTCCTCCCAACACCTACATACGCTCTCTTGCACATATGGCTTCCAACTCTTTGTATGACCTCCTCCCAACACCTGCGTACGGCCTCCTGCACGTACGGCTTCCAAATCTTGTGTATGGTTGTCTCATACTCATTCTGCTCACTACCTCCACGTACGGCCCTATATGGGTGTCTATACAACTCATATGGCTTAGATGCTCCACTTACGACCCCAACTTCATCTTCCTCCTGAACCCTTGATGTGTTCCCTCTTGCTCCAATATGAGTTTGTACGCCACTACTTGTCTGTCATATGCATACTTTAATTCACTTTTGTCGTCCACCTATATTTATTTCGGCTCGTACTCTCGTAGGGTTTGATCGTTATTGGTACGTTATTTCTTCACATGCTCCACTTAACTTGCCTATACCTCTTTCTTCAAGATATCTCAATTTATAGGAGGACCCACATTGAAAGACCGATTCATTTATATTTCTTTTGAATTGGTCATCCCCTACTTTTTCAATAACTTTCGCTTTTACTTCCTTCATGTCATTTTCTTCTTTTGTATTTATGAAGTAGGAAAAGGCTCATTTCTTTTTTGGTTTTAACTTAGACTCATTAACTAGGTCTTTCAAAGGATTATTATCCAAAGTTGATAATTTTATGGCTTTATTTTCTTTTACCTCCAATAGACTGTATGGCCCCAGTCATCGAATTTTAAACATACCCGGTTTTATTTCATTCTTGCCATCATACTTGACTACCAATTGGCCTGGTCTAAAATTCATCATCTTTAATTGCTTATCATGCCAAAATTTCTGCCTCCTTTGTGCCACTTCAGGCGTCCATTGAACTAGAGTCCTTTCGTCCAATTTTATTAGTGTTGAGTCTTTCCCTTAAACTCTCCTCATCTCCTAGCCTATGTTGGACTGCTATTCTTAGGCTGGGTACCGTATATTCCACTGGCATCACTGCCTCTTGTCTGTATATTAAATAAAAGGGGGTTTATCCAATGCTAGCCTTGTAGGTAGTTCTATACGCCCACAAAACTGTTGAAAGTCCTTCCTCCCAATCTCCTATTTTAACTCCACAAATCTTGTACAAAATTGTGACCAATACTTTATTTGTCAATTTTGCTTGACCGTTTCCCCTAAGATAATAGGGAATCGAAAAAGAATGAAAGATTTTGTACTCACTTGTCATTGTTCTAATTGCCTGGTATACAAAGTGTACCCCTCTATCAGTTGTTAGTTGTAGCGGTATGCCAAACCTTGTCACTATCAACTCATAGAGAAATCTGGTCATATTGATTGTTGTGTTGTTGGGAAGTGCTCATGCCTCTGCCCATTTTGTGAGGTATTCAATTGCCACCACTATGTACTTACATCTGTGGGTAGTAGTAGTAGGCAACGGCCCTACAAAGTCCAACCCCCATTGTTCGAATAATTCGTGTGGTTGTGACAAAAGCAGCAACATAAAATCTCTTTTTAGGAGTTTACCTGTCCTCTGACATGCATTACAGCTCAAAACCCATTTTCAAGCATCTGCATATGATCTAGGCCACCAAAGTTCTACCAACAACACTTTTTGAGCCATTGCATCAAGTCTCATGTCACCTACTACCAACCCTTCATGGGATTTTCTCAACACTTCGAGAATTTCTTCCTCCATGACACATCTCCTTGATACTTCCTTTGACCCCATCTTATACAACAATTCTTCAATCAACTGGGATCTCTTGCTTTTGAGTGCAATTTTCCTCCTCTCCGTTGTTGGCATCTCCCTTTGGAAGGTAGCAGTTAACTGGTACTACCTAATCCCATCATACCATTGGGGTAGTACAACAATTTGAAATAAATGGGCATCCGGAAAACCTCATTCACTCCATTTCCCGGAGCTTCTTCTGACTTGATTCTTGATAACTGATCTACAATTACATGACTATTCCCTAGGCGGACTATGATTTTAAAAGTGAATTCCTAGAGAAGGATTAGCTACCTACTCACTTTCCCTTGAATCACAAGCTTGTTCACCAGATACATGAGTGTTTAATGATCAACAAAAAAGGTAAAGGGAGTAATTAATAAGTAATGTCTAAATTTCTAAACTGCATAGACCATACATAATGCTTCCCTTTCAGTGGTGTTGTAGTTTCACTCTACTTTTGACTAATCCCTGCTTGCAAAGTACACTAGATGGTCCAATCCTTCCTTCCCCGTTTATGCCAAGGTAACACCTATTGCACAATTGGAAGCGTCCACATGGATGTGGAATTCCTTGTTCCAGTCAAGGTATATGAGAATAGGAGCACCTCCAAGTCTCTTTTTTAACTCTTCAAAAGCCTCCTCTTGTTCTTTCTCCCAACAAAATCATTCTCTCTTTCTAGTTAATCTTTCTAGGGGTAGAGACACCTTAGCGAAGCCTTTTATAGAACTCCTATAGTACCCCACATGTCCCAGAAAGAACTTAACACCCATCACATCCAATGGAGCGTCCATGACCTTGATCTTGTTGAGATCTATTTTCAACCCTTCCATGCGTACTATATGGCCCAAAGGTCAGCCTTGCAGAACAATGAACCTGCATTTCCTGGGATTCAAGGCCAACCCTGCCCTCCTACATCTTTCCATGCATTCACCAATGACTTTGAGGTGGTGCTCCTTCCCACTGTAGATTGACCAATCATCTAGGAAGGCTTTGAAATTCCCCACAGACATACCATCAAAGATATGCAGTATGATCCTTTGAAAGATGGTTGGTGCATTGCATAGACCTAAGTCACAAGGTTCGAATTGGAATTCGAGTTCGGTAACCATAAAATTCGGATGAAATTCGACAAGCATAAAAATTCAAAAAAAGTTCAATGTTGAATTCGCCGTGAATATATATATATATATATATATATATATATATATATATATATATATATATATATATATATATATATATATATATATTAACATTGTTAAATAGCTTTAAAATCATTATTAAAACATTGACACATTAATAAAATATAAATTTTATTTAAGTTATATGATTAAACTTTTATTAATATATTTTAATATGAAACATAAAATTCATAACAATTTAATATTATTAACAAAAATTATAAAAACCAAAAACATTATAATACGTATAAATGATATGGTAAAAAAAACCTACATATCACAAACCCAAAACTATATAATAATATTAATATTAAACATAAAATAAATTATAATCATCCGACACGGCAAAAAGAAACAAAGTGTTATCGCGACATGATAGACATGCGACTCAACCCCTATCTTGCCTCTGTCAAACGATCAACTGCCGTGAATTTTTCCACGTCGGACGATCAACAAAGGTATTTCAAACAGACGATTAACAATGGTATTTCCATGTTGGATGTTAACAATGGTATTTCCTCATCTTTGCTCCTGTCATGTAACTCAGCTCCTTTACAATGAATTCAGGCTGCATTGAAGTTGATAAAAAATTTCCCTTAAAATGATATTTCAAACCCCTAAACACTGGTTTAAAATTTTTTACTTGATGAAAAATCCCGTCCTTTTCGATACGAACACAGGTCGAATTTCAATGAATTTTATGGAAATATCTGAAGTTCACCCAAATCCGAATTTCACACTTGAAATTCGGTGAACTCTGTGACACAGGCATAGACCAAACGACATCCTATTATAAGCATACACTCCATCTTCGACTACAAATGTGGTCTTGAGCTTATCCTCCTTGGCAATGTTGATTTGGTTATATCTTGAAAACCCCTCCATGAAAGAGTATATTTCATGGCTGACCAACTCTTCTAGAATACTATGAGAGAGAGAGAGAGAGAGAGAGAGAGAAAGGGGTCTTTTATAGTTACTGCGTGCAAGCATCTGAAATCAACACATATTCGAATTCGATTCTCGTCCTTTTTCAGTGATATAACTATAGGAGATACCCACTCACTGGTTTGCACCTTGAATATTATACCTGCCTCAAGCATTTTGGTGATTTCTTCCTGAACCTTGGCTGCATAGTTCTTGTTCATCCAATATGGTCGTTTGTGCACTAGTCTTACTCTTGGTATCAGCAGTATCCGATGGACGCACAATTCTAGTGGTACTCCTTTCAAGTCCTTGTATGTCCATGCGAATATCTCCTTACACTCAAGGAAGATATCAAAAGTTATCGCCTTCAACACAAGATCCCAATTATCCCCTATGACTCCTTGGGTTGGTCCTTCTCTTCTAGGTTTATTGTCTGCAGCTTAGCTTCCTCGTATTCTACTTTCTTCTCCTTGCTAAATATATGTGTTGGTTTATCATTGAGGATAGTCATGCCCTTCCTATACTCCTTATACCCTTCTAGATATTTTTCTTTTGATTCGGACTCTTTGATTTGCAACATATTACATTTTGGCTGGAATACTTCATAGTCTCCCATCTGCCAATGAAATAGGCCGTTAAGGGAGCATGTTTCATCTTTTGAGCACTACCCAAGCCGGAGCACTCCTTCATCTGGTTCCACTCCTTCCCCATCTTCTCCTTCTACCTCTAAGTTGGATGCCAAATCTTGACTTCCAAACTGATTCCTTAGATCAATAGTGTAGTTTTGCCCCTCTACTTCTAATGAAAGGGTGTTTCTCTTCTAGTTATGGGTGGCCTTTGTTGTGACTAGCCATCTTCCCCCCAACAACGCATCATACCCTTTCTTCTCCAAGGTAATCACCACAAAGTCCAAGAGGAACTGTTGTGTACCAATTACTACCTTTTGTCCCATCAGAGTTCCTATCTGCTTGATTCCATGTTGGTTTGCACCCACCAGTTGGAATGTGGGTGGCCAAAGTGCAGGTTTCCCTAGTGCCTTCCATGTCTCCTCAAGTAGGACGTTTATGCCCGTCCCTCTGTCCACGATAGTATTTGTGAATTTGCATTCCATTATCTCCATTTCTACCACTACAGGTATCCTCCCCATCCCTATGGTGAACATGGTGCTAGTCTCTTTCCCGGCTTGTGCTCCCTCTTTTTCTTTCTCCATAGACAGTTCTCTTTTGTCACTTGCTCCTTGTGTTATTGCTACCTGTAGCTGAGGTAGTGTTTCTAGTAGAACCGCAATTCTCACAGGAATGTTGGTCTCCAATACTTGTTTCATGATGTCTAGTACCAGTCGAGTGGTTGGAAGTCTAGGCATACTTACTTTCTCTCACTCTGTCATGTTATCTTGAATGTCTTTTATGTCTTCCTAAAATCTTTCTTTCTTTGTAGCCACATCAGGGCATACGATTTTCTTTGCCTGCATTCTTGTAATGGCCAACACATTTTTTGGCTCTACAATGTCAAGCATGTTCACCCCTTTTTGTCTAGGACAATTGGCATCCTCATGATTACTCAGTCCACACCATTTACACTACATCCCTCTGTCCTATCCTCCATCGTTCTAGCAGTCCCGAGAAAAATGCCCCCATTCGTTGCATCACCTACATTGGATCATAGGTCTTCTTTTAGAATTGTACTAAATTGCTCTCCTAGGTGTGCTATTATTGCTATTGTTATTGCTTCCCCGCCTATTGTTTCTATACCCTCCAAGTGAGGCTTCTGTATTTGTGTTTCGTGGAGGGGTGGAAGGCGGTGTAGATTGTTCTCCTTGGGTAAAGAATACTAGTGTATTTTGTGCCTTTAGATTGTAGGGACGGTCCTTAATTGTGTGGCCCAACACCTAACAAATGTCACAAAAGGCTTTGTGCAAGCATGCCCCTTTTGTGTGTCCTTCCTTTTCACAATCTGTACACCACAATTCCTTCCCCTCTCTTTTCTCCTGCTTACTTCCTATTACCTCATTCATTAGCCTCATCAAGTCCTTCCTCAAGGCTTGGATGGTCTTGGATTCATCCCCACTCTCCTTTGAACTTTGACTCCCACTTCCATGCCTCTTGGCTTTGGAAGTTTTGTTCTCACTTTCTATATCCATTGCTTGAGTGCATACGTCGACAAAGGATGATGGTGGTACTATCTTAGTTTTTCGTCTTAATGATGTCATTAGCCCCTCAATGAATCACCTCTTTTTTAATCTATCAGCAGGTTTTTTGTCCAGCTTTGCTATTAATCCCTCGACTCTCTTGCTATATGCTCTAACCGATTCATTTTTCCCTTGCCGTGTATTATAGATTTAGGCAACTATCTCATCATCATCTCTTAGAAGTCTAAATTCCTCCTCAAAGGCAGTACGGAGGTCTTTCCATGTGGTCTTCATTGTAGCCTCCAAGTCTGCATACCAGTCAATAGTTATTCCTCTTAGCATTGCTGGGAACGCTCTTAACCACTCATCGGCATTGTTTTACCATTCTTCCCTCTTGTTGGGATGCTCCCTCTTGTCGAGATGCCCCCTCCTACTGGGATGCCCCCCTCTTGTCAGGATGCTCCCTCCTGACGAACTAGATGTTAGAAATAGGGAATACTGAGAGGGGGGGTGAATCAGTATTCTACAAACTTTTGTCGCCAAATGGATATCATTAGTTACTTTGAACCATGCATAAGAAAGTAACCAAGTAATGTTGAACAGTAAAAGTAACCATGCATAGAGAGAACTCATAACACCATATTTTGTTAACTAGGGAAACCCTGGCCAAAAGAAAACCCCGGTGGGGATGATACCCACAAGATGATGTACTAATATAGATATTGCTTGATAGAGGATGGACCCTGTTAGGAGTCTATGAATTCATTTAGTACATATGAGTCCCTGTTAGGAGACTTTGAATCCTTGTTAGGAGATTCCAACCCTATTAGGAGTTGTGGTACAATGAGTGCAAGAAGAGCTCATTGCCCAGACACTTTCAATTACAAGAAGAGCTCACTGCCCAGACAAGTAATTAAAGTTCCTTGATTACAGAAGTATGGATGTTGTACTTTCTTTCAACTGATCTCTAACCTCAACTCGATCTTGGATCACAAAATCAGGTTATCAAAATTCGCTTCTGCATATGATACAAAACTTCGCATTCACAACTTTCGCATTACACTTCCCAAATAATCTCACAAGATGCCTTTGCATAAATACCATGCCTTTTCACAAATTGCTACTAGGTCAACTAGGACCAAAATAAACTTTCCCAACTTGGAGTAAACATCTAGGATGTCGTCCCTAATTGGTCAAATAATTATTTTGTAAACAAAATAATTCTTTTACCTTTCATTCCGATGTTCTGTACATCTTATATATTTCTTTTCCTTACTGTATGTACTGATGTCTGAGGTTATACACATCATCATCAATATGTATACTGTCTCCATATATCTTCTCTCTCAAGAATAACATCATATAAACAAGTTATACATAAAATGATACACTGTTGTAAACCATTTCCATACTTAGACAATTTTCTGAGTACCAAAAAGCTAAGTATCTTTATTTCCAAGGTTTTCTACAAGCAAGTACATCATGTGTTGCCATTAATGACAACATTTACATATCTACATATAGCCAATTGTCAACACTAGATTCCTGGGTTCTTGGTCCAATATAATCTTCTCCCCCCTTGCAATTCCCCTTTTATGTGGCTTGAGCTTTATTCCTACCGATGTTCTCTTCGTGTAGAGATTTCACAATTCTGCCACCCTTCCTTCCTCTGCGGTGCTTCCAAAATAGCCAAGTTGACTATACCTTCTATTGTGTTTTCAATCAACCTTTCTTTGATTTGATTTGTACTCTGGGGGTGGTTCACCAGTCCCCTTAAGTTGCGACATCTTTCCTCCTATTGGTGGAGACACAAAGTTTTCAGTGCGGCTTCCTCCTCAGTTTCTTCCTCTGGTACTCTCCTGCAATATTCATTTGGAAGCAAGGGCATGAATTGTTTTAATGTCTGGTTATCTTCCTTGGATTGTCACACTCCTCTAGTTCTCGTGTCCTTTCTGCAAACTATTGGAGCACTTGTCATCTTCTTTGTTCTCTTTCCGTTTTGGCTCTCTTCCTCCATGCGTACCAAATTTCTTGTCAATAGTCAAGGGATTTGTCCAAGTAGATCGTACACTCTTGGTGGTGCTGAAAGCTTGTCCCATACTGTGATCTCTGGAACCACTCTCTCTCTCGGGCTTCCCTTTGCACGTACAAGTAGACTGAAACTTCCCATGCCACAACTAGATCTTGTGTCACCTGATCTTCTCTTATTATTTCCTCTTCTTCGTCACTGCTTGTTGCTTGTATACGTGATAGGAAGGGTCTTCCCATTACTCCATCCTACCTAGTCGACGACCTCCAGGTTCAAACTTAGGCAATGACACTAAAATGTAGAATGGTTATAAATGCACAATATACAAAACAATATAGCATGAATTCTAATGTACCAACATAACATTCATTACTAATACCAGAATACCAAAATGTCGAGGAAATGTTATTACTTTTTGATTACCAAAAACATGAGTACATCATCCATATTCAAAAATTCCTATATAATGGTCGGTTGGTTGGGAAAACCAACAGACACATCCCCTTGCTTCCTAACTACCCCAACCCAATAAGGCTTAACTAGTTCTAATTACAACATTATTTTATTAAATACTACATGTGTCATGGAAGAGGTTTCAAGTGTTCTAAAATAAGCACACGATGGTTTCGTTAGAGGCAACATGGGACCAGATGTCATAGCTCAAGGTGTTGCTCTTTGGCTTGTGCTGGCCTACATTATACAATGATGCTCAAGAGTGGGTCATTCGGTCAGACACCTTTCAAAGGGCCAAGAAACCACTAACGAGGGATTATATGCCTCTAAACCCCTTGCATGCACAAGAGTTGTTCAACCAATGAGAACTAGACATTATTGGACCTTTGAAGACTAGTCGTGCACATAGGTGTCAATATATTGTTGTGGTGACAGAGTAATTGACAAAGTGGGTCAAGGTACAAGCCCTATCGAATAACTCATCTTTGAGTACAACTAGGTTCATATGTGAACAAATCATCACTGGGTAGGACATTCCATTCCAATTAACTAGTGATCGAGGCGGGCACTTTGTGAACCATGTGGTCAAACTCTTGACAAATGAGTTCAAGATTTTTTACTCATTATCGATCCCTCCTGAAAGCAAAATGGGCAAGCAGAAGCCACCAACAAGATATTAGTCTCAATGATTTACAAGTCATGTGGAGTTGAACAAGGCTGGGAAGAGAAGTTGTTGTCGATGTTATGGGCCTACAGAACGACATACACGGTCACAATGGGCCAAACATCTTTCCAATTGATGTACGGCCAAGAAGCAATCGCACCAACCAAATTCATGATACCAAGTTTGTGAATAGTGGTGGAGAAATAATTGGGCAACATGGAAAGCCTACGGAAGCAATTAAATGCATTGAATAAGTTGGACAAGCAAAGGATGACAGCTCAGTGGCTCACAAAGGCAACACAACAATGTTGTAAACTCTAGCATGATAAGCACATTATATGGATGAGGTTTAATCCACGTCAATTGGTACTAAATATAATGAGCACAATGAGATAAAACCAAGAAAGTTCAAGGTCTAATGGTTGGATCCCTAGACAATTCAAGAGGTCAGCGGAAATGGAGCAATAAAGTTGTCAACTCTTGATGGTCAAGATGTCCTAGAGGCTATGAATGGGTCGAAGTTGAAGTTGCACCACAAAAGAAGATGGAATGACCCAACTCAACCTGATATGTCCAATAAGAGGCAATAAAAAATAAATAATAACAATAAAAATCAAGAGAGCTCTCCATGTACGATAAGCAACTATAGGGATAGTCATAACCATATGATGAAATACAAGAAATTCAGCATCGGAAGGACCACCGTACTGCCATAGGCTCTAATGAAATAAAAACAAAGGAAAAATAAATCATTATAAGGTGAGAAATAACAAAAATAACACTGAACACCGTACAAAAAAGATTGTATGGTGCCCCAGACAACATAAAGAGGATGATTGAACTGTATAAAGACAATAAAGAAAAATATTGTTCGGAGAAAAGGAGAAAGAATCGAAGTCAAGGAAAAAGATCGTCGAACAATGGTAATGAAAAGGTGCAATTATAATATCATAGTGCGACAAAAACAAAAGGCAAACCAAGAGTTAAAGCCCACACAAAGAAAGCATAGCATTGTACGTAAGAAGTCCAGAAGTCATATAGGGATGAAGATGCATCACACAAGCCATACATAGAAGCCTGTATGCATGAGCAGTAAAGGTAGGAACAGAATGTAGGGAAGCATTGGCAAGGCCCCCACAGACAATTAGCATCGTACAGTAAAGGGGCACTCGAACAAGCAATGCATGGTGAAGTGATAAGAAGACCATAGGGTGACCACAAAGACCATACATGGGAGAAAATCAAACATTGCATAAAGGTTGTAAGCACAAGTCAAGGAATGGAATAAAACAAGTAATATATATTAATCACTTTGTACGGTAGATTACACTACACGACTTACAAAAAAAATTATGGGAAAACAGATATAGCATTATGGACAAACAAAAATTGAGAGACAATAACAAAGGAAGTGAGGAAGGCACGAAGGGAAGGGAAAGAAACCAAGATGGCACATTCAAGATTGTAATTGGAAAAACAAATATAATTGTGCCTTTACTTAGAAGAGAAGAAGTCACACATGCAGACAACAAAAGTTGTAAAGTGAGGTGGAAGTTGTACTTTCCCTAATCAATATAGTGAATAATATATTTAATTGAATTCATAAGTCGACAAAGCTAATTGATGGACTTGTAGAAAGGCAACTAAAGGAATCAGTTACAATAGTTACCTGGTACAATTGTGTCACCTTCAACAATGGACAGAGGAACAAAAACATTGCCTTCAGGAATCAGAGTTGCAAGGAGAATGGATTCCAGAAAGACTACCATGGGAATGAAAACACGACCAAGAATCCAAACTCAAAGGGATAAGGTGACAATACATACAATTATCTTCAAGGGTTTGAGTGATATTGAATGTAGAACATGCTAGCAAGAAAATCAGCATGATCACCCTGTAAAAGACTCCCTCAGGTGTGCACAAGTGCAATGAGCCATCCAAATGCCACTATTTTCTATTAAAGATTTTGGCGTACCACTGATAGCCATGGTTGGGACCTATGACAGAGAGACTGCAGTCAGTGTTTGATTACCAACGATGCAATTACAGTCTCATTTTCAATTGTTCCATTTACTAGCATATTTGGCATTCCAAGACCGAAGGGCAGAAAGAATGATAAGGTGACGAAGATGACCACTAATCAAAAAGACACTCTTGCGAATGATGTGTCGAGACAATTTGACACAAGCAAAATGGGACACTTTGACACATGAAAAAAGGCCATGGTCTAAAAAAATCATTTCATGTATAGGGTGAGAGGAGGTGTCTTTTGGATGTTTTGTAAAGCCAACTTATAGGAGTCAGTTGCACTTCCAATATAGCAATAGCACAGATTGCTTTGATCAATAGGCTAAGGAACGACACACTCTATGACTAGGCCTCTGTACTAGCAGATGGGATGGAGGAGTTTATGACCCTGTAGCATAGGAATTTCTACATGCATCATCACACCTTTGGACTCTGTCTAGAGGTTGTATGGACACAGGTGTCTCCCCACCAACAAGAGTTGGTGCCACATGGTTGTGTGCACCCTTCTCAACCACCTATTTTATATTGGATGTATTTGGACACTTTGAGTATCACCAATGATGTTCAATCAAAAAGGTACAAGCATCACATAGTTGTGTTAGAGATGAAGTCAAAAACAAATGGCGAGGGTGGGGGTGTTAGCAGTAGGCATCCCTTGCAGGGTTTGTGACATGGCTTAACTATCTCCTAAGTCTTCTATAAGTCTAGTGGTGGTCTATAAGTCTAGTTGTTATATCAAGCATTGATAGGTCAGTCAATTGGTGCAATAACCACCTTAGCTTGTAACAAGAGGTATAAGAGCTTGGTCACAGCTTTGAGTCTAAGCAAGCCACAATGACTGACATTGGGAGGGGGGTTGTTAGCAATGGGCTATTGTCCCTCACGCAGTTTGTGACATGGCCTAACCGACTCCCATGTCTTCTATAAGTCTAGTGGTTGTATCGGGCATTTACAGGTCAATCTTTTGGTGCAACAACCCTAGCTTGTAATAGACTCACGCAGCCAAGAGGAGTCACAAAATTCTTCAGGGATTGGCGTAGGAAGTTTTCAAATGGTGAGCAAAGGAGAGAATTGCCCAACTGAGGGAGGTGTTGGATGCCGAGGTCAAAGCTAAGGATCCTCCATGAGTTGCACCATCAAGTGATGTCGCGGTCATACTAGCATCAGGCACCCATATACCCTCAACTGGATGTGCCAAATAATTATTTCCGCTCCAACTCTTCCATCTAGGGGAAATTTGTTGATTCCATCTATCTCATTTTGGGTGACACCGGCAACCTTACCCGTATTGGGATTCGAGGAATTGTGGAAACCAAAAACCTTGACACCTCCTAGTACTAGCACTATGGTCATGGAACAACTAGCAATAGTTGACTACCAAAGGTTGGAGAGCCCACAATAGCATCTTTTAAACCAAAGGTGGCAAAGGTGGTCAAGACATAGGTGGTAGAGCCAATAGAGGCTATGGAGCAGCCGACAAGAGAGGAGATGCAAAGGAATGGAGAAGTTGAGGTGTCAAGGAGCGAGGGTGTTGAGTTGGAGGTTTCGAGGGAGACCATGCACACTTGCCTCACCCGCTTTGAGTCGACTCGTATGGCACCCCTCAAACTTGCACCCCTCTTGCCACAGCAGCAGGTGCAACTAGAGATCGTCAATTTTGAGGAGGGTAGTTCTCATATGCAAGAGTTAGAGCTAGTCCCATAGCTAGACATGGGCATGTTGGGAGAGGAATCTAGGGGGCAGCCTACATTCAGCACGGATCTGAAACGCACTGTGGCTCAAGTAATTTGGAGAAGTTTCTCATAGAGATCGAGGCTAGTGCACAGAGAATAGTGGATTCAGTATGAAAGGAACAAGCCCACACGGTGCCTCAGGCAGTTGCTTGTATTAGCTATAAGAGATCGCACAAAAGAGTTTGTAGTATTTCAGCTCTCAGGGATGGCCTACTACAAAAATTCCTACCATGATAGAGGATTAGAGGCTACAAGAGCCGATGGGCAAGACTAGGACCTAATCCTTGCTTAGGAGGGTGGACCAGGCATTTAGGGAGGGATATTACAAGCTCCAGAGGGCTCAACATTCAGTAGAGGTCAAGCAGGTGGCAGCTAGTATGGCTCGGGAGGAGTTGGGTACTCAGATCAGGATATTGCAGGATGAGCGAGCCCAACACAAGATTGAGATGGAGGCCTTGGAGGCTCAATACAAGGAGCAGAAGGATCAAGAGAGGAATGAGCAAGCAGCAGTGAAGGCTCGCCTGGTGGCAACATTAGAGGAGAATGTTAAGAAGCATACAAAGTCGTTTGAGGTAGCATTTATAGTGACGACAGCTTGTGAGTGAGAGTTGGTAGCTAATAGAAAATTGTAGCATCAGGCCCAGCAGGTTCACCAGTTGAGAGTACAACTGGCGGCACCCATACCACCACTAGCACCTTCATTATCAAGGGCATGCTCTTGGCCCCTTGCTTCTTGATTTTTGTTTGTCTAGTTGTAATTCCCCATTTTGTTGTGTCATCCGGATACAACTTCAATTTGGGGGGGATGATGTTGTCAGGTAATTCACATTTGTTAGTCCAGGGGTTTGCAATTAGCCGGATAGTTGCCAATGGTTAGGACTCAACACCTCTATATATACATCGTACTTACCTTCAAGTTGTGTTGTTATCTGATGTTATGTCATAGTGTGGTAATAATATTGTCTCTGAGATATATTGTAATGATTCTAAAAGCAATGAATAAACAATTCTGAGTTCTCTCAAATACATTGTGTGTACTTAATGTTATGTTTTACAAGCATTCTATTATGTTCTTAACATATACCATATGGGGCAAATATATATTAACTTCACTATTTATTAATGTTCTTTCTACTATTTTTTTATTATGTAATTATAACATATAATATTATCATTAATCTTGTAGAAAATTTATAAATATTGTTGTAGATTATAAATATTTAAAAATATGTATATAAAGCCTAAAAAAAATGGTTTGGACTATATGTAATGTGTTCTATATCGATGAACACAAAACAAATCCAACCCCCAAAAACATTGTGGTCGAATCTGCAAACCAAACCAGTGAACCAAACCCGAACAAGTACCAAGACCAGTAACTTAGAGTCACCAGCTAACTGTAGCATCTTACAAGCCTAGCACACTATTTCAGGGTTTGTTTTTGTGATTCATGATAGCAATCAACAATAAGATCAACATTTTCAGGCATCGCCATCATTTCCCATAACTGTGTCATCTTGGGAGCCGTGATACACAAAGAAAACCTCAACTTCTTCCTTACAGCCTTGTTCACAAGTGGAAAAATTAGTAAAAAATCATTTCTGGCTTGAAAATTTCTGATATAAAAAAAAATTCTCTCTGAGGGTTTTCAAAGATATTATGATCTACCTAAGATTTTCAATTTTGCAAATTCTGATTTATCAGCAACTAGGGTTTGAATTTTATAATCATAATTATTAAAGGCTGTTCATTTCAATTATTTCAATTAAAGCAGAAGTTAGCATAGAATTTTGAATAAATCTGATTGGGCCATCACATGGAGCATGTAAGCAATTTTATTTCTAAATAAAGAGACAATGATCCTTACATGGAGCTTGTATGCAATTTTATTTTTAAATAAAGAGAGATTTATCCTTATTGGACAGCCGAATTTCATGCATATTGCACAAATTTCAGTATTTTTTTATGGCAGAGACCTGTGTAAACCATAGTTGAGCTCATATGTATGAATGCTAGGGGAAAGGATTGTACACATCATTTAAAAGTATAACGCTTGGCACTGACCTAGAAAATCGCCTTCACCTTTACAGTTTATATCAGTTTTTAATTGTATATAAGAAACTGATGAGCTCTCTGAACTACTGCAGAACAATCTTTTCTAATCTCTAAGGTTAGATTGTCATTGGTTGTTGCCCATTTCTACAAGGTTCAGCAAGCATTTCTGAAACAGATTTATAATTATAAATAAGTTATTAAAGGTTGCTGGCTGCCTTTTAATATGAGTGCTTGGTTGTTCACTGAGATGGTTTGCAGGAAACCATTCAATATTGCATGAAGATTGATTCTTAGATGTGAGACTCCATGGCCTAACTTTAGCAAACAGATTGTTTGCCCGTATCATAGAATTTTTTTAATTTTTATGCCTGTATGAGAGTTGAATCATTGGCATTCATGCTTTCTGACTTTGATTCCAACATTCAAGGGCCAAAATCCTTCCAGTAAGAAATCTGGAATCTTGGATTATGTAGCCTGATGCTTGTCACTGGTTATTTCTTGCTGGAGATTTGTGAGCCATGAAATATTTAAGGTTAATCTACAGTGCACAGATAGTTTTCTGTTTTATAATCATGAAGACTAGAGAAAATATTGAGAATCTCTTTCTAAGGAATCAGCAGTAACAATTTATATGCTGTGGAAACCATCCTTTCTGTTAAGTATACTATGATTAACAAGAGCCATTGAGAACTAGACATCCAATCATACACATTAATCCAGGTCCGTGGTCATAGATGATGGGGTTATCAATATCTAGCAGTTGAGTGTTTCTTGGTTCAGTGGGGTTATTGCCTCATTAACAAAAGATGGAAGTGTCCCAACTGTCCATTAAATTATGCATTCCTATGTTTCAATATCAAAAACTTCTTGATGCATTAACTGTTTTTTTTTCACTGCAGTCACTTCCCTCATTGAGCACGTATACACATCAATAGTTTATAGACAATACAAAAAATTAAGACTTGGTTGAAAATAATATTAACAAAAGAAAAGACTAGAAGAGATCTCAAATATCCATACTAAATACCAGCCAACTATGTCATGTCCCCTTTTTAGTGACATGTTATTTTTTTCAGTGAATTTGCCTATTGTGGACTCTCGTAGGCAGATGTTTTTGGTGAGAGAGTCATTCTGATGATTATTTGGGGATTGGATGGTCTTAGCTCTTGAAGAGAGATGGGGTTTATCATATTTTTATTTAATGTGTTATGCGAGGCCAAAGTATTATAATTTTGAGTTGAGTTGCACTTTTTATTTTATAAAGTGCATTATAAAGGGATTTCATAAGAATATCTTATGGATACTTCTAGAAGTTCTTAGAGGTTTCTTAGAAAAGTGAATAAATAGGGTGCTTGGCCTCTCATTTGGACATCGCAAGTTTTGAGTTTACACTACTTTTCTCTTTGAGCATTTGTGGCGCCATCTTGGTCTGCAGATTGTCATTTGATCTTTGGGAACGGAGTCTCCTAAGGATTTGCATAACTGAGGAGGTGAAATATCCTTTGAAGGGTTGCACTTTGGAAGTGGAATTCAGCTGCTTCAAGTTGAGCTTATTTGGGCTTTTTTCAGCAGGGTTCGATTTTCAGCCTAGTCATACATTTTTGCTCATATCTCACTATTGGCTGGGAGTTTAATTTCTATTTTCTAGATGAATTTTCCTTGGAGCCTAGCAATTATTTCTCTATCATTTTCGGCACCTTTCAGCCCAGCATTTATTTTTGCCAGGAGCCGTACCAGTTTGCACATGTACGGTTGTACCTGCATGTCGTACGGTCAACAAATTGGAGGGCAGTTTGGGGTTGCACTTTCATCATTTTGTCTTCGGCATTCAGTCTCCAGCATTTGCTCAATCAAGGTTCATTTATTTCAGTTTGTAGTTGCAAGAAATTATCAGTTGTATTCAGCCAATAAGGGTTTATTTATAATGTGCCATGTTGTAATGCCTTGAGTTAAAAATCGCATATCATATGTAAAAGCATTTGGTTATCATTGAATGAATATATTGGCACTATTTTACATCAGTTATTTGACTAGATTCATTGCACAACAATTTCCTTTATTCAGCATTTTACTTTCAGCAGTGTATTTAGTTTGCATGCCAAGTGTTTGACAAAATTTCACAGTTTAGTATTAGTGGTTATTAGTGGCTTATTGGTAAGGGTCATTACAGCGGTATCAGAGTCAAATCCTGCCATCCTGAGAGTTTAGCAATCACATGCAACCACCTGGGGTTGGCTCTCATAGATTTTACACTCGCAGGCAAACTTTGTTTGATAGGGCACAAGATTTTGACAGGCAGCCATACACCATAGGTGACAGACAAGAGCGTAGCCCACCAAGAGACAATAGGAATGAGGATCAGGAAACAAGGAAATTTTTCAGAGCAATGGTTACAGGACAAGAGCGGATGGCTCAGGCTTTGCAAGCACTCACCACCATGGTTGAGCGCATGAACCCTCAGGACAGACGTAATCAGGAACAGGATAGGAGGACACCAGAGCAGGATAACAAGAGTGTAGCAAGTTCACAGGGTGCTCCTAGGCACAGGTCACGGACTACAAACAGGCCTACACGTCCTACATTCCTCAAAGAGGCAACCCAGGAGGCAGTAGAGGATTATATGCTAGAGGATTTTCAGGATGATCTTCGAGCTGTAGATGCAGAATGGCAGGCACTACCTCCACATGTTCGTGAGTTGCTGAATTTTGATCGCTACCTGAGTCAGAAAAGAGAGCACATGAGAAGTAGCAGGCAGAACTGGAGGCCTAGAGGAGGTCAGGACAGTGAGTTGCAACGAGCTACTAGCAAGCTCACCTTACCATCTTTCAACGGTAGTGGACAGATGACAGCACAAGCCTAGATCCATAAGTTAGATACATTCCTAGCATTAAGGCCTATGTTAGAGACAGATGCTATCAAGTATGCCACTTTGCATTTAGAGGGCGCAGCACATGATTGGTGGTCACAAGGTATGGTTACATTGCAGCATAATCAGGTGACATCCTATCAAGATTTTGTAGATAGATTGGTAGAGCGCTTTGATAAGAAAGACTCGGAGGTCTTCTTCCGTGATCTTGCATAGCTAAGACAGACAGACAGTTTGGAGGTCTGCATCAATGAGTTTCAGAGATTATTGGTGATGGTGCAAGATGTGTCCGAGAGGAGGTTGGTTATACTATTCACTGAGGAGTTGTTTGAACCTCTAAAGGGGTGGATCAAGGCATTCGATCCCCCTTCATTGCAGGAGGCTATGAGGAAGGCATGGAGCATGGAGCTCACAGCACCCTCCAGCAAGTTCACCTCTAGGAGCACTTCTTCATTCAAGGACAATAAGAAGTTTGATAAAAACAAGGGCAAAAAAGGTGATACTAAGGGTAAGTCTACTGCACCTTTGGCTATGGAGACACTGAATGATTTTTGCAGGAAGAAGCTATGTTTTTACTGCAAGGGTCCCTACAACAGAGATCATGATTGTCCTATGAGGCCTAAGGGGAAGGTTAAGAGGGTTATGTGGGCTTACTACGACGATTCTGATTCTGATAATTCTAGACATAAGATTGATCATAGTGATGTAGAGCCCGAGGCAGAAGCAGAAGCTCCAGAGACTAAGGAGGAGCCCGAGTTGCATTTCCAAGAGGCACGTTTGTCTAGCATTCAGCAGGAAGGATCTTTTAAACTGCGTGGTGTTCTAGCAAGGCAGAGAGTTATTACTTTGGTTGATACTGGTGCTACACACAATTTCATTAATGCACTTTTTTTTAACGTCGTGGTATTATGACTGAGGAGTTTGAGGGACTACAAGTACAGGTTGCTGATGGTTACACTCTTAAGTGTAACAGGATGGTTAGAAATTTGCCCTTGCACCTGAACAACTATGAGTTCAAGGCGGACTACCATGTTGTCAACATGGGTGATTTGGATATTGTTCTTGGGATGGAGTGGTTGCGCTCATTGGAAGAGGTCACCTTCAGATTAAAGGTCATGGAGATTAAGTTTGAAGTGAATGGGAAGCAATACATTTTGAGAGCCATCAGGAATGGAGACATCAGGACCATTTCCTTTAGACGGCTGGAGAGGCTAGCTAGACATGATGACATTGAGTGGGCAGTTGTATGTACTCTCATGCCTACACAAGGGGAGCAGCATAAGACAGAGTATCATCTAGACATACAGAGGTTGAGAATAAAGTATGACAGAGTCTTCAGTAACATTCCACCAGGCAGACCACCAAACAGAGGTATTGAGCACATCATTGAGTTGGAGGAGGGTGCTAAACCCATGATGATTACACTGTACAGGTATCCTAAGAGACTCAAGGATGAGATCAAGAAAACCATCAAGGAGCTTCTTGCAATGGGTCACATCAGGCCTAGCAAGTCTCCTTTTGCTTCTTCGGTTGTGATGGTAAAGAAAAAGGATGGTACATTAAGAATTCCATTGATTACAGGGTGTTGAACAAAAGGACAATCAAAAACAGGTACCCCATTCCACGGATCGATGAGTTGATTGATGAGCTTCACAGTGCATGTTATTTCACAAAGATTGATTTGAGATCCGGCTACCATCAGATCAAAGTTAGGGAGCAAGATATTGAGAAGACTGCCTTTAGATGTCATTGTGGGCACTTTGAGCTTGTGGTCATGCCATTTGGGCTGACCAATGCGCTGGCTACTTTTCATTCCACCATGAACAGGGTCTTCCGTCACCAGTTGAGGAAGTATGTGTTAGTCTTCTTTGATGATATTTTGATTTATAGTCGGACTTGGCAAGAGCACATGGAGCACTTGGAGACAGTTTTAGGGATCCTGCAGTCAAAGTCCTTGTACGCCAAGGAGTCCAAATGTAATTTGGGCATGAGAGAGCTATTGTATTTGGGTCACATCATTAGTGCAGAGGGAGTAAAGATGGATCCTGATAAGATCCGTGTTATTGTGGATTGGCCTCCTCCAGAGAACCTAACACAGTTGAGAGGGTTTCTTGGGTTGTGTGGTTTCTACCGCAAATTTGTCAGTGGGTATTCACGCCATGCAGCTCCTATGACAGATTTGTTGAAGAAGGGAGCCTTTGTTTGGACACTTGAGGCACAGGCTTGTTTTGAGAGATTTAAGGAGATCATGACTACATGCCCTGTGTTAGCATTACTCGACTTCTCGAAGCCATTTGAGCTTCAGTGTGATGCATTTGGAGAGGGTATACATGTTGTTCTGATGCAGGACAAGCACCCCATTGGATTTGAGAGCAGGAAGCTCCATGGGCCGGAGAGATCATTTAGTATATATGACAAGGAGATGTTGGCTATTATGCATGCATTGGCTAAATTCAAGTAGTATCTGGTGGGTGGTAAGTTTTACATTAAAACTAACCACAATA
Source organism: Cupressus sempervirens (assembly GCA_028749045.1). Classification (NCBI taxonomy): domain Eukaryota; kingdom Viridiplantae; phylum Streptophyta; class Pinopsida; order Cupressales; family Cupressaceae; genus Cupressus; species Cupressus sempervirens. Next base: position 451,968,534 of record CM053788.1, read on the forward strand.
GTTTGAGACACTTCCTTGGACAGAGAGATCTCAATGACAGGCAGCAAAAGTGGGTTAGTAAACTGTAGGCTTATGATTTTGACATCTCCTATGTGAAAGGGACTCAGAATGTGGTAGCAGATGCATTGTCACGTAGACCACATCTTAGTGCTATGATTCAGATATCAGAGGATTAGAGGCACTTGATCATTGCTGAGTATGCTAGAGACTCATGGGCATCTGGGATTGTTGATGGAACGGTTGTCGATACTAGGTATACACTTGTGGATGATTTGATTATCTACAAGAACAAGATATTCTTAGTCCTAGGATCGAAGGTGAAGCATATTGTTATGAAAGCACTTCATGATTCAACTACAGCTAGACATCCTGGATACTTCAAAACATACAAGCAGGTACGGGAGCGGTTCACATGGAAGGGGCTCAAGGCAGATGTGTTGCAGTATGTTAGAGAGTGCCCTGTTTGTCAGTAGAACAAACAAGAGAGCACCTTTCTAGCAAGGCTCCTACAGCCACTTCCCATTCCTGACAGGAAGTGGGAGTGCATATCCATGGATTTCATTATGGGCTTGCCTAAGGCCCAAGGGCAAGATTGAAACTATGTGGTGGTAGACAAGTTGACGAAGTATGCACACTTCTTTCCCATCACTACTACTTACACGGCAGTGCAAGTGGCTGAAGTCTTTTTCAGGGAGATTTTCAAACTACATGGGATACCTCGGAGCATAGTGAGTGACAAGGACAGCAGGTTCTTGAGTCATTTTTGGCAGGAGGTGTTCCATTTATGTGGCATTGAACTCACACCTAGCACCAGTTACCACCCACAGACTAATGGGCAGACAGAGATAGTAAATAAGTGGGTGGAGGGATATTTGAGGAACTACGTGGCTGGTCAGCAAAAAGCATGGGTTAGATGGATTTATTTATGTGAGTATTGCTATAATACTACCTATCACATGTCTATTCAGATAACTCCTTTCAAAGCACTATATGGCTATAATGCACCGAGCTTTGTTGATTTGCTTATGAGTGATGTTAGAGTTCCTCGTGCTGGGGATTTGCTTCAGGAGAGCAAGGACATTGTTGATGCTCTCAAAGATAATATTGCCAGAGCACAGAATCAGCATAAGCAATATGCAGACCAGAAGAGGACAGAGAGGAGTTTTGAGGTTGGTGACATGGTTTACCTCATGCTGTAGCCTTACCGACATTCTACTCTCAGGAAGAGGGGGTCAGAGAAGCTTAAGCCTAGATACTATGGTCCTTTCAGGATTATCAAGTGGATTGGTGAGATGGCTTATGAGCTTGAGCTTCCAACAAACAGTAGGGTGCGCAATGTTTTCCATGTGTCACTATCAAGAAGGGGTTGGGTCAGCATGTTGTGCCTTCAGCAATTCTTCCTCCATTGGATGATGAAGGGAAATTGGTTCTTATTTCTGAGTACATCATTGACAGTAGAGAGAGACAGCTCCGTAGGAGAACTATCAAAGAGTACTTGGTGAAGTGGAGAGATTTACCCGAGGAGGATGCCACATGGGAGGGAGAAGATATTTTGCAACATCTAGCTTTGAGATTGCTTAAGGGCAAGCAATTCCAAGAGGGGCGAACTGTCATGTCCCCTTTTTAGTGACATGTTATTTTTTTTCAATGAATTTGCCTATCATGGACTCTCATAGGCAGATGTTTTTGGTGAGAGAGTCATTCTGATGATTATTTGAGGATTGGATGGTGTTATTTGCTCTTGGAGAGAGATGGGGTTTATCATATTTTTATTTAATGTGTTATGCGGGCCCAGAGTATTATAATTTTGAGTTGAGTTGCACTTTTTATTTTATAAAGTTACTTTTTATAAAAGTGCATTATAAAGGGATTTCATAAGAATATTTTATGGATACTTCTAGAAGTTCTTAGAGGCTTCTTAGAAAAGTGAATAAATAGGGTGTTTGGCCTCTCATTTGGGAATTGAAAGTTTTGGGTTTACACTACTTTTCTCTTTGAGCATTTGTGGCCCCATCTTGGTCTGTAGATTGTCATTTGATCTTTTGGAACGGAGTCTCCTAAGGATTTGCATAACTGAGGAGGTGAAATATCTTTTGAAGGGTTGCACTTTGGAAGTGGTATTCAGCTGCTTCAAGTTGAGCTTATTTGAGTTTTTTTCAGCAGGGTCGATTTTCAGCCTAGAATACATTTTTGCTCATATCTCACTATTGGCTGGGAGTTTGATTTTTATTTTCTGGGAGAATTTTCCTTGGAGCCTAGCGATTATTTCTATATCATTTTCGGCACCTTTCAGCCCAGCATTTATTTTTGCCAGGAGTTGTACTAGTCCGTACATGTACGGTTGTACCTGCAAGCCATACAGTTAGCAAATTGGAGGGCAGTTTGGGGTTGCACTTTCATCATCTCGTCTTCGGCATTCAATCTCCAGAATTTGCTCAATCTAGGTTCATTCATTTCAATTTGTAGTTGCAAGAAATTATCAGTTGTATTCAGCCAATAAGGGTTTATTTGTAATGTGCCATGTTGTAATGCCTTGAGTTAAAAATTGCATATCATATGTAAAAGCATTTGGTTATCATTAAATGAATATATTGGCACTATTTTACATCAGTTATTTGAGTAGATTCATTGCACAACAATTTCCTTTATTCAGCATTTTACTTTCAGCAGTGTATTTAGTTTGCATGCCAAGTGTTTGACGAAATTTCATAGTTCAGTATTAGTGGTTATTAGTGGCCTATTGGTAAGTGTCATTACAAACTACATGTAAGCTAGTTAATACTCTTGCTTTAAGGGTGTGATCCATGGTTAGCTCATGGAATTGTCATTATTGTGATCAAACAAATGAATTCTTCTTTCAGAGACAAACACATTGCACCCAGGATTGAAATGGACTCTCACATTGCATGGAAGAAAAAATCACTGAGATTGCTACAAAAAAGGGAGAAACTAAGACAAAACTCTATGCATGTGTATATCCCAATTCCACAAATAAATTGGATCCTCGCAGCAGATACAATACCTTAGCTAGAAAATTTACCTCTAACCATTTTGATTGATATTAAACATATTTTTGCAAAAACAAAAACAAGAGTGAATAGGATTTAACCTTTCTCGGAATGAGGCAAAAAGGGGAATATGTTAATATAACTATCTTTTATCCTCCCTCTAAGAATTGTGTTCACATAAAGTCTAAAATGTTTAGACACTTTGCATTTAATTCCACGAAAATAGAAAATAAAGCTTAGCAAATAGGGATATTTCAATCCTTACTGAATTTGCAAGCTTCTGAATTGCGAGGAGTTCTTCTGCCCGAGATTGTAAAATATTTTGAAATGCTAAAATCCTTTGATCCACAGTGATTTCATTGTTACCATCCTTGTTCTGCAATTGGTTTTCATCCATAAGTAGAACTACTGCAACTTGACCTAGGACAATGAGCTCCAGTCCCTCCCTATGCAGCTGTAATGTATCTTTATTCTTGTATTCTTTTCTTCCAAGCTGAAGATTACTTTTCCTCAAGTGATCTAAACCTAAGAACAAGTTTCTTGTCAATTTTGTGTCCAAGTGGCGAGACAAATCAGATCTGTATTCACAAAAATTAATGGTAAAAAGCACGTCAACATCTAAATACATAAATTCAATACAACACGACCATTGCTCTCATGTACAAGAGCCTAAACTCAAAAGAAAAGTTATAAGAAGCTCTACATAGGAAAAACCCTTAAAATTCACAGGAATAGAAATTAGATAATGCTGTATATCTCAATTCTCTAACAATTATTACAAGAAAAAAAATATGCCTCCTACTTAAATTTAAACTTTTATTTACAGCTAGAGGGAAAAGTTGTGCCTTGCACAGTTGCATTTTGCTCTTGTTTATTTTGATCCGAGCTAGACTCTATTACTTGATTTCATGCCTGTTCGTATATTATTCTTTTGGTATTGGCATTCATGCATGCACATAATTCCAGTTATGATTCTTTTTGTTCAGATTGATAGCACTGCTAATGTAGATGGTAGTTTATACTTGTAATTCAGTGATGAACATATGTGTGTGATGACTCTACAATGATGTGACATGAAGTCATATGATGACATTTGATTTATATTTCATATGAGATATTTTGGATTATGTGGATCCTGGTGTGATTTGATGATTGTTCCGCTGATGTATCTGCCAATGGTTATTGAGATATTGTTGATTACCATGTTTGGTTAGTATCTAGATTAGGGATTCGATATATGCTCTTTATTGTCGTAGAAAGTTATTTAAGTGCACAGATTAGATGAATATTATTATTACAATATTTTAGATAAGGGTTAAACAAGAAAGGTGCGATTTCATAACATTCAAATGTAGAAGAATGGTTACGACATTAAAATGGCCTTTCATTAATTTCAATTTTTTGATTATTACACGGGCGCTCCGGCTATCATTTATGTGAGCAACTACATTTGATCTGTGTATGTTGTAGTGATGGCAGGTAACAGACATCAACTCCACCTGGCATCACAGATCCAAGTGCATCTTTATCTTCGATAGTGGTTACACGGGACAATCACATCAGCCACCCATCATACTTGGCCAATATCACTCTCGCTAGGACAGTGTATTTTATTGCATCATTATACCTCCAGTTGGCGTGTATGTAAAGTTTGGATTTCATTTGCATAAATGGAGTAGACCACTATTTGTTTGTGCATTGTCGAGTTATCCAGAGTGATCATGGTTTAGTTAATTTAGTTATATATGTTGCTTCAAATATTAATATGCAGATATTATTATTGCCAACAAACATGCCATATATGTAATCCATTTAACAGGAATTAAATAAATGAATGTTTGGGTGTTTGGAGAGTTTCTATCTTGGCTTTTGATTTATTTTAATTCAATTGATTTTGTTTACACCAAAAGCTGCCTTTTTTTTTAAAAAAAAGGCTTTCTATTTTGTATGTGAGTTCTTTAATTCACTTTTGGCTTCAATGAACATTGAAAATTGATCAAAACCCTTCAGGAAGAAATTAATTTTTGCTTGTTGGAAAGATGGAGTTGCCCAAATTTTGTGGGTATTGATTTGTTTGGATATTGTTGGGATTGTTATAATCTGCAGATAATTGCGCTTGTTTCTATGGTGATTTGAGGGTTTTCTTCAACTTTTGGGTTTTTCATCGATTTGAGGTAGAATCCTCACATATTTGTTAACCCTTCATTTTTTATTGCTTAATGTTTGTTGCAAATCTTATGTCATATGGTTGATTGTATATTATCCCACTTGTTTGGCTTCATTTGATGCCCATTTGGGCTTGGATGTATTTAGAGTGTAGGAAATGTAGTTTTGTGCCGTTATGTTGTTCATTAGGTCATGTGATGTCAAGATGTAAAATTCATTGGATTTATGGGATGCAATTCACTTGGGAACCAATGGGTTTTCCCATAATCGCAAGATTCCAAGTTTGCATTCTGGGCGTTTTGGGAGGTCCATCAATGGTATGGGTCGATGGCCTTCAGGACTGATTTTAGCCATGTATGGCATATTGTGAAAATTGGACCTTGATATTTGTTGGATTTGGCTATTGTGGAATGTTGAATTTTAATTATAAGATCCCCGATTGAGGATCACTGTTACCGAAACTCTTGGTTTTGTGACTGATTGAGCATGTTTGTGTGAATTTGTCAATTATTGTCCGAAAATTAATTCCTTTGTGAATGTATGTTCTTGTGAGCTTTATCCTCATGTTATGTTGTAAAATGTAGTTTGGATCATCTACATATCCATGCTCTTGGCTATGATGCCAATTGAGTATACATGTTGTACATTTAACTTTGTTGCACTTGCTTGAGATATTGTTGTTATGGCATGTTGGGTCATATTGATATATTTGATATTAGTTAGTGTTGCATGGTTTTGACAAGGTTCACTGTCTTGGCATATCAGCCAATTGAGTTATTTTTATTTCATTGTTTGATCATTGTGGGATCTTCCCTCTTGGTGAAGACCAATTGACTAAATCATGTGGAATGGTGATATTATACCCATTGTTTACTTGCATATTTATGGTTTGCTTCAAATTTGGCACTTCGGTTTTGTGAAGTTGGACCTTAGGACAAGGTGCTTTGAGTAGGTATGGGGAGTAGCTCCTTGCATGTAACCTACCCAATAATAAAATTAATGAGTTTAAACATTAACAAGATAAATGAATCCCCAAATGTCATGAGTGACCTGTGCAAGTAGTGGAACTGGATACCATTGAATCCTCGAATGTCATTGGTGACCCATGTTGTGGTAGATAGAACTTGTGAATCCTCGAGAACACCATGAATGATATCGTAAGGCTATGAGTGACTTGTGCAGTGACTTGTGCGGGTGTTCATACACCCTATGCTTACTAGTCTAGCACCTAGATCCAGTTGGATTGAGTAGCACCCTATTTTACAATTGTTTTGTTTGCAATAGGTCGGTGCTTGCGAAGAGTGGGAGTTGGTGCTTCTAGTGAGTCGGTGCTCATAAAACGGAGGGTGGTGCCTCGAGTAGGTCAAAGCTTACAAATCATTGTAGAAGAACAAGTTTATATAAAGCAATTAATATGCCGTGGTTTTCTCCCGCATTTGGTTTCCACATAAATTTTGTGTCATTGTGTTCATGTGCATAATTGTTTATTTCAATATTTGAATTTTTTGCTTGGATAAGAGTTTTAAATTGGCAAAGTTGATATTATACTGATTCACCCCCCCTAGTATAATCGTGTGCTCTTCAAGCTTAGGGGGATGCCCTACATCATAAACCCACATAGCGTGGTTCTTTGCTTCTTTTGGTCTCAATGAGCAAGTATCACCTTTAGATAAAGGCCCCTTGCACCAATAGCAGGGTTGTCTCCTCCTCAGATCCTCTCTAGAAGTATCATTGATCTTCCTCGTTGACTTGCCTTTGTCATCAATAATTAGTAGGGACTCATCAACAAGTGGAGGAACACAAGATTTCGAATCAACCTTGCCTCGAGAAGATGACTCTAAATCTCGCAATTTCCTCATCACCTCCTATAAGGAAGATGGGTCCAATGACTTAACCCATCCTTGGAGTGGCTCAAACAATCCCTCCATGAACAACGCGCTCTGATATATCATAGACCATAACTGAGAGCCACTAGAACTCACTGACATAACCCTCTAAGTTGCCAGACTGCCTCAGTTGAGCCAACTCTCTAAAGTACACCTCTAGATCCTTCCTATCAAATCTCTCGATCAGTCGATCCACAAACTCCATATAGGAAGTGATTTGATCATGATGAAGATAAACTAAACCATGATACCACCAATCGCAAGCAGCTCCATCAAGATGCAACACTTTGAATCTAATACTGTCCCCTTCAGTCATCGGACACAATGTCAAAGATGTGTCAAGCTTATGTGGACCCAAGTTCGAGCTACAACTCTCCCACCGCCATCGAAGTGCTCAAATCTCATCTTACTAGCAACCTCACACAAATCAGTCTGTCTAGGCCTCTGTCTCTCAGGTGTTAGCTCACTCTGGAATGCTCTCGCTTCTGAGTCAGGAAGCTATCAAAATTCAAATGTCACTTTATCACATGTGGTAAAGCATCCCACTCCACAAAGTGTGCCACCATGTCATCTACAAAAGAAGTGGCCGCAGACCCAACACTAATCACATGCGCCCCGAGTCTCAAAAATGTGGACCTCTCCAGCCTATCATATGTGCCACTATCTCTAGTCCTATCAACCTTGTCAACTAACCTCCCCCAATCCTCAACTCTTGCCTTGTCACCATCTCTATATCAGCCATCCACCTGGGATCAATGCGAACTAACAAAAGCATCACGAGCACCTCACTCACTATTTCGATCTCTAAGTAAAACAATATGCTACAACATGTCAGAAAGTTGCTGCAACACCTTAGCAACATGGTGTTGTCTAGCTACCAAGTTCCTAAATGTCTCTCTAGCTTCTCTGTCAATCTCAAGACCTATGCCAGCATCTTTGTACCCCGTACCAGAAGAACCACCTAGACTATGAGCAACTCTGTCGCCGAAAGAACCAAATTGAATATCAGGCTCTCCGTCTCTAGGTGAAGTATGCCCTTTGCAGGTATAATATCTACTCGGAATAAATCTCCTATCTCTGTCCATGAAGACTAAATACCAATAACCAAATCAAATGTGGACAATTCTTGAATAAAACACTGAACACAATAACTCTCAGCCCAATTCTTGCAGGCTAGCAAGAAACCACTTTGATACCACTGTAAAATCCCCTAATCAGTTATAGCTTTAACAAACATCAATTTCTTTCATTAATCAACAATTTAGCATTTTGTCAAACACTTGGCAATCATGTCTTGGTAAGGCTGAAATAGTGATCTTAGTTAGCTAGGGAATCTAAGAGTCTTCAAATCTTCTAATGGATTAATTCATAAAACCATTGGAAGTCATATGACGCCATTGAAAGATGAAAATAAAACACCACAAGTGGGATCTAGTGTGATGTTGGTGGGAGAAAAGGAATTCATAAAGACCATGAAAGGGGAGGAGATAGGATTCGCAATCATGACCAGACCAAGGACTGTTATAATAGGAGCAAAGGTTGATGATGGAGATCCAAGGATTGTTGAGTAAGTATGTTAAAGTTGTGGTAGATGAACTCCCAAACTCCTTACCACCAATGAGGGCTATTAGCCATCATATAGATTTCATATCAGGAGCTAGCCTATCTAATAAAGCAGCATACAAGATGACTCCACAATACAATGAAAAGATTAAGAAACAAGTTCAGGAGTTGCTTGATAAGGGGCTAATCAGGGAGAGCCTCAGTCCATGTGTGGTTCCTACTATCTTAGCACCCAAGGAAGAAGGTGAATGGAGGACGTGTATGGATTCTAGGGCCAAAAACAAGATTACAATCAGATTAAGTTTTCCATTCCCAAGGATAGAAGATCTCTTGGACTACCTAAGTGTAGCAACTTATTTTTCCAAGATAGAAGTTAAGAGTGGATACCACCAAAGCAATATCAGACAAGGAGATGAGTGGAAGACAGCCTTTAAAACAAATGAAGGGCTGTATGAATGGCTTGTAATGCCTTTTGGCCTCTCCAATGCACCTAGCACTTTCATAAGGCTTACGAATGAAGTCCTGAAACCTTTTATTGGTAAGTTTGTAGTGGTTTATCTTAATGATATTTTGGTTTTCGATTCTAGTAAAGAAGAACATTTGCATCATTTGAATTTGGCTTTAAGAAGGTTAAATGAGAAGAAACTAATGATAAATTTGAAAAAAGCATGAGTTCTTGAAGACAGGGTTGCTTTATCTTGGGTTATAGTCAGCAAAGGCACATTGAAGATGTGTCCTAGTAAGGTGGAAGCAATCCTAAGTGGCCTAGACCAAAATCAGTTGGCTGATGTGAGGAGTTTCTCTAGGAAATTCATTAGGGGTTTCAGTCATGTGTGTACACCCATTATAGACACTATCAAGGGAAATAGGAAAAGAAAAGTTGTCTGGACGGATGAGGCTGAAAGGAGTTTTCAGTATTTGAAGAAGTGAGCTGCAGAAAAGCTCATACTATCTTTACGAGATTTCAAGTACAGTAATGTTCAAATGTCCTAAAATGAGTCCCAAGACAAGTGCCTAGTGGGAAGCCCGTGAGTTGGTTTCCTCATAAAGGTCCTTCCTCTACATCAAAACTTTCAAGTTTCTATGTAATAAAAAGAATAAGCCCTTCTTATAAACTCTGATTACTTGATTTTCTGTACTTACAAAAAAGGTAAAAGAAAGAAAATCTGTACCTATCACAAGTTCCAGATGCCTCTTGCAATGCATGTTTGAAAAGTTTGAAGTCAAATCTTGAAATCTGGTCTAACAGAGCTTGCTTCTGGGCCTCATTTCCTGTTGAAAGTCCCATTAGAATATGCTCCTGTCCAATCTGACGCAGTTTCTTTTTGATACCTGCTACTTTCTGCCGTGTTTTTCTTTTCTGCTTGATTTCCTGTTTGTTGCAAAGTCCACAGTAGAGAAATGAAAAAAGTTCAAATTTTGTATATTACTTTCTTAGTAAGAAAAGAAAATAAAAAGTGAAGGAAGAATTATGGTCAATGAAATCAACCATATAAAATTCTGAAGTTTTTGGTGACAGTTTGTAAATAAAACCATATGTTTCATGACAGAATGCATTTGTTCAGAAAATATTTTTAATTGCTGGCTGCAAAAAAAATTAACAGAGCAGTGCATGTAACCTTGCATTGTGCAACCACGGAAATGTCGCATACCTCAATCTCATGGTAAATGTGCCAAGATCCAAATAACATTGGAATATAATTTAAAATTTTCAAATCAAAACCAATCAATACAAGGGTCAAATTCAACCACCACATTTCTTATCCACAAAAGGAAGTTCATCGAAGAAGCAAAGAATTACATAGTTGTATTTGCTCCAAATTGTTTATTGTGTGTAATGAGCAAAATGTCATAGACAGAAATCTTGCTTTCCAGTAGTAACAATCTCCTAGAAGTTGGGCTTCAGGAAAACGCATACGCAACCACAATTCAAAATCAAGTTAAAACAACATAAATGAAACTCCATCCAAACACGATGTAGAAGAATTTAACATGTGCGTTATTCAGGTTATATTTTGAATAGTGACTTGAAGAGATTTCGAGGACACAAAAGAAGGCTTTCTCTTATAACAAAAAAAAGAAAGATCACATCAACGACAGAAATATATTATGGAGTAAAACCTTACTTTAAACATGGTGAAAAGAGAGTGACAATATCCTCATGACATGAATATTATAAGAGGTTACTCACGTCAATATCAGTAGTCAATTCAAATATCTTCATGGTTGTTGAACAAAATTTTCATAATCGGAGGTCGTTTTTAAATGAATGGTTTACAGGCCCCAAAATGATCCCTTAGAAGAGCAAGGAAAAGGACAACCATAGAAGGTACTCACTGTCAACTTATAAATAGTTAACTTGTTACTTGGAATGCACAATCTACACTATGTATAATACGTTTTGAAGCCTAAGTTTATTTGCAATTAATTATTGCATCTAATGCAAAATAAAATGTATCTTAGAGACAAACTACTCTGTTCACAAATCTGCAGAAACCAACGATTCACAATGCTCTTAACATAACCAAAACTATAAACCGCAGAGTTGATCTGAGATCAATATAGCACCTCTCGGCGCCTATCGCCGCTTGTCAAGCCTTTTGGACGCAAGTTCAGCTCTAGAAGTCCTTCTGGTGGAGTGATACGAAGTTGCCTCATCTGCATGTCAACATCTGGAACAATATCTTGGACAAATGGAATCCATATAAGAGGGGCAGATTTTTCTTTGTCTGCTGCTTGACTTTTTGCATCAGTAACATTGTCTTCAGTTTCACTCAACATAATCGACAGAAGATCATTGGCTCCAGTATTAAAAATGTCCACAACAGTACCAACCTGCTCATTAGTATCCTGATAATAACACTTAATGTCAGGCAAGCATCATGAAAATCCATAAATCTGGTGAATATTTCCTAAAACTTATAAATGATTAAACACAAATGGCATACCTTTAATAAAATCTACACAACAAACAAACAAGTGGCCACAGGAACTCAACACATTGCACACATTTAGGTTTACGAGTCAGATAAATGTCATATTTTGCCAAAAATGGAACACAATAATCGAACTTCTATTTTCCTGGACTAGGAATTGAATGGTCTACCCAGCACAATTGGTAACTTTGAACTGAAGAAACCATTGGTACGTGTAATGCAAATGCAGTCAAACATGGTTAAATAATATTATTGCATATGCTGGAACGTGCAATGCACTTATTGTTTCAATTACTATGGTTGTTGTCTTTATACTTGTGGTCTGAGAGTCCAACACATATCTTGGCTACACCTAAGTCACAAGGTTCAAATTCGAACTCGAGTTTGTCATAAAATTTGGATGAAATTCGGCAAGGGTAAAAATTCAGGAAAAAAAGGGACATTGACTATTTTTAAATATTAGTAATATATCCACAAAATTGTCAAAATAGTTTCACTTTGCTAAATAACTATACTAAAAAACTTATTATTATTTTAAAATAAAAGAATCTTATTATAAATAACAATATTATATTAAATATCATAAATTCGGATGAAGTTCGGAAATGGTAAAAGTTTGCTGAAATTCGAACTTCATGGATGAAATTTGGCGTATCCTGTGACTTAGGGCTACACATCCTACACAAACACTCATAGAATAATTGAGGCCAAAGAAATGAGCTTTAATGTCTCATCATCCTTGTAGCATAGACAGCCAGTATACCCTACTTATATCACTAAAACTACTAGCTTAACATTTCTATTGCCACTTCGGTAAACTTCTAGTCTATTTTTCACTGGTGAGCTAATTTTTCCACTTCTCCCCCAAAACAAATCAGAAGAAAAAATTTGAAAATAAGGACTTGTTCCAAATTTCAATAGACAGTAACTCTTTCCTTCTTATTTCGTCAAGTTTATAAAACATGTATATTCTCAAAGGAAAAGAAAAATATTTGCTAATCATTGTTAATTTAAGAACTAATTTTTGTGAGAGATGCATCAAAATCTGAATTTCAAAAATTACAGCCTGCCTTTCTTAGTGTTTGCTAAAGTACTATTGTGATGTGTTTTACTTTGTTTATCACCAAACAACACTGTGTGCATGATAAATTGTCCTAAAAATCACAAGCGCATGGAACTCCCTAAGATTTAACTAGACCTAAAACTAACAAAATTTACAAGTATGCACATTGTGCAAAACTTCATTGGCCATTTGCATTTAAACGTAAATATCTACCTAACCATGTTTTTGCCTTGGATGAGGGCATCAGACTGTGCTTAGACTTTTCAGACTTCAGGAGGATAAACACTTCAAGCACAACCTCATGCTACTTACAGTAAAGACAAATATTTGGCTATACATAAAGATACAAGCAAACAGCACCAACAGATGTTGACTGTTCATTAGACCAAGACCGATATTCTACATCAACATCATATGATTAAATGGATCAACATCATATGATCCCAAAAAACAGATTGCTAAAAAGATACACAAAGTTATTACTTTAGTAAATAAAGAGCATTAATGCAAAGATAGGAAAGGTTACTCAATTCAACTCAGGAAATTACATAGTGTAACATCACAAATTGCACCCTATGCAATTTCACATCACATGGCCTCTGCTTTAGCCGACTCCAAGACAATGTCAACTTTTTGTCTCCCGACAACCTTCTTTGTCACCTGCCACCTCATTTTCTTGACCATTGGACCCAAATCATTTATAGATATGTCAAGAGGACATTTGTACCCCAGACATTTGTCCCACGAATATTTGGAAGCCATTGGAAGATTACACTGTCTAATTCCTAGCAGTGCAATGCCCCCATGTGCTTCCAATGATGTTGGGATGATGCACAGCCTTCCATATCTCACCATTTTGGCCTAGTTTTGACAAGAAGTCACTAGGATTCACTCTCTCAAGCTCTCATTTTCACAATTTCTTCCGTTTTCTCATCTCCACTGTTGCTCACAGCAGAGCGTTGCAGACATGGGATTGGGAGGTCTATGCTCTTCCTCACTCCAACAAGCTCTTGGTTTCTGGCATTAAAGGGGAGAGTTCTCCAAGTTATCATTTGTTTTGTCTAGCATATCTCTTGTTTCATTATTATAATATTATCTCTCTCATTGTATCGCTTTTATCTATTTCGATCATTATCTATCCATCTAGCTGTCCGTGGAGGTGGAAACACCAAAATGGGGGTTTGACTATGGCAAATTTCTTATCACGGCCACCCTAATTTTTTGTCCTTGGTTGTATGTGTGCAAGTATAACGAAGGAGAGCTTGGATGTGCTAGAGGCTTCATTTTCTGGACCTTTTGTAAGTATTCCTCTCTTTTCTTTCATTGCTTCAGTTGTTTCACTTTTTCCTTTATGTTCCTATTTTACTCAGTTTATAGTATTTAGCAAACAAAATTATACACCTGTTGTTCAACAATTTATGGCATGCATTTCTATACTTAGTATGTATAGGACGTATGCATGCCACGCCATTGTCCACAACCCTACGCATGCGTTATACACAGACAGCGTACTGGGTTGACTGAAGAATTTTTGTAACCTATGTAATTGCCTTATATTGTCTAAACACCTTTCTAAGTTAGTTAGCACTCAATTACACACATTATTCTTCAAGAGAGAAAACTTTGAGGTAATAGTGCTCCAAGGATTGCTGCAAATAGAGATTAGGGTACTGAATCCTCGAGTGGTCTAACTATCCTTCCCAGTGGTTTGATTTTCCTCCTCTACACAGTCTTAAACAATTACTAAATAACAATAACAATTGAATGTTTTTTGCAGCATAACAGTTACATCCACTATCATTGACCACAAATAAATACAATAAGTTTTCAACATTCAAATGATGGCTTCTGCAATGCATGTCTAGTGTCAACTCTTTTCTTTATCTATGTACTCAAGGCCCTTATTTATAAGCTCAAAAATGAACTATAAACTATGTGAACAGGCTTTCCCAAGGTGTTTGAGTAGCATTCTAAGCAGATGGTGGTGAACTCAAGGGGACCCACAATAATTGGGATCCAAAAAAATATGTTAAAAAGCATTTTTTTGAATCAAAATCTGGCCCAAAAGCATTTCTCTAAACATAATTATTGTTGGTTTTTAGGAACAGGAATGTAAGCAATCAGTGTTAATTCCTGATAACCTGACAATATAAATATTCTGATTTATCAGATCAGTCTGAACCAGATGCATGAATATCCTTATAATATGGACCTAGAAACATTATACTTGCTCTAGGAATAATCAACAATTTTCTATGGGTCTTATTAGACCTATTATTGACTAATGTGGTTAGTTAACCACTAACTATTAGTCAAAATAGAATGGGCGCCGATTTTGAGGAAGGGACATGATTTGGAAAAGGCCGACCTAGGAAGGGGTGTGCTTGTTGAAAGGTCAAGACCCTTGGGTTATGTATAAGATACAGGTGTGTTTGTAGATAGAAGGCATACAATTATAACATAAGTCTGCTCCTCCTAGCATTCAGCCCTAGGTGATCTACTTGCAGAATTAATAACAAATTCAGAACTTACTTTCAGGATCGATAATATTCAGTCTATAATATCTGAAGGTTAGTCTCAGCAAATTATAAGTACTTCATCAGCACTCTAATTATCAGAATTTGCAGAAACTTTACACGGTATCAGAGCTCTGGTAGTCAAATCTTGGCTCTACAAATTGATAATCAAATTTAAAACATATCTAGCAACATCCTTCTACCTACAATGGCCAATGCAATCAGACCTGAAGACAAGTTTGATGAAAAAGACCACTTCATTGCACGGAAATTCAGAATTAGGATGGCTCTTGAAGAAAATGATGTAACACAATTTGTTGATAAGGAATCCAAGCAACTTGATGCTGATCATTACAAAATTAACTGGATCGAAGGAAACAAGAAAGCCATGAGAATAATATTAGATGGAGTTAAAAATGAAATAGTACCTATGCTAATGAAACATCAGACAACATTCAATATGATGAGTGCATTAATAAATGCATATGAGGTTAATAATGCAACTAGAACCCTTTCACTAAAAAGGCAACTAAATCATATAAAAATAAGGAATGGAGAATCTATGAATTCATACTTCCTAAGGATGGCTAGTCTAAGAGATGAACTTACAAGCATTGGGTACATAATTGATGATGAAGAACTAACATTAATGGCAATAGATGGATTACCAGATTCATAGGAAATATTCTCACAAGGAGTAAGTGCTAGAGACAAACTTCTAAACTTCAATAGACTTAAAGGACAATAGACTTAAAGGAGATTGCCTTCAAGAAGAATCTAGGCAACTCGAGAAAGGAAGGAAATTGAAACTGAAGATGAAGAACTTCATGTTCTCAACACAAATTCCTACAAAAGTAAGAAGAAGCACTTCAACAAGAAGAAGGCTCATCAAAGAAATGTCAAACCTAAGAGAGATTTATCCAAAGTAAAATGCTTCAAACGTGAGAAATTTGGACACTATAAAGAAAATTGCCCAAAGAATACAAAGCAGCAAGTAAATTGTACAAACATTACTAAGAAAGTGGAAGATTATGATCCTGAGAAACGTGTATTGTATTCAACGCTATCAACTGAAGTATCAAGCAAAGCATGGGTAATTGATAGTAGATCGTCTCGACACATTACAGGATACAAGCAAATACTAGACTCAATATTAGAAGAAATTAATGACGAAGTTACCATAGGTGATAATTTCACTCATCCTGTCAAAGGAATTGGGAACTGCACCTTGAAACTGAAGTCAAGTATTTATCTTCATCTCAAAAGAGTACTCTATGTACCAGGAATCAAGACGAATCTAATCTCTATTACAGCACTTGAAGATGATGGACATAAGGTTGCATTCATGGACAATAAAGCAGTGACCTGGTCTAAAAACTCTTCATTTAAGAAATCAAAGTTGATTGGTCAAAGAAAGGGATACTTGTATGAATTAAATATAGAACCTATTCAAGCCTTAATCCATGAAGCTGCTGATATAAACGAAGTGTGGCATAGAAGGTTAGGGCATCTAAACTTCAAAGCCTTATCGACTATGGAGAAGATGGTTACTGGTTTAGCTAAATTAAATAAAGATCATTCTAGCATGTGCAAAGGATGTGCACTAGCAAAATGGGGAAGCAAAAAGGAAGAATAGGACAATTATAGAAGCGGCAAGAGCTATGATACTTGATCAAAACTTAGAATTTTATCTTCAGGCAGAAGCCTCATGTACTGATGTCTATATTCAAAAAAGAAGTCCTCAATCCGACCTTAGAGATAAAACTCCTGAAGAAGTCTTTTCTAAGGTTAAACCAAATATAAGAAAAGGTCACTTTGGGCTATTAAGACTGTGGAGGAAGCACAAGACTTCGTTGCACCATTTGGAACCTTTAGAGAGAGCAAAAGTCCCAAAAGATTTTCTAGCTATGCAACAAACATGAGTGACTTATCTAACACAAAACCAACAAATGTTTCAAATGCTACCAAACATATAGCTTGGAAGGATGCCATGACAGAAGAATACTCCATTATTAAGAATGATGTTTGGGAAATTGTTCCAAAGCCTGAGGGAAAATTTGTTGTCTCTTCTAAGTGGATATTTAAGATCAAGCATGTTGCTGACTGTAGCATCGAAAAATATAAGGCCAAATTCGTAGCCAGAGGATTCTCTCAGAAGGAGGGAATTGATTATGAAGAAACTTTTGCTCCAGTTGCCAAATACACCTCTGTAAGAATAGTCCTAGCTATCGCAGCATTGAAAGGATGGAAAGTACATCAAATGGATGTGAAAACAACATTTCTGAATGGGAAGATTACAGAAGAGGTACATTTGGAACAACCTGAAGGATTTGAAACTCATAATCCTAAAGCCTTTGTTTGCAAACTCAAGAAAGCTCTCTATGAGCTTAAACAGGCTCCAAGGGCATGGTATGAAAGAATCGATACGTATCTCACCAGTTTAGGATTCTTTAAGAATGAAGCTGATCCAAATCTCTATTATAAAAGGGAAAGTGATGATATGATATTTTGATATTATATGTTGATAATTTACTAATAATAGGTGATGATCATCTTATAGATCAATGCAAGGAAGATCTGATCAAAGAATTTGATATGAAAGATTTAGGACTCCTTCATTACTTCCTAGGACTGGAAGTATGGCAAAACTCTAACAGCATCATACTTAATCAAGGAAAGTAGACATCTTGAAGGGATTTGGAATGTGGAACTGGAGACCTATGTCTTCTCGAATGGAGACTAATCTACAAAAACTTAAGGAAGCAGTAGCAGAATCACCCTCCATAGAGTCTACTCTTTACAAACAGATGATTGGATCTCTTATGTACTTGGTAAATACAAGACTTGATATTTGCTATGTTGTTAATGCCTTAAGTCAGTTTATGTGTGAACCAAAGGAGATTCACCTGGTTGCAGTCAAACACATTATGAGATACTTATAAGGCACTCTTAACCTTGGGCTTAAGTATAAGAAAGTTGACTTGAACTTACATCAATTCATAGACTCAGATTGAGCTGGAAGTGATGCTGATAGGAAAAGCACTTCAAGATGTTGTTTCAGTTTAAGCTCAACAATGATATCATGGATATGCAGAAAGCAATCATCAGTAGCACAGAGTTCCACAGAAGCTGAATACTTTGCAGCTGCAATGGCTTCTCGGGAAGCAGTTTGGCCTAGAAAGTTACTTATGATTATTTGATCAACCCATGAATCCCACTATCATTCACTGTGATAATCAAAGTTCCATCAAGCTTTCTATGAATCCAATTTTTCATGACAGATCCAAGCATATTGAAATTCCTTACCATTATGTAAGAGATATGGTAGACAGGAAAACTGTCAAGTTAGAATACATTTGCACTGCAGATCAGATAGCAGATATTCTTAGCAAAGGTCTCTCTCGAGTGAAGATAAATCACTTCAAAAAAGGACTTGGTATGGTTGAATTATAATACATTTGTATTCTTTAAATTATCAATGAAATAATTTTGTGTTAAAATTATTATTGTTAGGCTATTGATTGTTATGGGCTTCACCATTTGTATTCAATATCTAAGAGGTGATGATCTCTGAAATAATAAACACTTGTATAAAAGACATTATGAGAGATGACGATCTCTGTGATAATGTACTAAACAATAGAGAACTAATGACAGATCTAAATGAGTTCAAGATCACATTGTGATGTAGACATTTCTATGCCTACGAGTCACAACTTGGATAAAGGAAGAATTTAATCATTCTCCTAATTTTATCCTATGTACTGGCAGATCTTAACTCAAGACCATATTGTGATATAGGCTTATCGGTGCCTATGAGTCACATCTTGGATAAAGGAAGAATTTAATCTCTCCGAATTTTATCCTATATATTGCATTCCATTTAATACTGTTATCACAAGTATAAGTCATATTACAGGTATAGTAATATGACAAAGTACCATGTGTACAATGATACCACATGCTTAGAAGATTCAGATAGATATGTTATCTCTCATTTATATTATCACGTTAAGAGGGAGTGTTAATTCTTGATAACCTGACAATATAAATACTCTGATTTATCAGATCAGTCTGAACCAAATGCATGGATAACCTTATAATATGGACATAGAATCATTATACTTACTCTAGGAATAATCGGCAATTTTCTATGGGTCTTATTAGCCTATTATTGACTAATGTGGTTAGTTAACCACTAACCATTAGTCAAAATAGAATGGGTGCCGATTTTGAGGAAGGGACATGATTTGGAAAAGGCCAACCTAGGAAGGGGTGTGCTTGTTGAAAGGTCAAGACCCATGGGTTATGTATAAGATAGGGGTGTGTTTCTAGATAGAAGGCATACAATTATTACACAAGTCTACTCCTTCTAACATTCAGTCCTAGGTGATCTACTTGCAGAATTAATAACAAATTCAAAACCTACTTTCAGGATCGATTATATTCAGTCCATAATATCTTAAGGTTAGTTTCAGAAAATTATAAGTACTTCATCAGCACTCTAATAATCAGAATTTGCAGAAACTTTACAATCAGAAAAAGCAATACATAAGACAATGAACACAATGTTTACCTTGGCGAAACCCTCCTACTTGACAGAGAAAAACCCAGCAAATATTCTCTTATATATCAGATAGAGAAGTTCAAAATTCGGCATACAACAATCAGGCCTTATACAGGGCAAGTCTCATACAACAATAGATATGTCTCTTCTCTTGATGTGAATACAAAAACAATAAAGAACTTCTGTATATTGATCTCCTTGAAGCAAATATGTCTCTTCATCTATCTCAAAAATCGAATACCTTCTTTATAAACCTATCTTGACACTTGACTGTCTTGACCCTTCATTGTCTTGATGAGCCTTCAATGTCTTGAAATGAAGCGACACGTCATTTGAGCTGTCTTGAAAACCATTTCTGTTAATTTTATTTAGAACAAGAAGGCCAACATACCTTTAATTAAGAGAAAATAGCTCCCGAAGCTATATAACACTAACACTGCCTCTTAGCTAGGGAGATATTTTCTAGATATCTACGCATGGAGTCTCTCAACATGACACCCACAATGGCTACACCCATTTGTGGAAAGCTCGGAGGTTCATCATGGATTCTCTCAATGTGATGTCGTCATGGAGTCTCTCGACATGATGTCTCATCTCAGTCTCAAAGATGAACAAGGGTTTTCACCTCATATTTCTCCATCTCAAAGAAATATACACTAAAAAGGGTTTCACCTCATATTTCTCTCTCACAGAGAAATATACACAAGTGCTTTCACCTCATATTTCTCCATCTCAGAGAAATATACACTATAAAGGCTTTCACCTCATATTTCTCTCTCACAAAGAAATATACATAAGGGCTTTCACCTCATATTTCTCTCTCACAAAGAAAAAGACACTATAAGGACGTACACCTCATGTTTCTTGCTCACACAGAAATATACACTAAAGGGATTTCACCTCATAATTCTCTCTCGCAAAGAAATATACATTACAAGGCCTTTCACCTCATATTTCTCTCTCACAGAGAAATATACATTACAACAAATCTTCATGATGATGTGACTCCCTGTGAAGTTCCAAGCACTTGCATCAAACTCCTGACCTCCTTGTTCAAGATTATTTGCAATGTTTGCC
The DNA here is from genome assembly GCA_028749045.1 of Cupressus sempervirens. Lineage (NCBI taxonomy): Eukaryota > Viridiplantae > Streptophyta > Pinopsida > Cupressales > Cupressaceae > Cupressus > Cupressus sempervirens. Next base: position 451,989,316 of record CM053788.1, read on the forward strand.
TACGAAGAATGATTTTCAACACACACCTCCAAAACTTATGGCATACTAAAGTCTAGGACTATCTACTATCCTCCTCAACCCCATCCCAGATCACCCTATTCTGAGTAAGTTTAAGGAGCTACCAATGTCAAATCCAGATTGATTGTGCAAATTTGTTCTCTACAACTGAAGAGTTTTTCAATGACTTTAGTACCTGACCTTGCAACGTTGTAACTCACTTAGCTGACATCATCACTTCTTCATAGAGAATCTGCTCAAAAAAATCTGATCGGATCTTTTGAACCCACTTTGACGCCATGTTAGTTTTTAGGAACATAAATGTAAGCAAACAGCAAAGCGCAATACATAAGAAAAAGAACACAATGTTTACCCTTTCGAAACACTCCTACTCGAGGTTGAAAACCCCAGCAACTAATCTCTTAAATATCAGATAAAGAAGTGCAGAATTCTGCATACAACAATCAGACCTTATAAAGGGCAAGACTCATACAACAATAGATATGTCTCTTACCTTGATGAAAATATAAAAGCAATAAAGAATTGTTCTGAATATTGATTTCCTTGAAGCAAATATGTCTCTTCATCTATCTCACAGATCGAATACCTTCTTTATAAATTTGTCTTGACCCTTCGTTGTCTTGAGATGAAGCTACACACCACTTTAGCTGTCTTAATAAACATATCATTTAATTTTATTAAAAATAGATGACCAACCTGCCTTTAATTAAGACAAAATAGCTCCCGAAGCTATAAAACACTAAAAACTAGCACTTGCACCGAGAATATGTGCAAGGGTATAGTCGATAGTTGCATGCTGTCAACCATTTTGAAAATGTGACAGTCCTAACCTCCTTTTCATTATGCAACTCTCTTTCAGTTGGATGCAAAACATCTGGATGTGATTGTCTTTTGATTTTTTAAGCTTGAAACTGGCAAGAAAAAGGTGTCCTTATTTCTTCCTTGCAATTCACATCTTCTCCTTCTAACATTGCTAATTAAGGAAATCATTGCCCCAAAATAGAGCCTATGAGGAGAGAGGTCTCTATTTATCCTCTTCTCTATCTTTTCTCAATTTCCCCACAATATTCCTAGAACTTCTCATTTGCTCTTGTAGCAATTGTTTTATTTAAGAAATAGATTGAATATTTAAATTACGTAAAACAACAATATGGAAAATATACATAATCAAAATATAGAAAAAAAACAGTTAATTATGTGTTTCACTCTTAAAGAATATATTATAGTTTATTATGTGACAATTGGACTTCACACATTCAACTCTTGCCATCTCTCACATGATTAGAGGAAACCAAACTAGGGCTCAGACAAAATGCTTCATTGAGTTTTGCTCCATCTCTAACCTTTAAAACCGTTTTAAAATAATTTCCATTGAGAATTACTCCATGGTATTTTATATGAATTAGAGATCTCGAGAGAATAGATACTATTAACTTTGTTTTTATAGTGGAAGATATTACGAGGTAATTGGTAAATATTTGCTTGTTATTAACAGAGACCGAGAGGTCAATTTATACAAAAGAATGAATGAAGAGAATAGAAACATTCTATTCTAGAGAGAGCAAAAAACAAAAGCAAACTAAAGCTTAAGATATTTACAAGATAACCATTAACTAATAATAGATGACTTATCTACTATTGTAATACCCTCCCTTAATGGTTAATCTATTGAACACACCAAGTTGTCTTCTGAATTTGACAAACTTATCAGGACCAAGAGGCTTGGTGAGAATGTTTGCAGTCTGATCTGTGGTAGGAACATACTGTAGATCTATAGTCTCGTCTTCAACCAGCTGTCGTATGTAATGACAATGAACATCCACATGATTGGTTCGTTCATGAAAGACTGGATTCTGTGCTAACTCGATAACACCTTCGTTATCAACAAAAAGAGTAGTCGGTCCTGCTGGTGACATCTGCATATCCCCAAGCATCCGACGAAGCCAAACAGCTTCACATCCTACCTTAACAGTCCATCTGTATTCAGCCTCTGTAGAAGAGAGAGAAACTGCCTGCTGCTTCTTGCTGGTCCATGTGACTGCACCGGAGCCCAAACTGAACACATATCCAGATGTTGACTTTTTATCATCAACAGAGCCTGCCCAATCTGAATCTGTGAACCCACTGAGTTTAGAATTAGATCTCCGAGAGTACAGAAATTCATAATTTGAAGTTCCCTTCACATAACGAAGCACACGCTTTGCTGCCATCCAATGATCAACCTTAGGAGCTGTCATAAAGCGTGAAATATAGCTGACTGCGAAGCTGATATCAGGCCTAGTAGCAGAGAGGTAGATGAGGTTGCCTACTAGTTGCATGTATGTAGTATCATCAATGGAAGGAGAATCAGACTTTGCTAATAACTTGAGACCTTTCTCCATAGGTGTAGATGCAAGTTTGCAATCCTACATTCGGAATTTGTCTAACAGGGCCCTGGCATATTTGGACTGAGAGATGAATATACCAGAAGACTGTTGCCAAACTTCAACACCTAAGCAATAATGCATGAGTCCAAGGTCAATCATATCAAAAGACTGGCATAAGTTCTGTTTGATTCCCTGAATCAAAAATGCCGAACTGCCAGTGATGATCAGATCATCCACATAGATAACCAGAAGAAGGATGTCACTGCCAGTAGTCTTGATGTATAGATTTGAGTCTGAAGAACTCCTCTTGAAGCCTTGATCACTAAGGTACTTATCAATCTTGATGTACCATGCCCGAGGGGCCTGCTTCAAACCATAGAGAGCTTTTAACAATCTGAGAACTTGACGGTCTTTACCAGCAACCTTGAAACCAAGAGGCTGTGTCATGTAGACCTCTTCATGGAGATCACTATTCAGGAAAGCACTCTTGACGTCCATCTGATGGACCTTCCAGCCAAATTGTGTTGCCATGGCTAGGACTAATCTGATGGTGCTCATCTTTGCAGTAGGAGCAAAGGTCTCCTCATAATCAATGCCCTAACGCTGAGAAAAGCCCTTTGCCACTAAACGAGCTTTGTACTTATCCAAAGTACCATCTAATTTGTATTTGATTTTGTAGACCCATTTGCAACCAATGGGTTTCTTCCCTAGTGGAAGATCATAAAGTACTCAAGTGTTGTTCTTCAGCAAGCTCTAGTATTCAGATGTCATGGCCTCTTCCCACTCTGGTCTGTTCCTTTAGCCTCAGAATATGTTTGAGGTTCAAACACACTGTGAATGTTGGCCATAAGAGCAAAGTTAACAGAATCTGTAGTTTTGCTCTTTTTCCGAGCAGTTCTCCCATCAATGAGCTCATCATTACGAAGATCAGCGTCTTAGCCCACCACTTAGGCCGAATAGGAGAATGACCAACAGTAGTACTAAGAGATGCTTGATCAATAGGATCCTCGTCAGAAGAAGCTGGATCAAACTCAAGTGAAGCATCTACAAAGCGAGGTGATCCTACAAGAGAAGCCGGAGGTGTCTATATAGGTATCACTGGAATAACTGGAGCTACAAGAGCTACTGGAGCCCTCTCATCAAGTGGACCTAATGGAAGCCGAACTCCCAAATCATGAGCCTGCATAGGATGGTCTGTTGGATCGGGAACAGGAGAAACAAGCATGAATGGTCCTCGCTGCTCATCAAAGACTACATCACAGTTGTTTATGAGACGAGATGTCTCAACATCAATCAGGCGGTAGGCTTTGTGAAGACTGCTATATCCAACAAGCATCGGTTTCTAACTCTTGGCATCCAACTTGGTGCGTGAAGCATCAGGGATCCAAACAAAAGCAAGAGAGCCAAAAACCTTCAGGTGACTGATTCTGGGCTGGCAACCTGATCAGGCCTCTTCCGGAGTTTTACCTTTAACCGCCACTATGGGTGACCGGTTCAATAGATAAACTGCAGTGTTAAATGCTTCTGCCCAAAACTGTTTTGGAACATGTCTGTGTTCAAGCACGGAACGAGCCATCTCAGTGATTGTCCTATTCCGACGTTCAACTACACTATTCTGTTGTGGCGTGTGGGGTGTGGTGAACTGGCGTTGGATGCCATGTGTATCCAAGAAGCTGGAGAAAGCATTAAAACAAAATTCCCCCCCCATTGTCTAATCTAAGAGTAATAATAGATTTCCCAAACTCTTTTTCAACTAAGGGTTTAAACTTCTGAAATATAGTAAATGCATCTGATTTCTTTTTAAGGAAATACACCCACATTTTTCTATTGAAATCATCTACAAACAACAGAAAATACCTGGACCCAAGAACAGAAGGAGTGGCCATAGGGCCGCAGATATCGGCATGAACAAGCTGAAGTACCTGAGAAGCTCGCCAAGAATCGCCATTGGGCAAAGGTGTGCGATGTTGCTTCCCAGCCTGGCATGCATCACAAACTCCAAGGTGTTGAGTCTGAATCTCTGGCAAACCAAGAACAAGCTCATCCCGAGCAAGCTGTGAGAGATAATACACATTTAAGTGCCCATATCGCTGATGCCAAAGTGTGCTGACAGAAGATCACCGAGCAGCCATAGCTAAGTCCTGAGAATCACCAGAATCAGTAAGTTTGAAAAGACTATGATCCTCAAGACCTACTGCAACAGTAGACTTAGTTGCCTGATCAGTGATGGTGCACTGATGTGAACTAAAGGTGACTGCCAAGTGTGGAGAATGTCGCAGCAACTGACTGACTAAGAGTAGATTGAGTTCCATCCCTGGAACGTAGTACACATCAAGGAATATGAGATTCCTCCCAACAGACTGAATCTGAATGTTGCTTTTACCGACAACTGTGTACTCTTCACCGCCACCAAAAATAACAGAATCTGAATAAAGCTAGTAGTCAGTAAACTAGTCTCTGCGGTGAGTGAAATGTCGAGAGGCACCTGAATCAATGTACCAAGCAGACGACTTCACATGATCTGCAGGTCTTTTAGCCATAAAGGCGTAAAAGGCAGATTTCGCCTACTCAGTGTGCTCTGCACTGTTTGCTTTGGGTTGCGAACCTGATTGCTTAGACTGGGCAGCTAAGCGTTTCCGACATTCAACCTTCATGGGACCAAACTTGTGGCAATAGTTGCATTGAATGTTCTTTCTGATACCATCGGATGCTGAAGCAGAAGACTTCTGTTGAGATGGTTGTTGAAACTTGCCCTTATCCTTCTGAAAGGATTTCGCAACAAAGGCTTGCTCAGTGGAGGTGGAACTGGAGCTGCTACCGAATTGTTGTTTCCACCAATCTTGCTGAACCAGCAGGGTGCAGAGATCAATGAACTTCAGATCAACACCATTAGATGTGATTTTGAGAGTCTCAATAAAATGCTCATAGGATTTTGGTAAACTACAAAGAGTGATTACCACAATATCCTCTTCCTCCATCTTGCGACCAATGGCAAGTAGTTGATCACGGATTTCCTAAATCCGATTCAAGTGTGCCTGGAGCGTGGTGTGCTCATCCATGACAATAGAAAATAGAGTGTTTTTCATAAAGAAAGCTCTGCTCTTGTCAGAAGTCTCATGAAGACCCTTCAGATGTGTCCAAATTTCGGCAGCTGTCTTGCCCGATGGAATCTGAGAAAGCTGATCATCAGCTACAAATAATTTGAGAAGCATCACTGCCTCTCGATTATTTGAATCCCATGTATCTTGATTAGGACCCGGAGAAGTTGGATGCTGCATAACACCCAAAACAAGTTGATTGGTGTTCTGATATTCGAAGATTGCAATGATGCGCTACTTCCACATTCCATAATTGGGGCCATTGAATTTGGAATTATGCTCGAGCAGAATATTTGTCAAAGATGCCATGGCACGTTTTTCAATGAAAAACTGCAAAAATCTGTGAAGGCACGTTCTTCAAGGCAAAATGTGAAAGACCCAAAAGAATCAGAGTGACCCAGAAGAGAGCTCAAAAAACCCAAAGGAATCTACTGTCGTTTTCTAGCTCCGCTGGCTCGAAAATCAAGGCACCCAAAAAATTCGGACGACAACCCAGTTGAGCTCTAGAAAAGCCCACCAAGAATCTACAAACAAAATATTTTTTCAAACCCAAAAATTAGGGTTTCGAGCAAAAATTCAATCAACGGCCGTGGAGGTCAAATCTACAAAAAAAGTTGATTTTTAAGGAAAAAAATGATCGATATGGCAGTGGTAGGTTGCAAGCAAGTATTTGTTGTGATTAAAAAACACAAAGCCGTCTGAAAACGACTATGTTTGACCTCAAATAATGCAGATTCAGCAGGAGCAAGGCCGTCTGAAAACGGCAGCCAAGAACATCTACGATTTTTCAAGGGAACAAACGCCAAGAAATATCTACAAGCTCCTTGCAGATACTTGAAAAAAGGACCACGATTTGCAACAGAGAAAGCCAAAACGAATGTGGGCACGAGGTCGGACGCGATTTGTAGAGGAGTTCGGCCAAAAAATCGCGATTTGTACCAGTCACGAATCCGTAAAACCCTAGTTTGAGATTTTCAAATTTTCTCTAAGCAGAAAACCCTAGGCAAGTTTTAGAAAAATTAACTGAAAAAAAATTTGAAAAAATTTAAACAAATAATTTCACGATGAAATTATAAATTTTTCCAAAAAAATTTAAGTGTTAGCTCTGATACCATATTACAAGGTAATTGGTAAATATTTGCTTGTTATTAACAGAGACCGAGAGGTCAATTTATACAAAAGAATGAATGAAGAGAATAGAAACACTCTATTCTAGAGAAAGCAAAAAACGAAAGCAAACTAAAGCTTAATATATTTACAAGATAACAATTAACTAATAATAGACGACTTATCTATTATTGTAATAGAAGAGATATCAACATAAATGTGATATACAATTATTTATGAAAAATCTTAAAGAACACATTCAGAGTATTTGTTTCAAGTTGGCCAAAAATTGGAGAAGAGTTGGTTGTGCCTTTCAACAAATGTAGGCACCGGCTACGTTGAAATGTCATGCCCCATCTCGTGTCATGCATGCACTATTACACATTGCTCGACATTTTCACAAATTTCAATCATCCAAACACACATCATTCTTTATTGACTTTGATTTCTTCTTCCATTAATAAATAGCTTGTTGAAATATATTATTATCTTAGACATTCCTTACAAGTCTTTTGTATTTTAATATTTTGGAGGGCCTATATTTTTAATTTAATTGTTTTTACTATTGAGTTTAATTATTAATATTGTAATTTGTTAATGTTTAAATTTTTTTTAAATATCATAAAATTAGTTTTGATACATTTTTTAATATTATAATTAGTTGTATAAATCAGAAATGGTATTTATGAGTTTTGAAAAAAAAAATTAAGGATCATTTTAATAAATTCAATTCTCTTTCTACGTAGTTCTAAATATTATATTTTAGAAAAATTACGAAAGATAATTCTTTTTACAAACGAATTCGTCTTTTTACACAATAATATAGGTAATGAATGAATTTATTCTTGTTTTAAGGAAATAAATAAAAGACACTGTTTTGTTTTTAAGAAATTATATAATAAATGAATAAGAAAGTTCTAATAACATTCGGAAAATCTACCAACTAAAGAGCCAAGAGACATAAATGAAAGTGTAATTGGCATTGACTTAAGTTATTATAAAACAATTTTCTCATGCTTTGATTTTTTTCAATCATAGCCTTAACTAAAAAACTTATCCTAATAACAATTATGTACTTCAGTTGTTAACTTTTCTAATTGTGAGCATCTCTTTTAATATGATACAATATGATCAATTAAAAAAACGATTGAAATCTACTTACTTTCGTTTTTACAAATTGTAAACTTTAGACATCTAACTTCTCTCAACTAATTAATAGAAACTAAAGTTTACATTTTCTGAGAAAAACACTTTAGTTATTTACTATGATTTACTATTATTTAATATAGTTAGCTATTGAAGATGAAACTTATTCAGATGCACTGGATAAGAGAATTATGTTTCTTCAACAGTTGGAGGAACAAAGAAAGGAAGTGGTTGATATGCTTGTTGCTCATCGGCAACAAGTGAAAGTTCTTTTTGATAAAAAGGCCAAGTATCGAGAATTTCAAATTGGTGATCTTGTCCTACTCTAGGACAAAAGGCGAGAACGAAAAGGAATGCATGGTAAATTTGATTCTCTTTGGCGAGGTCCTTTCACAATTCATCAGATTGCAAGCGAGCACAGGTTTTGGCTTGCATATCGTGATGGAACACCAATGCCACTACCTTACAATGGACATCATTTGAAACATTACTTCCAGTGATTATCAAATAAGTATCCCTTGTATATAGTTTTGGTTTTTGAGTCGTTAGTTTAGTTTTTGTTTTCTTTTGTCACCTGACTCTATTGCCCAATGGAGTGGATAAAGGCACTTAGAGAATTGGATTCTATGTCACTCTTTGTTTCCAAGAACAAACAAGTAACATTCCCCAGACAGAGCTAGTTGTTGTCCTACATTTTGTCACCACAAAATGTTGGTAATAGCATGAAACTTTTCCAAGCTAGTTTCGCGTTTCTCTAAGCTTGAATTTGATATTTAATTGTTTAATGTTGATCAATTGATCCATTTCGATTCAAATATCAAATCATTTTACTAAAGGCGTTCGTCAAGTCTTTTTCGTTTTGTTTTCTGTCAAGCCTTTGCTTGATTTTTGAAACCTTCATCGTCCATTCTTTGCTTTTGAGTTTGCTTTTGTTTGTTTTTAATCCTTTGGTTTTGCTCATGTCATGCCTTTCAGTTTTCCCTTCGATTCAATCTAACCTCGAGGTCAATCAGAGTTGTCAATCAAGAGTTATGCCCGCTTTAGTGCTTCAAAAGTGGACATTTTAGATGCAATAACACGAATTAAAAATATGATGTTATAATTTCAATTTGACATTCACTTTTTGAAAAATATAACATTATACTCATTTTTTGTTATGTTTTTAATTTACTTTTACTCTAAATTTATAACTTAAAGTGACTATAGTGCACTTTATGTTATAATTTTAAGTTGAGTTACTTTTTAATTTTTCATTTAAAGTAACTATATAACTATATAGTTTCATTTTAAATTTTTGGTTTTAAAAAACAAATACTTATTTAAATGTTACTTTAAAATGATGTTTATGTATTATATTTCATAATATGATAAATAAATATTGTTTTTGACCCATTTTGTAACATTTTTATAATTTTAAGTGAATCCAATGACTTAAAGACTTCATAAGTGGACATTTTATATGCAATTACATGTAAAAAACCATCAAAAGTGGACTTTTTACATGCCCTTGCATATAAAGTCTACTTTGGTGGACATTTTTCATGTCATTACATCAAAAGTTCACCGTAAGTGGACCCTTTTGATGCTATGACGTGAAAAGTGGAGTTTTTATGCCTATGCATCTAAAAGATGAGATACACTTTATAATATGCAAATGACCTCAAAAGGTACGATTTTACCCATAAGCATATTTTAAAACATGCTATGCACTCTAAAAAGTGTGATTTCACTTAAAGGCATATTTTAAAATGTGTATATGACTCCAAAAGTTCCGATTTTGGAGGAAAGCATATCCTAAAATGTGTTGTGTCTATCAAAAGGTCTGATTTCGAAACAAAATATGCACTTGCTTTCCAAGAATCTGATTTTGCTCATAACTTGAGATTTTCTCAATGGATTTGCACGAAATCTTCTCCATTGAAGGCGTTTTTTCTTGGCGATGAGTTTCCTTGCATCAAAGATGAATTTAACATGCTGAAAATCGATTTTGAGAGCTCAATCCTAGGGCACGTTTTTGAAGAAAACTCCAAATATCTTCATTTTTTATTAACGTTTTTGCATGAGGATCAATCGATTTGCTCTTATTGGATGATTACATTGCATATTAGTGTTAACATTTTGGTGTTTAAATGCCAAATCGATTTACTTGAGATTCTTGGTGAAACACTTTTTTACCAAAAACGTCCCATGAGTTTTCATCTTCAAAAACGTTGGAGTATGGAGAGTTTTTAGGGCACGTTTTGGCATCTTCCAACAATTTCTCCTTGTTTGCTGCCCTCTCCTATTCGAAATTGCAAAGTTGGAAAAGGTATTACCATTTTTGAAAAAAATTTCAAACATTGGAGCATCTTTTTCCTTCATATTTGGCACTTAATCTTCATGTAAGTAGACTTCTTCCTCCTTGCAATTTAATTCATGCTTTATCTTGCTGATTTTATGCATGAAATTACCAGATGGTTGCCATTTATGAGAATATTTGATATGGAAAGTGCATTTTTCCTTTAAGTATGAAGTTTTGGTTTTTTCCCAAGTCCCAATTTCGAATTTGAGCTTTGAAGTGCATTGCATCTTGGCATGTTTTAAGTTATTTTCGAAAGTACATTGTTTTTTTTTGTGTTTTGTGTTTTGTGCTTGCTTGCCGGTTTTCTCCACTTGCAGAAATTACAAGTTTTTTCCCAACTACTTGTTTTTGCTTATTACATGTGAAAGCATCGTCATCTTTCACATTCCATTTCCATGTTACAACACTTTATCTCTCACTCAACGAAATGTAATTACATGTTTTTCATCTTATTCACCATCCGCATATGCATGTAATCTCATTTTCCACTTCCATTTTCACCCATCTCACTTTTCACTTCCATTCGTACAACACGATTACACGAAATGTCTTACGTGTAATTGCATCTAAAAGATCCGATTTTAATTAAAAGTCACATTTTGAAAAGTCAAAAAGATGTCATTTTCCATGTACTTTGACTTCTCCTTTTCACCAAAAGTGACTATAAAACTCATTAAACTCGCGTACATTTTCCATTTCCATCTCTTCATATGCATTTGTGCTTACATGAGTAAATACATATTTTGGCATCTTTCAATGCTTTCCATCTCATCCTTCATTCGCACATACGTGTGAAGTATATCCTTCACTCGCATTTGCATCTCATTTCACCCTCCACCTCCTGTTACATGTTGCATTTACGTGTACTTATTTTTCATACAATAATGTCTTGAAAACGCTAAGTCACTTTTGAAATCAGCAATTTTCATTTGCATACATTCCCATGCATTTCACCTTCACGCATTCTCATTCCATTTCATCTTCCATTTTCTCACTTTCATTTCATTTCATTCCATTCCGCTTTCCATTCCATTGCATATGCATATGCTTTCTCTTTCAAGTTACTTTGACAGATTTGTGAAGTCTTCAATCCGTTTTCGAATCTTCACTGCTAATCCAGAATTCACTTGTATGGGGATTCCCTCTGATGATGTATTTATGTTTTGGGATTTTTGTGTTGCAGCACAAGCACAAGATATGTCCTCACCATCCAAATCCAAAGGCAAAATGAAATATCAATATGATAAAAACTTGGCTCATGCAGCTACTTCTTCAATCATATCTGTTTTGGATAACGTGTTGGACATGAAGATTGGTCATATAGACATGGCTGATTTTCTACAAAGAGTTGAAGTCCAGGCTAGTCATGAAATGAAGCGCATTAGAAGAACCAACATTTATTTGGTATCCACATTTCCAATGGCAGCTATAGAACCTGACTTCGTTTATGGATGTGCACGGCGGTTTACTCCCAAGACGAAAACTATGAAAGATGCTGACAACAAGGTTATCATTAGCCTTAATCCTAAGGTTATAGAACAAATTTTCAAGGTTCCGCATAAATCAGAATGTGCTGATTTGACTAAAGAATCATCATTGGCTTGTTGGAATGAGCAGAAGAGTCATTATCAGAAATATGTCAACCTTTACTAGTTACACAATAAAAGAAGCAATTTTTTCAGATGACCAAAAACTGTTCATTGGTCAAATTTCAAACAAGAATATAATCTCATCATCTTTCTCAGCAAGATTTGTGGCCTTAAAGATTCTACTGATTTTGAGCCATCGATGTATAAGTTCATGTTTCAAATTATGGAGAATAAAGAACACATCTTTTGGGGAGAACTTATCAGTACTGCACTTTGCCAGCAAATATGCCATGTGGGACCATCAATACCCTTTTACATGAATTCTTATCTAGTTTACATCACTGCTGCTATGGGATCTTTCTCTAGGCTTTCTACCAAAGGAGATCGTCTTCAAGTTCTTATTTGGGATTACTATGAATAATCACTTTGACAAATAGTAAGTTCCATTACAAAAGAGTCCAAGATGTCTTCTTTGGACATTTTCGGTGCTTGTTTGATAAGCAGTTGATTATCAAAACAGTATCTGATGTAGCATGGGAGAAGGTGAACCAATATGGCTATATTTTTCTTCAATTTCCCACTTTCACATACTTGAGAGTTGGATATTTCAAGGGAGAACCGTATACCTTACCTAGGTATACAGATCGAATCATCCTGATGGAGTTAGCTAGAGAGCTCATGGACGTGCAGAGTGATCAGCATGCTTCACATAGGCCTGATTTTGGCATTACCTCAACTAAGCCTTTGGTTATTGGTAATTATTCAATCATTTTTGTGCGTAAAGCAAAGAATATGCAAGCAGAATTGCAATTGACTACCTTGAAGAAGTTCAAGGCCAGATTTGATTTTCACTATCGAGAGATGAATTCTCAGATAAAAAGAGCCTAGACTCATTTTCATCGCATTGAGGACATTTGGATTGATATGAGAATAGAACTTGACATCATAAAGATGGATTACTGCATATTAACCTTGCAGCAAATAATTGATCTTAACATTTTGGAAATACCTTCAGATTTTCAAGTTGAAGATGATGGCGACATCCTTGATCCGGAGTTTCATCAAGCCGGTTTTGATAAGAAGTGTCCTTTTCCTATTCAATGGCAACAAAAGGAAGGTACATCTACAATGGACAGATTTCAATCCATCCTAGTACACACTAACAAATGGTTGAAAAGTAAAGGCCTTAAAACAGTAAATCCTAAGATGGGCTTGGATTGTGGAAGTTTCGGTCCTCCTGGCAGGAAATCACAACTAGAGATTACAGGGAAAGATGGAGCCTCATCTTCAAATGCCAAGGGTTCCCTCAAATTCAAATTGAAGGGAGGAAAAGGAACTAAATCATCTCAAGTTCCTAAGCCAATTCAAGAATTAATAGCAGAATTAGAAAAAGAATTGGAAACAAAATCTGATAAAGGAGATTCAGATGAAGAAGGAGAAATCATGATCATATCTCCTCCAAAGCTTGAACAACCCTGTACGTCTTCTATACATGAAGAACCTCTTTTGCATGAGGTTGATGATGATGTGGATTCTTTTTCCACTGTTTTCACTCCTTCCATTCCAGTCTTGGAGGTTAATATCATGGCTCTTCCTATTTCTTCTGCTGCTCCACGCATCCCTGCAAATGAACAGTATGATCACTTAGCATATGTGTTTGAAGATTTTCCGACTCTTACCAGTGGTCAAGTTTCCCAACTTGATATATCTTTGACATGATTTGAACTTTTCATGACAGAGTCTTCTCAACATGTTCCTATGCCTTCAGCAGTACAGATTGAATCTTGCTCAGTCACTACGGATATACACTCTAGATCAATGCCAATGGTCTCCACCGTGCCTACTTTTGTAGATGAAAGTTTTAGCCTACCTGCATGGTTGAGTAAAATAACAACAAAGAGAAGAAAAGTGGTTGTTTCTCCTGACAATCTTCCTGTTAAGAAGACTAAATCCAAATCTTTGAAAGATAAGATTGTTTCTAGAATTTTGGTTGATTCTAATAAAACCAAATTTGTTGAGGTTGTTGAGCCCTTGGAAGATAAACCTGTTGAGGAACTTACTCGTTTTGACTACAAGTTTACTAAGGTTGAAGTTGGAAAGCAATCATGTTTGGGATGTTTGCAAGATGCTCAAGATGCATTGACCAATGTATCAAAAAGCAACCATGAGCTTTGGGAAAAGAAGAATAGGTTGAAACATGAGATCTCTCGTTTGAATGAGGTTATCCAGAAAAAATCTTCTCAAAGTGTTATTGTTATGTCTCAAACATCTAAAGAGAGAAGGCTGATTGAAGTTGCTAAGTCTTGAATACACGAAATAATTTCTAAAGGAGTTTGAGCCATCACAGAGCATTTGCAGTTCTTAGGTGTGTCAAAGAGATGAACAAAATAGAACGAAACTTAATTTTTTCTTTGACTCAAGAAGCAAATAACCTGAAAGAAATCCTTGATGATTGGGATGAAATGATAAAATTTGATCTGGATGCTATGGTCTCATGTGACATTCTTTTGTCATGTGAGATGTTCTTCAGGTTTCAAGGACTCATTGGTTACAAGGAGGAGACTTTGAGGAAGCTGATTATAAAGTTGTAAGTGGCCTTTGGAGATTGTCAAGCAATTGAAATGAGTGTTACTTATGATTTGGAACAGATGGGATGTCATGTTACTGATGAATCTAATAATCTTAGTGGAACAAAGATAGTAAATTCAGAATATAGCAATAGGATTAATACTGATGTAGATTCTAAAGATTTTGGTTCACATACGATGAACAAGTTTGTTTTGTATAAATCCTTAACAAAACACTTGTTAGATACTGCAGCAGCAAATTCCAAAATCGTGCAATCAGCATATGCAAATGCAGTAAGAGTTGAAGCCATATCAAAGACTATGGAAATTGTTGATCTTCCAACAGTGCGTGACATCATTGTCAAATTCAAGGCACTAAGAAACAATCTCTAAGATTGTTGTTTTGTTTTTATTTCATGTTAGTAGTTGTCTAGAATGCATTACATGAAAAAGCATAATTACATGTAATGCAAGTTACATGTATGTAAAAGAATGTAATGTGAGTTGCATGTGCAGTTGCATGTAACCCTTTATTTTCTATAGTTAGACTAGGTCAAAGTTGGTTGAGTTGCTCCCACTTTTTCCTCTATCTTTTTCTCAACTCCTGTGCCTATATAAAGGAGTGCCCCCTCATTGTAAAATCATCATTATCATTATGCAAGAGAGCTCTGGAGAAATTGTACCAACAAAATTTCGTTTGTGTAAACACTATTTTGAGAGAAAGTGAATACAAAAGAGCATTTGAGACTTAACTTTGATTAAGTGAGATTATTATTTGTGTGAATTGTAAGCTTTGTCTATAATTCATCCAAGTTGTCTTTGATTCATATTATCTTGTGTTATTGGTAGTTGTATCTCGTGAATTGAATAGAAAAGAGTTAAAAAGCAATTGAAACCAAAGCTTTGACCAGTAGCAATTGTGGAAGTATTTAGCTAGAAGCTTTGTCTGTAGCTTATATTTTCTTCTTAATTCACAAATAGCTAAGTATTCTTACTTTTAGGAGTCTTTGTGCCCTAATTGTAAAGCTTCTCATATAGGAGTAGGACCAAACTTAGAGCCAAACCAATACATTTTCAGCTAGCCTTTGAGTTAGTGAAGGTTTATCTGTATCATTGTTTCCAGCTCTTGATAGAAGTGTAGTTAGAGATTCACCCTACCCATTACTCGCTCCACGAGTAAGTGGATTCTTTCTTAAAAGTTAAGAAAAAAGGATATTGGTAACAACCATTTTATAAAATCTCTCGACTTCTTGCTTACCTTGAGTTGATCCAAAGAATCATGAGAAGGGGGAGCCTTCCCTTTAAGGTAGGAGAGACTTTGTCTCACACGCTATGGCTGGTCATCCTATTTTGCGACTAGATTTTTACTCAAAACTATCGGTTGCAAAATAGCCACCCAACAAGTTATTAGATAGTTTGGATAATTATGATTTCAAACATGTCATATTCTAATATTGTTTCAATACTATATAAAATTATAAATAAATTAATATTGTTATTTGAAATCATAAGTGACTTTTATATTGTTATTTGATGCTATTGATTGCTACTATTGGTTTTCTGAGGATCGTTGCAAATGTAATAGCACTGACATAATGTTCGTTGTGTCTTCCAATTGCAGCCACCTCTTATATTTATAATAGAGTGAGAGAATGGGCATGTCCCTTCATGGGACATGTCTATTCATTAACATACTTAAAATCTCTTATATATTATATATTATAAATTTATAATATCTCTTAATATAAATATTATATATGTATATGTATATAAGTTTATATATATATATATATATATATATATATATATATATATAACTTGATGTAATTTATCTGAGTAAAGCTACAAAACATCAACACTCCCTCTTAGCTAGGGAGGATAAACACATAACCATATATTAATTCAATGTAATATACAAATATCTTTGATCAGAAGATATTCAACATTTTGATATCACATTTGATATCAAGGGTATTGGTCCTCTAGAATATCAACACATGATATTTACCAAATACTCAATTAAGGTTTGATATCACATCTGATATCATGAATCTTGGTCTCCCAGAATATCGACATTTGATATCCACCAAGTACTCAAAATGATCAAAAGATATTCAACATTTTGATATCACATTTGATATCAAAAGTATTGGTCCTCCAGAATATCAACACATGATATTTACTAAATACTCAAATGAGGTTTGATATCACATCTGATATCATGAATCTTGGTCTCCCAGAATATCGACATTCGATATCCACCAAGTACTTAAAAAGCTTTGATATCACATCTGATATCATGAGTATTGGTCTCCCAGAATACATGATATTCACCAATTACTCAAAAATGTTTGATATCAGGAGTATTGGCCTCCTAGAATATCAATGATATTCACCAAATACTCTCTGAGTAATGGCCTTCCAAAATGTTGAGATG
Organism: Cupressus sempervirens; assembly: GCA_028749045.1. Classification (NCBI taxonomy): domain Eukaryota; kingdom Viridiplantae; phylum Streptophyta; class Pinopsida; order Cupressales; family Cupressaceae; genus Cupressus; species Cupressus sempervirens. Next base: position 452,005,985 of record CM053788.1, read on the forward strand.
AAAGATATTTCATCAAATATTATGAGTAATGGCTTTCTAGAACATCAAGTCGCATGATATTCACCAAGTGCTCTGTGAGTAATGGCCTTCCAAAACATCAAGATGCTTGATATTCACCAAGTACTCTATGCAATGGCCTTCCAAAATATCAATATGCATAACATTCACCATGTACTCAAAAAAAAAAAGTTTATAAGGTATGTGCACACGCATTCTCATAATGCTTCCCATATAAACATCCACTATGCAAAGAATAATCTATCATGATCTGCATAGACATCGTAAGATATCCATCATAATAGAAAATTAAGTTATTATAAGATTGTCACATTTCAATAACTTTTGTAAATACAAGTGACATCATTTGGAAGTCATCACTTCCTCATGAAGTACAAAGGGGGTGAGCCCATTAAAATTACATAGTCGCGAGGTATATTCATGAATCACAATCCTCTTGACTGCTACAATTTATTGATCATTGAAGAATTCATCTCACCATGGTTTACTCCCTCTTAATCAATATGACCAAGATCACCAAAGGTTGACTGAATCATATTCTCTATCTGCTCCCTCTCTTTCAAGGTCGCCTTTAATGAAATGTCAGGCTCCCCTCTAAATCTCAATCTCCTGAGCTCCTCGTCCAATAATGCTTCCGATGGAGTGTTAAGCTCCCTCTAAACTTGATATCAATTCTCCTTTTCCTGCAAGAATTTCTCAGAGGAAAAGCTCAAGGCAAATAGCTCTTATAGTATGTACAAATAAGAGAGAGACTACATTAATTAATTTAATAAAATACTCAAGGATAAATACTCAACTGTACATCAATATCCTTTTATTTATTTTCATGCCATTAGACATTAATATTGTAATTCAAAAAACAATTATTTATTACTTTTAAAGTCCCCTACTATTAGGTTGGCTTAGAATGATCCTACAAAAGATATGAGATTCACTAGAAGTTGAAACTTGATTTGATTAATTATATTTGAACCAAGTTGTAAATATCATCACTAAATTCTATTAGAAATTCCAGAGAACATCCATTTTCCACATATATTAGATTACATAAGGGATGGTAGATATATAGCTACTTGAGGTTGGAAATGACCTATTTGGAGCTCTTTTGCCCCAACGTGGGCAATTTATTCGTCCCCCTATGCACACTCCCTATCCACTACATAATTGATGCAATGGTTCTAACTTCTTATAGACTTATCTGTCATTTACTAATAGTATTAATCATTACATTAGATTCCTTGCAAGAGAACAATTTATAATCACATTAAAGAATAATCATTTTATCAATATATTTAGACTCAATTTGATTGTTATAATGATATTTCATAACAACATTATAAATTATTATAAAATTAAGGATTAGTTTATTATAACATGACAACTCTCAATAATAATCTAATCCTTCATCTCTTTATAAAATGAATAACCTAATAATGAAATGGAATAACAAACATATACACTTTCTAATACCTTATAAAACCCGCGAGTGATGTTACCCTTCACAATATATAATTGAGAGTCGAATATTCCTCATACCTTTTCTTAAATAAGCATTATTTATATAATTGTCTATTTATCTTTTATTCCATTATCAATCCCATCTTAGAGGTGCTTGACTTAATACGTTATATACAAACTATCATTATGATTAGTAACATATACAAACTAACGTTAGTATTAATTACTTATTCATGGGACATAAAATACTTACCGAACGTCCCACGGTCTTATCTTGTCCAATAACATGGGCTCGTGATTCTTAACTGATCCATTTCCATATGCAATGGTTACCCTGTCGAATATAAGCTATCTACCCTGTGCAAAGGATTGTCAGCCCCCTCTTGGAAATGATTGTAGTTATTTGAATTCGTCCACCATTCATCATTTGATAAACACTTCTTCCCTCATATTCTGTCGTGCATCACTCCAATCTATTCTGTCAATATTCTTGATCCACTGGCTGTTTGTTCATGGCAGGAAAGTTTGTGAGAAAAAGAATCGAGAATCTTCCAACGTCAACTGCTAAGGAATGCTGGCCATGTTCCCTTATTTGAACTGAATCAATGTTTGATCTTTTCCCATGCTTCCACACTAATATTTTCTCTCTTCCATCCATGTTCCTTTCTAATTAACAATTATGGACGATATCGACTGTAGATTCAATATTGGATTGAAAAATGGTTTACTACCTTTCTTAGTGACTCTGGTAAAGTAAATACACGTTGATTACTACTACTATCTGCTAACTATTCAATCACGTCAGTGCTGAGTATATATCCCTCCTAATGGTGCTTGGACGCTGCCAAACTAGTTTGCCGGAATATGTCTTCCACCTTGATTATCCACAGTATGGGTCTATATATATCTGAGATCGCCATGCTCGATAATATTATGTTTGCATATTTGCAGAGAATTAGATTTGTAACCTTCTAACTGGGATTCGATTGTCCTTTCTAAATTCCCTGTTCTTCCTATATTTTCCTCCATGTTGACGGAGATGTGTTAATGCATGAAATAGATATTGGTCATGCCAAATACTTTGTTGACTCCGGTTGTGATATTTCGATGCTATCTGCAGAGGATACTATACGTCCTCTTTTGTGTCACTGCTAAATCAGACTTCCGATCTCACATATCTCTCCCATGCATTTGGAATCCATCTATTGTATAGGTACGAAATCTTTCTCTCATGTCTTGGATAGCTTTTCTTACATTTGCAGCCTTGCTCTAATACCATGTTGGTTTACTAAGGATCGCTGCAAATGTAATAGGACTGCCATAATGTTCGGTATGTGCTTTCCAATTGCAGCCACCTCTTATATTTATAATAGAGTAAGAGAATGGACATGTTCCTTCTGTTCATTAACATAATTAAAATCTCTTAGTTAGATATTATATATTATAAATATATAATATCTCTTAATATAAATATTATATATGCATATGTATATAAGTTATAGTTATATATATATATATATATCTTGATGTAATTTATCCGAGTAAAACTACAAAACATCAATAAGTACTATAATTTATTAATCAAAATTAACAAACAATTATCCCTCTTTCATAAATTTACAAAACATAATATTTAGAACTATTTTTAAAATCAAGAAAACTGATTTTAATAAAATGATATTTGACAACTTCTTTTTCAAATTTATAAATATCCTATCTATCTTAATAAATATTTATAATATCAGGAAAACGTATTAATAATTTAAAAAAAGAAGGGCGATTCTTGTGGAGGCTGCAACCTTACCAATCAAGCTTCATAGCTGCAATGGCAGCAGTAAGTCAACTTAAAGTTTGGAAAATGTATACCATTTTCAAGACAATTTTGAAATATGGTTGTACCTACTAAGATATAATGTACTTATGACAGTATTTCAACGGACATAAAAAGTGTCAGGTTGCTTTTCATCTCTAAGCAGCAAAGTATTTGGAATAACTTTATGGATGGGATCCCTGTACATGCTAATTTGCAGGATTGTACTAATGTTGTTAGTTTGAGGGTTAGGGGAAGAAATCTTAACATGATTGGTTGCACCCAAGATTTTAATTGCTGCAAATAAAATGGTTTTTTTCTTTATAGAATCTTTTTCCAATCAGGGGAAGTTGAAATCTCAGTTAATACCTTTATCTGGAGTACATGATTGCGTGAATATTTCTCCCTTTGTCATTTACATATCAGTGATTCGTGTTGTATCCTTTATCTGGTAAAATCTACGATCCTTTATCTGGTAAAATCTACCATATTAATTTGGCCCAAAAACTTCTACTCAATTATATTCAAGAAACCCTTTTCATCTATATTTATAAGTTCACCCTCTGTGTGTGTGTGTGTGTGTGTGTGTGTAACTTAATAAATATATCCCCATGCAACAAAAATGATTCCCAATCCTAAAACAACCAAGATATTCACAAGAGTGTAAAAAAGCAATGTGTGTGTGTGTGTGTGTGTGTGTGTGTCTAACTTAATAAATATATCCCCATGCAACAAAAATGATTCCCAGTCCTAAACAAGCAAGATATTCACAAGAGTGTAAAAAAGCAAAAAACTGAATTTGCTCTTGTTGCTTTCTAGGAGGATAATAACATTTAAATTTTATTTCAAACCAACCATGCATTCATTTAAATGAATCTAATTAAAAAAATTAATTGAATAGATTATAACTTTCCTCATTTTCTCCTTCCCTCTTAGCTAGGAATATATTTTCTAGATATCTACATCATGGAATCTCTCAACATGACACCCACAATGGCTACACCCATTTGTGGAAAGCTCAGAGGTTCATCATGGAGTCTCCCAACTTGATGTCTACATCATGAAGTCTCTCAACATGACACCCACAATGGCTACACCCATTTGTGTAAAGCTCAAAGGTTTATCATGGAGTCTCTCAATGTGATGTTGTCATGGAGTCTCTTTACATGATGTCTCATCTCAGTCTCAAAGATGAACAAGGGCTTTCACCTCATATTTCTTCGTCTCAAAGAAGTATACACTAAAACGGCTTTCACCTCATATTTCTTTCTCACAAAAAAATATACACAAGGTCCTTCACCTCATATTTCTCTCTCACAAAGAAATATACACTACAAGGGCGTCCACCTCATACTTCCCACTCGTAGAGAAATATACACTACAAGGGATTTCACCTCATATTTCTCTGTCGCAAAGAAATATACATTGCAAGGCCTTTCACCTCATATTTCTCTCATGGAGAAATATACATATACATTACAACAAATCTTTACGATGATGTGACTCCCTTTGAAGCTCCAAGCACTTGCATCAACCTCCTAACCTGCTTGTCCAAGATTGTCTGCAATGTTTTCCTAAAAGGAATGATTTTCAACACACACCTCCAAAACTTATGACATCTAAAGCCCAAGGCTATCCTCCTCGACCTCATCCCAAATCACCCTATTCTGAGTAAGTTTAAGGAGTTACCAATGTCAAATCTAGATTGACTGTGCAATTTTGTTCTCTGCAATTGAAGAGTTTTTCAAGGACTTTAGCACCTGGCCTTACGACACTACAACTCACTTAGCTGACATCATCACTTCTTCATAGAGAATCTGCTTATATAAATCTGATCGGATCTTTTGAACCCACTTGGATACCATGTTAGTTTTTAGAAGCATAAATGTAAGCAATCATAAAAATCAATACATAAGAAAAAGAACATGACATTTACCCTTGGAAAACCCTCCTACTCAAGGGAGAAAAACCCAGCAAATAATCTCTTAAATATCAGACAAATGAGTGTAGAATTCTGCATACAACAATCAGGACTTATAAAGGGCAAGTCTCATACAACAATAGATATGTCTCTTCTCTTGATGAAAATATAAAAATAATAAAGAATTGTTCTGAATATTGGTCTCCTTGAAGCAAATATGTCTCTTCATCTATCTCACAAATCGAATACCTTCTTTATAAATTTGTCTTGAACCTTCGATGTCTTGAAATGAAGCGATACACCACTTGAGTTGTCTTGAAATACATTTCATTTAATTTTATTCAAAACTAGAAGGCCAACCTGCCTTTAATTAAGACAAAATAGCTCCAAAAACTATAAAACACTAACAATTATACACAAAAAAAATGCATGTGTAACTAATTTTACCCTTAAGTGGCAAAAGTATGAATAGCATGCATCATTAGGTTTCGTGCAGTCTCAAAGGCCTTAGTTTGGTCTTGGTGTTGGAGCTCTACCCTTGACCCCACCTTGTAACAAGACAAGGACACATGAGGGGCACAATCCCCAAACCCCACAAGGGGCACTACTCCTCAACCTTGCAAGGGGCATTGACCCCGAACCCCATAAGCAGTACTACCTCTCAACCCCATTAGGGCCTCTACTCCTCGACCCCACAATTTTATATTATATATTTTATAATTTTGAAGTTTTTCACATATATATACGAACCCATAAACGAGGAGAACAAATTTTTGCATCATCATACCTAATAACTGTACTCATCCTAAGACTAGCAACTAAGACTATAAAGGAAATATTATTCTAATAGAATCCCAATAAAACTTGGCTTTAGAACAGCCTTAATATTATCCTCATAAAAAAGGTTCATTCTTCATTTAAATTGTAGTGTCCTTAATATAAGTCTAATATGTAATATGGTGCCATCCTTTTGAACATTTTTTGCTTTACGACTATAAGATAAGCATTTGAATGCATTTCAACAAGCTTGCTTTCCGGAGTTACACATTTATAAGACAATTGCCATTCTTGCCAGATTTCTTTGGTGGTGTTGCCAATATAAAATTGCACCCAACACTTAGACATTATAATTTCACCCTACCACACTTTCATGACCATGACTATCTTGCCAACTTTGGACATTGATTTGAATAGCTTTGCAATAGAAAAGGTACAATTAGATATTTCAAGTGGCTTATGAGTTCAAAAAGTGTGCCCAAAAGGTCTTAATATTACAAATATTAATGATTTTTGCAGAAATTAATGATCTTTGTGAGTAATCCAAATGCTTCTATTCTTAGTTACCAAGTTCCGACCCTGCTGCCTGGATCCAAGTCCAGCTCCGTGCGGGTCCAGGTTTGTGCCCAGGTTCGCTGCAGATCCAGGCAAGGTCCTTATTTTGGACTGTGGGTCCACCCGGGTTCACATCAGGAACCCACAATCCAAAATAAGGACCATGTGCACCCAGATGGACCCATGGCGAACCCGAGAGGACCCACAATGAATCAAGGAGGATCCGTGGGTTTCTCTTTTTTTTTGTATATATAATCATTTATACACACACACACACACACATATACATATATACTCATGAAACCACTGACAAATCCAAATGGGAAAAAAAAAATTGCCCAAACCCACGAACCCGAATCTGTCCCCAAACCCGAATCGGCAACTTACCTTCTATTCATTATAAATACGTGAAAAGGGATTCATTTACCAATCCATTCAAGTCTCTTGTCAAGTATGCCACCCTGAGATAGAATTGAAGACCAACCGTCCATGCTCTTGGGCTTGATCAGGGAGGATAGCCAGCCTCTAAGGTGAACTGAATGATGGAAGGGCAACCCACCTTCCATGCTCTCATACCACAAGGGCAGCCAACCTTGAGACTGCACATTGCAGACATTTCAACAAATTTCTAATTAGAATATTACGTGAATCCACATTGGAAGGCTATGGCCTTAATTAGAATTTTAATATGAATGATGTTAATGGATATTATGACGTTTACTTATGATGTAAAATGTATGTTATCATGGCTTATGATGTAATGTCAATTTCCTCTTACTAATATTGTATGCAGGACCTAGATCAGGATTTCTTGTATAAAGGGCATTTCAATTGGTAAGTTTGCATTCTTAAATGTACTATATTTATTGTTTCAATGAAATTGTAGTTTTAGGGCAAAATTTAGGTATATCCCAAAAGGTACCATTACATTTTATCCCTGGACTCCCTTGACTCTCGAGTATCTTTCAAATTCCCTAAATCAGCTTTTAATATATTTCATATATCTTTCATATTTCATTTTCTTGTCAGTAACTATGGGCATTTCCTTGTCACTGATCTTTACTGAGTTTACCCTACAGAGACACTCACATTCTCATTAGCAAATGGCTCATTATATCAATTCATATTGTATTTTCTTACATTGTGTCAACAGTTTAACAAGAAAAAGTATAGATCTGTTTCTCGTGTCCCACGCACCCAGCAGGTTCTTCACTGGTGCTTGTATAAGATGTATCATACTCAGTTAATCTTTACATGATTTTCTGTTTTTCCACATCAACCAGCATTTAATGATAATGAATTTCTTAATGGACATATAACCGCTTCACATAACCAATTGAGTATAAAGGTTTACGAATTCATATAGAAAATACAAGTACATTAACAAGCTTTTTTAGGTTAAGATTTCAAATCATCAAAAATACTTACCTTTAACATGACACTCATGCCAACCAGATCACGACTATAGTACTCATCCTCATCCAAAGTTGGTCTATCATCATCCATAACAAACATGGTGGCTCCTACTAATTCCTTTGCCTACAAAGCAGAAAAACTCAGAAAAGAAAGGCTATTGGTAACAGAACAGCATAGAATTCAGAATTCTAAATTTTAAATATGAACCCGAAAGCACAAAGAATTCAATCACGTGTTTGTATTTTCAATGCCACTGCTATCTACTATTTAAATTTAACAAGTGACACAAATTATGGTTAACATACTTCAGAACTAATTGAAGGTAAGAAATTTGTATAAAGTTTTGTGCATTGACATCTTAGAAGCATAACCTGTTACTATTTTAGCCATTCACTTGCAAGAAAAATGGCAATGTTCTTATATAAACTATGTAGGGAGCTGTTGTTTAAGGAGAATGACAACAGCTTTATGTAATCTTTAAACCTTCATCTATGTGAACAGGATTCTAGGATCCATCCAGCAGTCCACATACTAAAATTAGAGATTGTAATATGTCATGACTAGCAATTATTTGATAAGAATAAATAGAAACGATGACCTGAGTGTATATATAAAGCATAGACATACACACGGAAAGCAAAATGGACTAACTACTCATAATCCAGCAGTCCACATACTGAAATTAGAGATTCTAATAGATCATGATCAGCAATTATTCAACGAGAATAAATAGAAACAATGACCTGAGTGTATATATAAAGCAGAGTCATACACAGAGAAAGCAAATTGGACTAGCTACTGAAATCAAAATGATGTTAAAAGATCTGTGTATGAATAAATATCCTTATTATAGAAATCAATATGTATCTATGGCCCAATACATAAGAACAAGAAATAGAAGAGATGAAACAATTCATTCCCAGACTATCATAAGAAAGTGTCATGTCCCCTCTTTAGCTCCTTCTGGCAGTGATATGTGAGTTAGCCTATCAAGGAGTCTCGTAGGCTGACAAGAGTATTTAGAGGCTCAATCAGGGTTACAGTGTTCAGATTTGAAGTTTCTGACAGTGAAGGCACGATTCAAAGGAGTTCCTTAATTATAGGAGGAGACCCCTACTTTCTAGGAGGTGGAGGTATCATCCAGCATTGAGGTTATAGGAGACCATCCCCTAGTTTCAATTTCGGGAGATTCGGAGGTCTTCCTACTTTTTAGGGTTATCCCTAGATTTGAGGGATGAGACTGTTGATTATTTCTTGATATCCGGCATCAGTCACAGGTGGTGGCAAGTTCAATTTCACCTTCTGATGGTGATCTGGCTATTAGTTGGCTCTTGGGGAAATATTTAAATATATTTAAATATTTCCCTAAATTAGTAATTAAATATTTAAATAAGGTTAATTTATTAGCCACTAGGTTGAAATAAGGAGATTTTTGGCTCCAATTGGTCAGTTGTGTTGGGGTGTGATAGTCCGTTGGAAAGTGCCAGACCTCTACTATTTGATTTTCAGCTACAGGAGCTTCGGTGACACTTGATACTTTTACCATGATTGAAATAATGTTTTTTTCCTCTATGTTGGACGCCAATAATGAAAATAAACATTATAACCCAAAGTTTCCACTTAAGTCATATTAGGTCATTTTTAGGGTTCGAATGCCTAGTAGGGAGTTATAAAGAGAAGCAAAGGAAGGAAAGATTATCTTTTACATTATTCATCCATCATTTTGGGCACTTGGCTCTAGTAGAGCATTCCTCCAACTAGGATGCCAACCCTAGGTTGAGAGAGTAAACTGTTTGGGACGTAACCCTCAAGCAGCTGTGATTCAGCAAGTCTTCAGCACTATTTTCAGGCAGAAAGCAAGCAGTTTAAGCAATGGCAACCCTTCTTATCTGATCTTCAGCAGCGGCCGCCATCTCAGATCTGATTTTCAGCATTGGGCCGCCTTTTCTGCACACCTGGGAGTTGGAATAAGAACAGATCTGCTGCAGACCTGTAGCTGGCCGCCTATCCATATCTGGCGTTGACTGTAGCTAAGGTACTGGGTTGCTTTTATTTTTGTAACAGTTATTATTGGGTTTGTTTGGGTATTCCTAGCGTTCAAGTGCTATGGTTTTGGATTATTACTATGCTGTTTAAATATTGCTGTTACTAGTAGATATTGTAACACATCTATTTTGAAGAGAAAATATCAAAAATCAAACACCAAACTTCTGCACTTCTGTCTACTCTGTAAGAACACTTAAAAATTGCAGGAGAATTCTATTTATTTAAATAAAATTACAGCAGATCAGTGAATCGGTCTGCTAGGGATATTTCAGAAAGTTGGCACCACTTAGGACGATCACATTGACTAGCACTAAGGCACCAAGTCAGCCCCGACTTCATGTTAATGCTAGAAGCTAGCACTCCTTGAAAAATGTTCTGAGGAATGCTGGCTGTAGTGATTAAATTTTTGCCCTTGGAGAGAACAGGAAAGAGGCAGAGGAAGGAAAGGGTTTACTACTCTACCACCTCTACAGGCACTGTAGCTTTCCTAGCAAGGTCTGGTATTTCAAGGATGTAGCTTTAAGTTGATTTCAAATTCATATATTGACAATTCCAACCTTCCATGCCCAATATTTATAGCCTGAAGCTTTAAGTCCAATCATGTCTCCTCTTTTAAAAAATCAAGCAGAATTGGATGGTGGTCATCACAACTTTCTTTTTCGGAGGCCCTAGCTATTGCATGAAAGTTTTTCTATTAGTCCTTTTCATGAAAATGCCATTTTTTTCTTGGATTTTTCAAAAATTTAGAATTCATAGTTTTGGATGCATCACATGGTAAGCATTTTCAGAATGTATTTCAAGTTTGGCCAAAATGCATTTTTTGTTGATGAAAAAGAGTTGCAACTGGTAAGGAATCATAGAGATGATGAATTTTTAAGTGAATATCAGCCAAAATACATAATATTTATTATGATCAATCAAACATTCTGTCTACAGATTTAAACTCTCTCTAGAACATTGTCCTTTTACTATGATAGCCATTCTAGTTACACTTCCATCAAAAACCTTACCTGATCTGCAGAATTGACACCCTTGAAGCTAAGTAACCATTGCTTCTTTCCTGGGTGACTTCTTCCACTTGTAAGTTCGAACTCTTGAATTGTTACACTCCCAGAGCGTTGAGTCTTCAGCCATCTTAGTCCTGGCTGCCAAGGACATTCAATCACAATACCTCAGCCCTCAAGAAAAAGAATGAAAGAGAAAGTCTAAAATTATATATTAAAATAATAATATCGTCAACAAATAAAGATAATAGGTGAATTTGACAGAAGTATAGTTGCTACAATAGCTTATAAATACAAAAGAATCTCCAACAACTAAAATAAAGGAATCTAAAACTATATCCTAGTAGTAACACGACAAAATCAGAGGGTGATATACCCAAATAAGCAAAACATATACGAGTCAAAACATTCAAGAGTTGTAAAGCCGAGACAGAGGTTTAACAATTTCCTTGGTTGAATAGGCTGGGCTAGGAGTTGCTCACCCGAGCCACTCTGGGAGGAAGAAGCGCAGTCCTCCCTCCCCAAACATCCACAACTAATGGTCAACTAGACATGGAGATAGATTTGGCAATGCAAATCGTAAACCAAATTCTCTAGATAATCGAGGGTGAGTTTGTGAGTACAAGAAAATAGATCACTGACAAGGATACTAAAAGTGGTAGTTCTAAGCTGTGTCTTGAAGTCCACCTTTCAAACTTAGTTCAGCACTTTGGCCATCCAAGGTCCCTAAATAGTTTAGAGCTACAGATTCGTGCATCACACTATGTAATGTACGCCCACATGAAGACAATAAGAAGAAACGTAAATTGAATTCATCAGTTTCCAAAGAGCACTCAATAACCGCTAAACCAAAACGCACTAGAAGTTTGTCAAAGGGTTGTGGCAAAACACTAACAAGGAATGCTACTATGAGCAACCAGAGGTTCAAAATGCCCCACAGCAACAAGATCGCCCATAACTCCATTGGGCATAGAGCATGGACAAGATTGGTACGAATCAAATGAATTTGACGGAAGACACATCCAGATTATATAAAACAAAATTATGCAACAAAGATTGGTGCGAATCAAATGATAAAAGCTTCGCGGCTATCATTCCCAACATCTGTTCAAATCCTAGGAGACACTATATGATGTTGAAGTTGAATGTGGTAATGTATCCGGCTGGTTGAATTTAGCATCTCAAGAGAAGAGGGCACGGCCAATATCAAATACAATCTCCACGAGAATTCTTGGCAAGAGATGCCCAAATTTTAAAAAGGAGAAAACAATATATATACAAAACTTTAGAAATAATTTTCGGACCTTCTCAAACCGCTGTTCTGGAAAATCTGTGCTGGGATGGACACGAACTTCTCCATGAAGACCAAAAACATTGCATATATACCCCACTTCAACAAGCTGATTTTCATCTACAAGACTCTCTACTTGAGTAACATGCGACTCCCTCTCCAACGTTTGTATCTCTAAAAACAATACAATAATTGTATACATTCACTCATCTCTTCCAGTACAAAAAAGGTCCAAATAAAAATATAGTTATGCTTTTGCTATAGAAAACCAAATGAACTCAACAGAAGAAAGGAGGACTCCATTAACTGACCATGGTTGACCTGTACTTGGATTGCACTTTGCAAAACGTGGGGAGAGTTTCTGCATTCTGTGAAATTTGATGTATTGTAACTACTTTTTAATTGTTTGCATAGGATTGGAAATGGTTGGCAGTGACTGATTTTGGATGTTGCAATGAGCTTGTGAGATATAGGCGGGGATGTTGGAAATAAAATAGAAGTGGAGAGACAGGGAAGTGTGGTAAAAAATGGAGACTTCGCCATGCTCTGTAAATGAAATGATGTCTTGGCACAGCTGCGTTTAAATACTTATCCAAATCAGAAAAATGCAAAAATAATTCGTGGATCCCTGTTTAGACATGACGTAAGATGGAACAGGACTAAGGATGCGGCTAGCCCTCTCTTTGGAATTGAACGAAGGGTTCATATCCTTATTCAGATGTTTACAGACTCGCGAGTTTATGGGACTAAGGGCCCGTTTGGTGAGCGGAATAGGAATACGTATTTTGGAATACATATTCCAGAATACGTATTTTGGAATAAAAGGTATTCATGTTCTTCATTTGGTTCAGCCAATATTTGATGGAAATTCGCAGACCCAAAAATTTATGTTTTATAAAATAAATAAAAATGGAATAGGAATATGTATTCCAATACCACCTATTTGGATGGAATTGCAAAACCCCATTTTTGGGCCAAAATTGGAATATGTATTCCTATTTTACCTCGTATTCCAATCCTGTTTTGGTGCATCGAAACAAGGAATTCAAATTTTTTTAAATACGTATTCCTATTCCGCTCACCAAATGGGCCCTAAAGGTTTAGGCTTATATTCCTAACTATGAGTAGATAAGAATTTTGAATTTTTAAATTACTTAAATAAAAATAAATAAATAAATTATATTCTATTTGTAAAGAAAGATTATTTAATTTATTATTGTATCTGTTTGGTTTAATTACATTGGGGGTTTGTGAAATTAGATGGGAGATTTCAGTGGGAGCAAGCAAGAAGCAGGCAGGGGGTCAGGATCACAGGGAAACACAAGAAAACAATGATCTAGCAACAAGAAACTGGTGGGAGGGGGCAGGCAGCATCTGAAGGAAGGTCGGGCCCACGGGCAAAAACAAAAATACAAGACCTAGCATTTAAACGCAAGCATCATCAGGTGTGTCTGCTTTATTTACTTGTCTCCTTTCACTTAATATATTTTATGTATCAATATTGAAGAAGCAATATTACATCAAAATTGGTAGACACGCAAACTGAATCGGTTCAATATCCTAAATCTTTCCATGTTGGAAGGGCACTGGGCATAATTTTTACATTTGGATCAGTCAAACGGAGTCAAAGGGAAAGTTAGCAATGGTCTGTCATGGGTCAAACACAGGAATTTCTCAAAGGGGAGTAGGGAATAAATTGTTTATCGAAACAAACCTAATGGATGGCACCAGTTTCAACAACAATTTTCAAATGTTGGGTCCAATTCTCAATGCCCTATATCAAGATGGTTGTAATCAATTTATGAGAGAGCAAACAACCAGTCAGACAAAACCACTATCTATGGTTAACACAAATGATTTAATGGGTGCTTGGAAGGCTAACATGTTGAATTTTCTGCAAAAAAGACAAGTAATGCGAACAAAGGGTTGATATTGGTAAATGAAAAACAATACAAAAGGATTTTAAGATGCGAGAAGATTCGGAAGTTCAAGCAGTTGCATAAGAGACATCTTGTAATGATTTTGTTGCGTGTGAATGGTGTCTTAGACAATATTGGACAAATCAATGTGGAATGAACAGAGCTAGAAGAGAAAGAGGAGAGGGGGAATCAATGGCAGGCAGTAGCAAGCAAGAAATCTGAATCATTTACACACCAAGGAGAGGCAAGCGCAGGGGCAAAAGCGGTCAGCTTTCCAGAAACACAAGAAGATCAAATATATTACAGCCCAACCAGAACACCATTAACGTGGTGCCCAGGACTATATGTACAGGTGCTCATGGACTTAAAAAAGAGGCGTGTGGTTGTGGAAACAAGGAATTGGGAAGAAGAAAACAAAGTGTATGAGGCAATAGAATATACAAGTAAGATAGAGCGGGAAAACAAAGCTTTAATGGAACAGATCTCAGGCATGCAGGAGAAAATGGAGATAGGATAGCAAGAGCTAGAAACCATAAAACAAGAACTGGAGAAATGGAGATCAATTGGAAACAAGGGACAAGTCTAACGAATGGAGCTGACATAACACAAATAAAGGACATTCAAACATCCATGATGGATATGGAAGTCAAAGAGTCTCAATTAAAGGCACAAATAGAAGATGTAAGATCTTGGTCTTAGGTAGTTAGTGGAACAGTGGACAAACAAAAGGAGATTATTGAACGACAACTCAAAATTCAAATGAAAGAAGAGTAAGATAGACGAGACAAAGTGGCTAATATCATAGTCAAAGGAGTGAGAGGTTTTCAAGTAAATGAAAAAACAGACACACTAATGAGAGATTTTCTTAGAGATCAACTAAAGTGGATAGGTAGCATTCAACAAGCAAACAGAATTGGTAAATGGGTAGACAACGAGAGGGATAGGCATATATGGGTCACCTTGAAAAATATAGAAGATAAGATCAACATTCTTAGGAATAGAGGGTTGCTCCAAGGCACACATTTTTATTTGGATGAAGATCTTACCTTTTCCCAATAAGAAAATCAAAGAAGGGAGTCGGAAAAGGTGAAAACAACAAGAAGTCAAGGGAAATGGGCCTCATTGAAGAATGGGAAAGCCCAAATCAGTGAGTGTTTCTCAAGGGAGAAATAGCAATTAGGGACCCCACAAGACCACCTAAGTATTGTAAGTTGAAACTACATAGGTTATCCATGGAGAAGAGATCTGGGGGTGGGGCCCATAGCGGAAGAGAGGGATATTATCATCCTTGTAGAAACGCATGACCATGATGGTTGCAAAGTACTAGATTTTGAAGGATACCAAAAATTTCAATTTGGAATGAACGGAATGAGATAGGTAAAGGACATGGAGGGATTACAGTGATGATTCAGGAGGAGTGGTGTGGCATTGTGAAATTGGAAAAGGAGGACCCAAATAAACAGTATATTTGGCTACAAATATCAAGGAACACAATAAATTTCAGGTTAACTACATGTTACTTTGCTCCACAAAACTCTAAGTTTTACAAGAAGAGGAAACTGGACAACAAAGATCTTTATGCATCACTAAAACAAGACATCTTAAAGTTCAACAACACCAGAGACATAATGTTAGTGGGTGACTTCAATGCTAAGAAAACTAACAATCAATCCTTACAGTTGACTGATAGTGACAAAGAAGCAAACAATCCTATATGGCTAGAAGAAGACAATGATCAACTTTGGAAGAGAGCCTTCGAGGATGGCGAGGGAGGCGTCTCACATTCTAGAGTTGAATTATTGGGGTTGTGTAGCGTGTTTGATATGGTGATTTGCAATGGGTTGAAGAGTTGGCCAAAATTAGGATGTATCACGTGTAAAACATATAATGGCCAAAGTGTAGTTGACTATGTAATCTATTCACAAAATATTATAGCTAAAGTGCTTAATTTAAAATCAGTGTTTGCCCTTCAGAGTTGAACTCTGATCACATGCCTCTTTTTGTTAAGATGGACTTCGCCTCAAACAACCCACAATATAAACATGACTCTCATGCACAAAAGACAACAATCAACAAAAGCAAAGGCAATATCATTTTAAATCAAGAGAACAAAGTTATTTTCAAGACTATGTTGGAGTAGAAACTCCATGAAAGTAACAATATTTTGGTGACATTTTCAATGAGAAATGTGAACCAATTCATAGCAGCATGTTGACCTCTAGTATACATAAAGCTCTAGATGAGTGTAAAAAATCAAAAAATAAAAAGAGGGCTACTAATACTTTTTTGGCTAACCCATGGTATGATGAAGAATGTAAAGCAACAAAGAGATTTATAAAAGGGAATGAAACAAACAAAGAACTCAATAAATGGCATAATATTGATTCACCCAAAGAAAGAAGAGTATGTCATAGCTAGAAGACAAAATTTAATATCCCTTGGAAAACATGACCCCAAGAAGTTTTGGAGAGAGCTACAACAAGCAAAAAATAAATAAATAACAACATTACGGATGCTCAATGGCTTGAGTATGCTACTCAACTTTATGAGAGCCCACAAGAGGAGAACACCCCTATGTTTGTGAATGCAATGAAAGAAATCTCCATAGTTGAGGATATCAATATAGGGATAAAGACTCTAGCAAATGGTAAAGCTAGGGACATTGATGGGTTGCAAGCTGAATTTTTTTAATGGGGAGTGGAACTCTTTGCACCTCATATAAAGGATATCTTCAATCGTGTTGCTTGTGAGGGTTTCCCATCATACTGGACAACTAGTGTGGTTATCTCCCTCTTTAAGAGTGGAGATGTCAACAATCCATTAAATTACCGCACTATTATGGTTAACCCACTTTGGGCAAACTTTTTGGGAGCATGGTAGAACGTTGAATTAGCAAATGGGCATAAAAGGAAGGTAAGAGAGCAAGAGGGCAAGCTGGTTTCAGATTCAGACGCTCCATAATTGATCATCACATCACTCTTCGACACATAATAGAGGAAGTGTGGGACAAATAGGGAGAAGAAGCCTACTTATGTTTTGTAAACTTCAAGAAAGCTTTTGAAACGGTGCCTGGAGATAAGTTATGGAATATAATGAAAGATTTGGGGATTCTGGATGAGTATAGAACAACAGTGCATAGATTATATGATAGAGTTAGAGCCAAAATCAAAACTAGTGGCAAATGTCAGAATGTTTTGGGAGTGATATTAACATTAAACAAGAATGCCATTTATCTCCCACGTTGTTTGGGTTGTACATCAATAATCTAAAAGCTTGGTTGGATAAAACAGAGGGAGAGGGTGTTCACCTGGCAGGGTACGTGGTCAAGCTTCTTTGTATGATGGTGATCTTATTTTTAATATCAAAAATGGCTTAGGGGCTAAGATATCATTTAGGTGCCTTGGAGTAGTTTTGTTAGGAAGTCGAGATGCAGGTGAATATTACTAAAACCAAAGTAATGATTTTTTCTTTAAGGAGAGAAGGAAAATATATCACATTCTTGTTTGAAGGCAAACCGATGGAAATTGTGAAAGAATACAAATATCTTGGGATTGACTTCCATTATAAACTCAATTGGGAGACTTGTAGAGCGAAAGGGATTCAAGGGGTCTAGAAAGCTTCATTTTTACTCCAAAATAGATGCAGGACAATGGAACTGTGGGACTAGAAAACCAAGAAGACTCTCTTTGATTGTTGGTCACACCAGAGGTTCTTTATGGCTACGAGATGTCGGCAGGGGTGGGGGGCAACATGTCAAAATGGGGTGGAGACAAATATAGAAAATAATTAACCACAAGCAATCTCAAAGTCAAGAGTTCTATGCCTTATGAAATTCTTATGGCTAAGGCCAAGGTTTTTTTGTTAGAGGCTTTAGTGATAATCTGGTTACTTAGTTACTTAAAGAAGATTGAAAACATACAAGATCATTATTGGCTGAAAATTGTAAAAGGAGAAACTCTTAACCAAAGGAAGAAAACATGGATGAAACAAAACATTAAATGGTTTGCTAAATGGAACATTAAATTACAAGATTGCGCGAACATAAATGCAGACATAAGAAAGTTTGTCAGAGGGAAGTTTTACAATGCCATGTGGAACAATAATATGAGTAGAAAAAGGCCTATTATATTAAAGAATTTAATCCAACCAGGGAACTTGGTGAAAAAGCGTACCTTGGGGCTTCTATTAAAGGAAAGGCAATGTTATTAGTGGCACAACTAAGGATGGGATCTCATCACCTTAGGTGTGAGACAGGAAGATGGAAGAGGTCCAAAGAGACTTGGGAACAAAGAATTTGCATATTTTGCAAATCTAGAGTAGTTGAAATAGAATGGCATTTTCTCTCAAAATGCATGACATACAACAACATCTGATCTCTCTATTTGAGGGTGGACAACATGCATAGTTTATTTGAAGGGGATAAGATAAAGCAAATTGTTGATTTTTTGGTTAAGATACAAACCGAAAGATTAGAAATGGAAAGGAATTCATAAATTATCTAGTGTGATTGCTCTTCAGTTCCTTAGACTACTCTGGTCTTGTGGATGTCATTCAAAAACATTTATTCATTCATTCAATCACTTCCATCTAACTAGTAAGAACTGTAAGTATTTCTATTTTTAATTATAAGTTTTAAGTTTTCTAATGTTTATATGTTAGATTTTTTATTTCTAAATTCATGAAATTTATGTAACTTGAGTTTGATTGGCTCAAATATGTTGGATCTTATAGGAACGGATTCAAGAACCACTACCCTTATTGTATGGCGATATTTGAGGACGAAATATATGTAGTGTCTCTCATGTTTGTAATCTGTACCTTGTCTATTTTGATTCGAGAGATACATGATACTCTTATTTTATGTACTTTCGAATGTTATACTTTGATTCAGTACCGTAGATGCTTTACTGCTATATTGTTCAGTTTATTATATTTGCATGTTTATGCAATTTTGAGATGACAATTGATCTATGAGGATATCTTATTATCTGGTAGTTGGACATATTTTTTGATTATGTTATGTGATGGATTTTATGCTATAGCGATTTACGTCATTCTTGTCTCTTTATGCTTTATGTGAATGTGAGTGATGTAAATGGATTAATTAGGTGTTTAATGCATTATTACTTCGGCTATGATATTACATACAATTGCACTTGATCATGTGTTTTAGTGTGAAGGAATTATATCCCTGGCAGTGGCACATGGAGTTAGTGATTCAGCCATCCATATTTTACCAATGTCGTCCCTATATGGTCGATGTATCCTTATTTAATTATTTAGATTTAAAACCTTTCACTGATTATTAAATCCAAACTCATATGCATTCTGTGATTAAACTAGCGAGCATGTTTGTGCATTTAAAGGTTCGCATTGCCGTGAAAGTTGTTTAGTGATTTTTGTGATTTGGTTTTTTGGGCTTTAAATCTTCTTGAATTTAATTTTTGGCAACTTTGCCTTAGGTGAATTCCTGTTACGAGGAATAACCTATTTTTGTTTGGGTTGATTCAGAGTCTAGCTAGTCTAACTAGCTATTTTCCCTAATTGAATATTCACTTGAAAAGTGAATAAGTATTGAAAAAGGGATTTTATTATTCACTTCTCACTTTTTGAAACTAGAAATTTGAGAGCTTTTCTAAAATCCTCCTTCTGAAGGATTTGTTTTATGCTTGTTCTGAGAGCTATGAGCATGAGATCTTTGTGAGGTCGGTCTTGTTGGATCCAACTTGGGTGGACCTTGCTTTACCGATATTTTTGGAAACTTTGGTGGGCGTTTTAATGTATCATGAGGGTTTCAATTTTTGCCCCTTTTGTTGTCAGGTAGGGTCGTTCTATTTTATTGTTTTAGTTCGGTTTCAAGTTCTATTTTTGTTAGCCATTTGTCTGGAGGTTGAGAATTAGTGTTCCCCTCCATTTATGTTTGTTGATTCTGCCTGATTGGTCGAGTATGAACATCCTCCCTATTTTTGGGATGGGGGTTTAGGGTTTCGCACCATTATGCTGGTTATTTTTGCATACGGTATCCAAACCCAAATATTATTTGGATTTTTAGGGGTTTTGTACCCAAAGGTCAAATGAGTTTTAATTTCCAAGTTTTCCAATTTTTGGGGTTTTTACCTCGTTTTGTGTGCCACCTTATTTTCTCAGGCTTTCTTGGCATGATGTGGGTCATGGACCTGGATGATCTATTTGGATGTTAGTTAGACCACTGTTGTAATTTTATGTTACATTGGGATGTGTGCCACATTCATCATCTCGTTTATGTTTTTGGTTGAGTGACTTTCTACTTTGTGTTCTCATCTAGTCCTTGTGTTATGATCTTTGTGATGGTGGTGCGCCACACATGAGTATCTTCACGTACATCTATTAGGTGACTTGTGAGGCTCGATCTTCTATGGTACTTTCAGAAGTTATGATCATTTAGATTAGGTTGGGAACTTACATGCCTATGGGCACTCATCGTTGGATGAGCATGGGTAGGGTAGGGTAGCATATGGAGGGGGCTTCTATCTCATAGCTTGGCGATCATGGCACCATAGGTTGGAAGAGGGAGCTTTAATTAAGTGATAACTAAACTAACACACTGGGTGGTAATAAAATTTAAGATAATAAAATGGTTCAAGATGTGCTCCTTTTGTTGGGAAGTCTGAGCTACCAATACTAGCTTGGGTTTGTCGATGCCAAACAACTCTCCATGATGTCAGCCCCTACTTAGTAGCCCTTTGAGTGTCTGACCAGGACATGTAGTTTATGCATTGTCTATGTCTTGATTTCAGTCATTATATTGTCTAGCATGTGTGTTAGCCATGGACATTATGTTTTATGTGTGTTTATGGTTGGATCATTATCTCCATTAGCACGACGGGAATGGACCTATGGGTACCATATGGTTGGGAGGCGTAGCTACCCATACCACTGCTAGGGACCGGTGTACAGAGATGGTATATTATTCTAGTGTGATCGTTGTTGGATATTTTCACTTGGTACTTTGGGTTCTAGAGTATGCTTTCTTGTAATTTATGCTCTCACTGGGATGCTTGTATATCATGTTAGATGATGTTAGTAATTGTTGCATTTCCTTATTATGATGATTAGCATATGATGGATGATGTTATTCATATTTGTAGGATTATCTTATGATTTACTCCTAGCATGTTAGATTTCCTTATGCTTATGTTGTAGCATGTTTTAGTAGTGACATCCTTATATGATAGTACTAACACCCTGCCAAGGGATCCAAAAGAACTAACCTAAAATGTTACTAAGTTTGCCAAACAAATTTTTTTTCTTTTAAAGATAAACATTTACAACAAACATAATGTAGTGGAAGCACTAACATACAATCATACATAAGCAAATATAACATATTACATTCCTTAAGGATCCCAAAACGTTGAGTCACATTTAAATTTTAATTAATACTAAGTCAAATAAATAACACATCCACATGAAAGAATAATTACAAGTCCAAGTCCATTTAAATAATATACATTTTTTTCGAATGCCACTTGGCAAAAAATTCAGAATGCACGATCATCCACTATACATGTCATAGAGTATGAAAGGTTGAAAGAATATACATTTATAAAATAGATTACATCATCCCTTTCAGATCCATGAAACAAGATACAATACAAGTAAAATCATCCACCATAAAGAAATAACCATCCATCATAATACACAAAGATAGAATGAAAGGAAATGCAGACAATGGACTCCAGCCACAACATCAATGGACGGATCTCGATAGTACAAGTAAAAAAGCACTACCACCCAACCCCATGGTAACCCAAAAAGGTCCACTCCCACTGCGCTAAGGAGATAATCTCAAGTCCCAAATAGGATATCAATCCCCAAAATCAAAAGTAATATCTATGTCAAGGTAAATTCCTAAAAGTATTCTAACTCAAAGGTTCTATGATAAATCAACATCTAGACCTAGAGGGAAACAAAGACACATAGGAAATCTATACTACTAGTGGAAAAGTGTCATCACACAAAGCAACTCTAGGGTTACCCAACTAGTTTTTTAATCCTCCGGCCCCCTAGTGACTCTATGCAGCACTAGTATCCTTTCGTACTGACAAGGCATACTAATGATGCATGGTCACAACCAAGCATCCTCTCTACTCCCATCCTAGTCTATACTAGCACTCGAGGCATGGGTGAGGAAAGACAATGACTCTTATTAGGTTCATTTTACTCTCATTTAGTGTAGTGTTTTCACTTATTAACTACTTACAATGGGTTACCCTGGCAGCCACTTTGGGCCTCAGCCTCCATTGCAAGCCACTTCCCAACTGAACATATAGATTACCTACCCTAGGCCCATAAAAGTACAAATCAAAGAATCATAATTTTCAACTCAATCCTATACAATTGACTAGAAAGCATCAAAAGATAATGCACAATAACACCTCAGTTCTTTACAAGCAACTGGAAAGCATTCCAAAAATAATTGATTGAAGACTCAAAGGTTAAGTCAAATAGGTCATACCATTCATCTCAGTTTCACACAAGAACACTAAAGAGTAATAACGAACAATAAATCCAAACTCATCATAGAGCATACGAGACACATTACCATGGTTGAGTTTAAAAGATCAAGATCAAATCATCATCATGACATCACAAACACAGAACTCCCGAGCCTCTGGTAAATATCCTAAGACTGGTCAATACACTAGTCAACCCAAACCTAAAACATAAGACAACATACAGATAACAGTGTAGGTTTCATAGTTTGGTTTGATCTTGAAAACACATAGTTGAGTTAATAGTAAGGTTTAAGTTTTCATTCAATATAAGTTTTCGAACATATGAATTTTACATTTTACCCTTAACTATATAACCCATTTCTTGGATTTGAACAAAATGCATAATTACCCTTATTCGATTATAAGTTAATTATTCCAAAATAATTTAAGAGTAATTATTTATTAAATTATTAAAATAATAATTATTAATTTTCAAATAAAAAAATTAAAGTTCTATTAAAATCAATAATAATAATAATAATAAAATAAATTTAAAACTTCATTAAACGATATACATCATTAATCAAACTTAATTAAACTAATCTTAATTAAATTTATTAATAATTATAAAATAAACAACTATCTTAGTATCTTATTAATTATTAATAATTAATAAAACTATTAATAAAATTATTAATTGATAATTAAAATAATAATTAATTTTTTTATAAAAAATAAAAAATAAAAATTACAACCCGTTTACATTTTAAAAGCCTATTAGCTTTGTTGTCGTGGTAGCCCTGTTGCCATGACAATAGGCGTACTTGTTGTTCATGGCAGCATGTCTGTCGTGCGACCTTTACTGGCAAGTCGACAACCTGTACTACCATGGTAGAGAGCTTTGGTGGAGGTGGAGGTTTGATGACCTTGCCTCCCCACCCACATTTATATTTTATGTGTGTGTGTGTGTGTGTGTGTGTGTGTGTGTGTGTGTGTAGTTTTAATTTATTTTAAAAATATTTATTAGTAACACCCCCCCACCCCCCAAAAAAAAAAAAAAAACTTGTTTTTAATATATATTTTTAACAAAATTTCTATCAATACTCTGATAGGAAAAATACAGCGAACCAATCAAATTTTCAATTTAAAATTTCCATTTCTTTTCAAAACCCTTCTCAATTTAATTTTCAATTTTAAAAACTACTAAAAGAAAGTTCTAATAATATTTTAATCTTCCCGTATACATACGAAATCCACATGCATACCAACAATTTCAAATAATAGTATTGAAAGATTCATTACAATGAAATTCGGATAAACAATTCATAGTCACAAAGAAGACAGGATTATTAAATAACATAATTTAACTGGGTGAACAAACACAAGAATCTAC
The DNA here is from genome assembly GCA_028749045.1 of Cupressus sempervirens. Classification (NCBI taxonomy): domain Eukaryota; kingdom Viridiplantae; phylum Streptophyta; class Pinopsida; order Cupressales; family Cupressaceae; genus Cupressus; species Cupressus sempervirens. The sequence goes on from CM053788.1 coordinate 452,030,070, forward strand.
CTGGTTCTAAAGCTAAATTCGCAACCACCCAAAGATTGTCAGAGAAATCTCTTCTCTCAAAACCTTCTTTCTAAAAATTCGTTCTCCAAAATTCTTAGTCCTCCAAAACTTTCAATCCTTTGAAAAATGAACTCCAAATTGTTGATAAGGAGTTCTCTCCTAAATTTAGGGCGCTGATTGTGTGATCACCCGAGGGAACTCCTTGATCGCAACTTTTTAACTTTTTATTATCTTTTTTGAAACTTCATGCAATTTTAAATATCTTTAAACAAATTTATTTGTTTTCTCTTTTAAATTAATCTATTATATTTTAATCTCATGCATAAACTTTATGCAATTTAATTAAAATAAACTTTATTAAATAATTGTTTACTCTGTCTTTTTCATTTTCAAGGCGTTTTCTAATATCATATTTATTAACTTAAGTAACAATAGTATTTAGCATTTATCTAAAAATGATATCCTAAATATATTATTATTAAATTAAATTAATATTATTATGCTCTCAAAATAGATTATAATTTTCTCTTTAAAATTAATTCTTTTTATTTAATTAACTTACCAATTAATTAAATATAATTAAATATTGAAATTATCATAATGATTTTTCATTAAATTAAATCATTAATTAATCTTTTAATTTGACTTAATTAATAGATAAATACCAAAGACCTATAAGACAAAAATACAAAAACCCATCATAAAATATCGCATACAAGATCAAACTCAAGGGTAACCATCACAGATACTTGTCCTAATTTTCTAAGACAATTGGTTTAAAGGTTAGGATTTGGATTTAAGAATTTATCTCCCCTCTCTTACCATTGAGATATTGTGATAGGGTATGCTCATCCTGGCAATTCAGGAAAGTCGATACTCGATACCTGCAATCTACATAAAATCCATGCATATACAAACACATATATTCTAAGCTAAACAAACAATGGCAGGAAGTGGTACATCATGTAGATCCCAACTAGCAGGTGATTATGACTCCCTTCCTTAACCACATTATAAACATACATGCACACCATACACATGCAAGTATGAGGTAAGTATCCATAAGAAAACACGTATAATAATCTATCTAACTAACATCATCATATAACTGAAATCATTGTAACAATCATCATCAAGGTATAATCATGCATACATGAAATAACTGGTACCAAGTAGTCTCATCATATAATCAACTGAGTATGAAAACAATATCTGATAATCTGAAAGAGAATGCTACTAATCATCAACCATAAACTGACCTAAAAGAATTCGATAATAAAAACAAAATGTAAACTAGGGGTAGGTACGATCCATGAAAAAAAGTACATTATAATAAGTAAAATCATCCATCAAATAGATACAACCATCCATCATAATACACAAAGATAGAATGAAAGGAAATGAAGAACAATGAACTCTAGCCATGACATTAACAGATGGATCTCAATGGTAAAAGTAAAAAGCACTACCACCTAACCTCGTGGTAACCCAAAAAGGTCCACTCCCACCATGATGAGGAGATAGTCTCAAGTCCCAAACATGATATCAATCCCCCAAAAATCAAACGTAATATCTATGTCAAGGAAATCCCTAAAAGTAATGTAACTCAAAGGTTCCAAGATAAAGCGACATCTAGAACAAGAGGCAAACACAGACACATAAGAAATCTATACTACTAGTGGGCAAGTGTCATCGCACAAACCAACTCTAGGGTTACCCAACTAGTCTTTTAATTCTCTGCCCCACTAGTGACTCTATGCGGCACTAGTATCCTTTTGTACTAACAAGGCATACTAACAATGCAAGGTCACATCCATGCATCCTCTCTACTCCCATCCTAGTTTGTACTAGCACTCGAGGCATGGGCGAGGAAAGACAAGACTCTTATTAGGTTCTTTTTACTCTCATTTAGTGTAGTCTGATCGGTAGCTTGAGATGTTATGCATGGGGTATGGCTAGGGTCCACGATGGTCCTATGATGATATTATGGGAAACAAAAGAATTGCGCACTTAGTTTGGTTGTAGTGTGCATTGCAATGTTATTTCTGTTATTGTGATGTTGCTTTAGTACATTATGATGTTTCCTTCTATACTTTCCATTTACTACTTGTTTAGATGGTTAGATGTAGTTTTTGTCTTTTAGTAGTGTGTTTGAGTGTTCATGCCTCAAATTATGGATCTGGTACTCCCCGCTATGGAGGTTCTGGACTTGGTTTAACCCTTTTTGTTGTCCTTAAGTGTTTCTTTCTTTTCCTGAGCAACCATGTGTCAGCATGGAGTGATACAATTTTATGTCGCACACCCATTAGGATTCTATTGTGCATTCCCTGATTGTGTCGCATGCCTCTTAGAGGAATGTCGTGTGATACTTTCCAATATCGCACCCCCTTTAAAGAAGTGTTGTATAATGCTTGAAAAGTATCACACACTCTTGAGAGTTATAACACCCTATCCCTAAAAGTGTCACCCTGCTTCTTTAGAAATATTTCACAATACTGGAAAGTATCGCCCAGTGTTGATTTAAAGTATTGCCTAGGTTTTGTAAAAACCTGTTCAGGTAGACAACGGGTATTTTTCGATAAGACCTAAACTTTTTGGGAAGTGTTTTCACTACCCTCTTAGGTGTTCTTCAATCCATTGGTGTCACATTTTGAATTAGAATTGTTTTGATTCAAATTCAATTTTGCATCTTCCATTGTCACTCATTTAGGTCAATAGTGGCATTTAGAGATCTGTTGGTGTCAGGATGTTGGGTTAGTCTTTCATTGCGATCTTGGTGATCCTCGTATGTTGTATGCTGTGTGTACTCATACTTGTGTAAAAAATTTATTATTATCTTGGCTTATATTTATCCTTGTTCCAAGGATCTCCAAGAAAGGCATTACAACTGGTATCAGAGCCCATGTTGAAACATTGTGATCTCTGTGTTATTTTTCTACTATGGTTTTGTTTTTTGTTGTGTATTTTTATATTATATTTGATTATTTGATATCTCATTGGTTCATGGTTTTGACTCTTATGCTTCTAACTCAGCTGTTCTGACATTATCTTGTTGCTCCCATAGTGATGCCTCCTGCATGTAGACCTAGTGGCCATGGTGGTACCTATAGTGGTAACTATGAAGAAGAACACCAGGAAGAGGGATGTCAAGAATGAGAGGGAGAACAGGGTAATAACACTAATCAGAATGGCATAGGGGCATTGATGCCAATACTTTAGGAGATTCTTGCTTGGTTGGGCCCTTGTGTAGAGGAACGTCGACAAGATCATAACCAAGAGGAGAGGTCCCATCATGGGGATTCATATCACTCAGAGCATAGAGAGGAGGAACATGAATTTGGATGCTCTCTTACTCCACCAGGTGGCAGAGGGCACTGTCAGGGTGGTAGAGACCACAACAACGAAGATTCTATCAGGTTGGATATCATGAAGTCTCTTCATCAATCCAAACCACCATTGTCTAATGGTAAAGGAGGTGGCCTCAAGGAAGAAACTTTGTTATTAGACATGGAGCATTGATTCACCATGTATCCATATGCAACCAATATGATGACACATTATGTGATTATGCAGTTGAGGGAACATGCATCCATTTGGTGGAATATTGAGAGTCAAAAGCTCCAGATCAGTGTTGTAGATCTCACCTGGGAGATCTTTGAGGAGAGGTTCTGAGAGAGATTCTTATCTCCTTAGTTTAGAGAGGTCCATGTTGATGAGTTTCGTTCAATTTAGCAAGGGAATTTGATGGTAGACCAGTACAAAATCTGGTTCTTTGAGCTTAGGCAGTATTCTTGCTACAATCATAATGATTTACTCCTGGCTCATCATTTCATCTAAGGCCTTAAGGATGCCCTCATTAGAGAAGTATGTGTGCATCAACCTAGGACTCTTGTTCTCACTGTTGAGAAGGCACATATAGTAGAGGAGAATCTGGCTAGAGGTTTTAGTAGTAGATTTGGTTATCAAAACCAAAGTGCTTAGAATTCAGGGCAATATCTACAATTCACTTAGTCTTCTAGAAAGGGTCAGGCCCAATCAGCACCCTCTCAAGGTGGTGATCACTGTAGGAATAAGAAGAGGTTTTGGACCAAGGGTGGACAAGATTTTGGTACCTCAGGTAAGAAAGGAGATAGCCAGAACCGAGGACAAAAATCTCAGTATGATCATCCTCCTAAGAGTACTTAGCAGAATTCTAGCAAGGTTATTGCGCATTATCCTAGTGCTACCCAAGGTGGAGGCGGAACAGGTTCCAACTTTGTATGAAACTATTATTCTTGTGGCCAACTTGGCCATAAATCTTTTGAGTGCCCCATCAAACCATCTTCAAGACTTGGTAAGGGCATAGTGATATTTGAGCCTACTATAGGACATGCTAGTAGGAATCACAAAGTCTTTATAGTGGTTGACAACCATCAAGCAGATCATCATCATATGATAGTTGAGGCTACAGATGCATTGCATGGTATTTCAACTTTAGTTTTGTTTAACTCTGGTGCTTCTGATTCTTTCATTTCACCATCTCTTGTTCAATGATGTGGGCTAGTGGCAATGCATCAAGTTGATAGGTGACAGATTGAGTTAGCCATGGGTTCCAAAGTGGTTGTTGACTCATTGGTTAGGAGTTGTGTTTTGAATTTGGGTACCTTCACCACCATAGTGGATCTACGCATTCTACCTTTGGGATCATATGACATTATGTTGGGCATGGATTGGTTAGCCACCCATTAGGCGAATATCAATTACCGTTATAAGACGATACAATGTGTTGATGACATAGGTGGGCATGTGGAACTTTTGGGAGTCTCGAGATTAGTCTCACTTCGGATGATCTTAGCTAATCAACTAAAGCAGAGCGTGCAAAAGGGTTGTCAATTGTTTCTTGTTTTTGTCAGTGATCTGAAGGAAGTCAAGAGCCATACAGTGACACTTAATGATCACCTACTCCTTCATGAGTATGCAGATGTGTTTCCTGATGAGATTCTAGGTATACCACCATAGTGTGACATTGATTTTCAGATTGATCTTGTACTAGGAGCAGAGCCAATTTCACAAGCTCCTTATCGCATGACTACTCAAGAGTTGAGTGAGCTTAGATTGCAGTTGGAGGAATTGTTAGCCAAGGGCCATATTCATCCTAGTATATCCCTATGGGGTGCACTAGTCATCTTCATGAAGAAGAAGGATGGTTCTTTGTATTTGTACATTGACTACCAACAATTGAATAAGGTGACGGTGAAGAACCATTATCCTTTGTCGAGGATGGATGACTTGTTCGATCAGATGAAGGGAGCACAAGTGTTCTCGAAGATTGATCTTAAGTTGGGATACCATCAACTTTGTATCTAGGATGTTGATATTCATCAAAAAACTTTTCGTACATGGTATGGGCATTATGAGTTCATGGTTGTACCCATTGGGTTAACCAATGCACCATCAGTGTTTATGAGTTTGATGAATGGTGTATTTTACACTTACCTTGATCAGTTTGTCATTTTATTCCTAGATGACATATTGAACCATTCAAAGACTATTGAGGAGCATTAAGTCCATTTATGTTAAGTATTATAGTGCTTGAGAGACCATCAGTTGTATGGCAACCTAAGTAAATGTGGGTTCTTCTAGTTTGAGGTGAAGTATTTGGGACACATCACCACATGTGATGGAATTGCAGTGAATTTGAAGAAGATTTGTGCTATCATGGATTGGCTGGTACCCACTAATTTCTCAAAATTTCACAGTTTCATGGGATTGGTCGGTTACTACCTGAACCTTCATGAAGGATTTCTCACAAGTAGCTCATCCCATCACTTCTTTTCAATGGAAAGGGAAGAAGTTTGTTTGGTCAAACTAGTGTAAAGCAACATTTAATGCTCTTAAAGAGTGTTTGACCAGTGCACCAGTCCTTGTAGTGCCTAATCCTGTAGATGATTTCATGGTTTGCATAGATGCTTTGTTAGAAGGTGTGGGTGCAGTGTTCATGTAGGATGGTCGCGTAATTGCATATGAGTCTAGGAAACTCAAGGACCATGAGCTTAACTACCCCACTCATGATTTGGAAGTTGTGCCCGCAGTGATGCCCTTGTCCATTGTAGGCATTTTCTTTTGGGACACAGGTTTGAGTTGCATAGTGATCATAAGAGCTTGCAGTATATCTTTACTCAGCCAAACCTGAATGCACGACAATGTCACTAGATGGAGTTCTAGTGCGAGTACATCTTTGATGTTCATTACATCAAAGGGAAGGAGAATTTCATCGTGGATGCTTTGAGCAGAAGGTGACATGAGGTATCAATGATGTCAATGGGAGTGGATTTGCGAGGCCGTATCTTGGAGGCTTTGCCTAGTGACACTTGGTATCAGGAGGTGAGGGCAAAGATCGAGTCTAGAAGTACCCTTGAGGGGAGGTTTTTAAGTTATATGCTTGAGTCTGATGGACTACTACGACACTAAGTGTGTATCTATGTACCCATGTCGGGTGATCTTCATGCCTTTGTTTTGTCAAAGGCACATTGTGCATCATATTCTACACATCCTATTGTTAAAAAGATGCACGTTGATCTCAAACAATTGTACTTTTGGGTAGGGATGAGGTGCAATTTTGTTAATTTTGTTGCTAGATGTCTTGAGTTCTAGAGAGTGAAGGCAGAGCATTAGCATCTGATGAGTCTTTTGCAGCTGCATACCATTCTAGAGTGGAAGTGGGATACGATATCTATAGATTTTATCACAAGGTTGCCTATGTCATCATAGAGGCATCATTTTACCATAGTGACAATGGACAAGTTGTCCAAGGTAGCATATTTTTCACCCATGAGAGCATCCTACACAACTTCTTATATAGCACATATTTTCTTGGAGGATATTGTTCTTATACACGGGATCCCTTGTCAGATCATTTCAAATAGAGATCCAGTGTTTACTTCTGCACTATGGACACCTCTTTAACATGTGTTGGGTGCATAGACCAATTTTATTTCGGCTTATCACCTAGAGACCAATGGTTAGAATGAGAGAGTGAATTAGGTTCTGGAGGGTATGCTTCACATGTATGTTATGGATAGGTAGGTTAAGTGGTAGGACTATTTGTACCTTGTTGAGTTTGCATGCAACAACAGGTATCATAGTTCTCTTAGCATGTCACCTTTTCAAACCTTGTATAGTAGACCATGTTGTACCCTTTTGAGTTGGGATCGCTTAGAGGACCAAGTTCTTTTTAGTCCAAAGATGCTTTAGGATATGGAGCAGCAGATTGTTCGCATTAGGGATCATTTGCTTACTACTCAGGATAAGTAGAAGAAGTATGTAGATGTCCATAGGTTGGATCGTCACTTTTCTGTTGGTGATAGGGTGTTTTTGCGAGTGCATCTGAGGAAGAGCCCCATCCATTATGGGAAAGACTCTAAGTTGGTGCCATGTTTTGTTAGACCATTTGAGATCCTTGAGAGGATTGATCCCATTTCTTATTGACTAGCATTGCCACCTAGCCTATTGCGCATCCATGATGTTTTTCATGTTTATGTTTTGAGGTAGTATATTCTGGATGTGACCCATGTTCTTGATTGGGATGATTTGTAGGTAGTGGAAAAGTAGCTTACTTTGGAGCCCATTTGTATCCTACATCTCCAGAGACTAACCTTGCGAGGTCAGGACATCGAGCAAGTAAGGGTCCAATGGGACCCGAGTGATGAGACCTTTGTGACTTGGGAGGATGCTACATGACTAAGGGGATTGTACCCCTACCTTTTTGCTGGCTTCCAAGAGTAAGCCTATGCTAGTGGGGGATGATGTAGTGCCTCTCATGTTTGTAGTCTATACCTTGTCTATTTTGATTCAAGAGATACTTGATACTCTTATTTTATGTACTTTGAGATGACTTGAGGGTCAAATTTTATACTTTCATTCAGTACTGTAGATGCTTTACTGCTATGTTGTTCAGTTTATCATATTTGCATGTTGATGCCATTTTGAGATACAATTGATCTTTGAGGATATATGATTATCTGGTAGTTGGACATATTTTCTAATTATGTTATGTGATAGATTTTATGCTATGGTGATTTACATCATTCTTGTCTCTTTATGCTTTATGTGAATGTGAGTGATGTAAATAGATTAATTAGGTATTTAATGCATTATTACTTCGGCTATGATATTATGTACAATTGCACTTGATTGTGTGTTTTAGTGTGCAAGAATTATATCCCTGGCAATGGCACATGGAGTTAGTGATTCAACCATCCATATTTTACCAATGTCATCCCTGTATGGTTGGTGTATCCTTATTTACTTGTTTAGATTTAAAACCTTTTGGTGATTATTAAATCCAAACTCAATTGCATTATGTGATTAGACCAGTGAGCGTGTATGTGCATTTAGAGGTTCAAATTATCGCAAAAGTTGTTTAGTGATTTCTTTGATTTTGGGTTTTTAGGCTTTAAATCTTCTTGAATTTAATTTTGGGTAGCTTTGCCTTAGGTGAATTCCCATTATGAGGAATAACCTATTTTCATTTGGGTTGAGTCAGAGTCTAGCTAGTCTAACTGGCTATTTTCCCTAATTGACTATTCACTTGAAAAGTAAATAAGTATTGAAAACAAGATTTTATTATTCACTTTTCACTTTTTGAAAATAGAAATTTGAGAGCTTTTATGAAATCCTCCTTCTGAAGGATTGGTTTTTTGCTTGTTCTGAGAGCTATGAGCGTGGGATCTTCACGAGGTCAGTCTTGTTGGATCCAGCTCAAGTGGACCTTGCTTGTCATGATTTTTGACAGCTTTGGTGGGCTTTTTATTTTATTGTGCGGGTTTCAATTTCTACCCCTTTTGGTGTTAGGTAGGGCCTTTCTATTTTATTGTTTCAGTTCCATTTTAGGTTCTGTTTTTGGTAGCTGTTTTTCTGGAGGCTGAAAAATCGTGTTCCCCTCTATTTTTTTTTTGTTGGTTTTGCCCAATTAGTTAGTTATGAACATTTTCCCTATTTTTGGGATGGGGGTTTGGGGTTTCATACCGTTATGCTGGTTGTTTTTGCATACGGTGTCTAAACCCAAATATTATTGGATTTTTAGGAGTTTTGTACCCAAAGGTCAAATGGGTTTTAATTTTGAAGTTTTTCAATTTTTGGGCTTTTTATCTTGTTTTGTGTGCCACCATGTTTTCTCAGATTTCTTTACATGATGTGGGTCATGGACCTAAATGATCCATTTGGATGTCAAGCAGACTAATGTCATACTTTTATGTTGCATTGGGATGCATGTCACATCCATCATCTCGATTCTTTTTTCGATCGAGTGACTTTCTGCTTTGTGTTCTCATCCAGTCCTTATGTTATGATCTTCATGATGGTGGTGTGCCACACACAAGTACATGCACATACATCTATCAAGTGACTTGTGAGGCTCGATTGTTCATGTTACTTTTGAAAGTTATGATCATTAGGGTTGGGTTGGGAATTTGCATGCCTACGGGCACTCATCATTGGATGAGCATGGGTAGGGTAGGGTAGCATATGGAGGGGGCTTATATCTAAAAGCCTGGCAATCATGGCACCATAGGTTGGAAGAGGGAGCTTTAATTAAGTGATAACTAAAATAACACATTGGATGGTAAGAAAATTTAAAGTAATAAAATGGTTTAGGAAGTGCTCCTTCTGTTGGGAAGTTTGAGCTGCCAATACTAGCTTGGGCTTGTTGATGTCAAGCGACTCTCCATGATGTCAGCCCCTACTTAGTAGCCCTTTGAGTGTTTGACCAAGACTTGTAGTTTATGCATTATCTATGTCTTGGTTTTAGTCATCATACTATTTGGTGTGTGTGTTAGCCATGAACGTTGTGTTTTATGTGTGCTTATGATTGGATCATTATCTCCATTAGCACGACAAGAGTGGACCTATGGGTGCCACATGGTTGGGAGGCTTAGCTACCCATACCAATGTACATAGATGGTCTATTGTTCTAGTGTGACCATTGCTAGATATTTTCACTTGGTACTTCGGGTTCTGGAGTATGCTTTCTTGCAATTTATGCTTTCATTAGGATGCTTGTATATCATGTTAGATGATGTTAGTAATTGTCGCATTTCCTTATTATGATGATTAACATATGATAGATGATGTTATTTGTATTTGTAGGATTATCTTATGCTTTACTCCTAGCATGTTAGATTTCCTTATGCTTATGTTGTAGCATGTTTTAGTAGTGACGTCCTTATATGATAGTACTGATGATCTGATAAGTAGCTTGGGATGTTACACATGGGGGATGGCTAGGGTCCACAATGGCCTTATGATGCTATTATGGTTGGGAGGAATTGTGTACTTAGTTTGGTTGTACTATGGATTGCGATGTTGCTTTAGTACACTGTGATGTTTCCTTTTATACTTTCCCATTGTTGCTTGTTTAGATGGTCAGATGTAGTTTTCATCTTTCAGTAGTGTGTTCAAGTGTTTACGCCTCAAATTATGGATCCGATACTCCCTGGTGTTGAGGTTCTGAACTTTGTTTAACCCTTTTTGTTGTCCTTAAGTATTTTCTTGCTTTTCTTGGGTGACCATGTGTTACCGTGGAGCAATACAATTTTATGTCACACGCCCTTTAGGATTCTGTCGTGCATTCCCTGGTTGTGTCGCATGCCTCTTAGAGGAACCTTGTGCGGTACTTTCTAGTATTGCACCTCCTTTGAAGAAGTGTCGTATGATACTTGAAAAGTATCACACACCCTCGAGAGGAATATTGCCCTATCCCTAAAAGTGTCACCCTACTTCTTTAGAAATATCGTGCGATACTGGAAAGTATCACCTAGTGCTAATTTAAAGTATCGTCTAGGTTTTGTAAAAACCTTTCCGGGAAAACAATGAGCACTTTTTGGTAAGACCCAAACTTTTCAGGAAGTTTTTTGACTACCCTCTTAGGTGCTCTTCAATCCCTTGGTGTCACATTTTGAATCTGGATTGTTATTATTCGAATTTATTTTTGCATCTTCTGTTGTTAGGCGTTTTGTTCAGCAGTGGCATTTGGAGATCCGTTGGTGTTAGGATGTTGGGTTAGTCTTCCATTGTGATCTTGATTATCCTCGTATGTTGTATGTCATGTGCATTCATACTTGTGTAAATTTTTTTTATATTGGCTTATATTTACCCTTGTTCCAAGGATCTCCAGGTGGGGCATTACAATATATATTTAAACATGAAACTCATAAAACATATTGAATAAAATTATAATAGTAATATTTTTCAAATATTTAAATAAATAAGTAGTTTGAATAATAAATTTTAAAAGATTAAAAAATTGAAAAATTATTTTTATTTTATGTAAACTTGAATTAATCTATCTAATTACCAACTTTACTAATCAACTTTATAAACATAATTATAAAATGACAATATTCACTAATTCTCTCCTAATTTTAAATGAAATATTAAAATACATTAACAACCTATAAATCTAAAATTATTAAACCTAAAGTAACTAGTTATTATCAATAATAAACACATACAATTCTTTTGATAAAAGAATATTTATAAGATGAATTGAATTTTACCAATCAAATTATAATAAATCTTGTATTGATATAATTCTTACCACTTCTACGCATTCTATTTTGAAAAACAATTCTACATAGCTTCTATGCCTTATAACTTATGTTACAACAAAATCAACTTACCAAACAATCTTATCATTCAACAAAATTTAGAACTAAAATATTAATCAACTATTGATTAAAATATGTTAATTTCTTCTCTCACTATTTTCTAACTATTAAATTAGCTTATGAAAAATACATGCCACTACATGGCACTTGTTGTAATTGTCCTAACTTCGTAGAATTAGTTTTCACAAACAAACCAATTGTATTCAAATATTTTTACCTTATTTCAATATTTCTAAAGTTTATATTTTTTTAACAATTAAATATATTATTTAAAATTATTTATCCTAATTACAATTGGTTCAATTCATTTGGTGTTATAGGAGACCTTTTTATGAAGCTCCTATATTGCATTTTTATGGAGCTCCTATATTGTATTTTTAACAACAATATTTTTGGAGATTACATAAGCTCAACTATATAATTAAGCTAGTTAAAATTTAAATGAATCCAACAATTACTCTTTACCATTTTGACAAATAAATATGAAAAATTGAATGTTATATAAAAAATATTGATAGATAATATTACATTAAATGCACACTTAACTTAATTATTCATTTCAAGTTAATTTCAAATTCTATTTATTCCTTAGTGATAACTAGTTTATATATGACAATCATCACTAAAAATTATCACTCACTAACAAATTTATTAGCTTTCAAAATGGTCTGAAATGAGTTTAGCTCTACAACTTTCCCACTTGTTTTGAGTTTGAATTATTATGAGTCAGGATGGCCCCCTTCTGGCTAGCCAAAGCCCTAAAATTTGTCTTGATTTGCAGCTAGTTTTGACCTCAAGTGGGAGGAACCAGTTCTTGTTCTCCCTTCGGGTGAGGACCCCATTGTGTCAGGCCTGTTCTCCATATATTTTTAGGGGAAAGTTGAGGCCGAACCACCTCCTGTGGTCTCTAGTCGAAAGGATGTGATCCTGGGGGAGAAATTGACACAAAACTCTTTTGAAGCCCCTAAGGTGATCTGTGGGGATGAGGGACTGGAGATTGTCATCTTGGACAAATTGGTTGATAGTGTATCTGCTAACCTAAGTTTGTGTCTAATTGGACATTTTGTGGCCTTCCGTCTATCAATTGAGATGGTTAGGAAATGGGTGGGTCAGAAGTGGAAGGTGAAAGGCAGTGTTGTTGTTTCAATTATGCCTAGTCGTCTCTCTTGCTTCAAGTTTATGGCTACTGAGGATATGGCCATGGTTCTAGTAGGGTCATGGTACTATGGTAAACATGGTCTCATGATGGCTAAATGGCATCCTTCCTTGGACCCGGTGAAAGAGTTGAATAAGTTGGCTCTGGTTTGGGTATGGCTTTTAGGCCTTCCCTTAGAGTTTTGGGATGAAAGGATCCTCAAGTTGAATGGGAACTCCTTTGGCCATTTTATTGCTACAGATTTGGTCACTCTTTAGAATTCTAGACTGGTATTTGCAAGATTCACTATGAATGTAGTGATTAGTGTAACTCTCTCCAACAACATCCTATTGAGCTCCAAGTGGGGGAAGAAGCTTGAACCTATTATTTATGAGAATGCAGGGCTTTTCTATTAGAATTTTTCAATGTTTGGACATGTGATTATAGAGTATAAAAAAAAAAGTAAAACCTATGGGATAAGAGAGAAATTAAGGGAGAAAGATGTGGTGGACCTACATAATGAGAATGTGGAAAAGAAGGCTAGTGGGAGAGTATCGATGGACTCTGCTCCCTAAGAGGTCCAAGCGATTGTTAATGAGGAGTCGAATAAGTTGTTGGAAAAAAATCATTTGTTATGGTGGAGGAAGGAGAGATTGTGGATGTTGATGTGGGTGACCCCTTCCCCTTTCTGCAAGGCATTGAGGATCTTCTAAATACCCCCCTAAGGACTTTGGTGAACAAGGAGGTTGATGTAAATTTAGAGGGAGAGTGTATAGAGATAATAGAAGATAAGGGGATTGATTTGGATGATAAAGAGGTGGCCCATATGCTTAGTTGAGGTGCTGAAACCCCCTTGGGAGCCTAATTGGTGAGTTTGACAAAAGCTTCATCCTCGGTTTCAACCTCCACCTTGGGAGTTGAAAAAGGAATATAGAAAACCTAGAGAAGAAAGATGACAAAGCAAAGGAGAAGGAAAAATCAAATAACAAGGGAGGAGGCTACTGGTAGGCAACCAAACCTAGAGGCTATGACCAAGGGTAGGAAATGATTGTCCTCTCTTGGAGTATGAGGTGGTTGAATAGCCCTCAAAAGTAGTTTGTGCTTAAGAAACATTTGTTTAGTACTAGGGTAGATATCCTATTGATTCATGAAGTTAAAATGTCATTGGGAAGTCTAGATAATATTAGAAGTTATATCTGGTCAGGGGGTAGATATTGTTATAGTGAAGTGGAAGGAACTTTAGTAGGAGTGGCCACCTTTTGGAACCTGGGTGTTGGAAAAGGGAGATTTATTCATATTTCTAAGTGGTACCTCATTACTAAGCATAAGATAGATGAGGAGGTTTGGAATTTCATTAATGTCTACACCCCTAACTTGAGACAGTGCAGAGGCAGGCTCTAGAAGGAGTTGACTGACTTCCTATTACATTCAAGGAACTCCTTTTGCACGAGTGATTTCAATTCCCCCTTGTACCCCTTAGAGAAGTGTGGTAGAGTGATTGACTTTACTGATAGTATGAATGTTTTGGCTAAATTTATAAATACCAATGACTTGATGGACTTTGAGTTGAAAGGTGTTAAGCTAACATGGTTGTATAACAAGAAGGGGGAGGAACTCATTCAAGTCAAACTTGACAGACTCCTTGTCCCTACTGGTTGGAAGGGTTTGACTTCTTTCACTCTCATGGGACTCCATAGGATGGTCTCAAATCATGCCCCTATCCCTTTCAACTAGAAGGAGAAGGTGCAGGGGGCCCAAAGTCTTTTAGATATGAAATAATGTGGCAGTCCCACCCAGACTTTAGAAAATGTGTGGAATGGTGGAATATTAAGATAGAGGGTATTGTTATGTTTAGACTCACTACTAAATTGGATAACGTGAGAAGGAATGTTCACCCTTGGCATAAAAATTCCTTTGTTGATATCTTTAAAATCAAGGAAGTAGAAGGGAAACTAGAGAATCTCCAAAAGGTGATGAGGGATGGGTTGGCCTCAAAAGATATGATTTTGGAAGAGGAAAATTGTAGGAGACAATGGAAGGACATGATGAATAGGGAGGAAATGTTCTGGAAACAAAGATTGAGAATCCTTTGGCTGAAGATGGGAGATAGGAACAAATCATTTTTCCATACGTCAACCTCTAACCATAAAAAGGAGAAATACAATTGACTCTGTGATGAATGACCAGAACAAAAAGCTAACGAAGATGGAGGAGATTGGTAGCTAGGTGAGTAATTTCTTTCAAAATGCTTATAAGGAGCGGTACAAGGAGTTCAATAGGGATGACAAGAAGTGGTTGATTGATTCCTTACCTAATGTGATCTTAGTGGATGAATATGCTGACCTTACTCAACTGGTCATGGAGGAGGAGGTGTGTAGAACTATGTTCTCCATGAAGGCCTCTAAAACTCCTAGACTAGATGGGTTCCCCTCGACCTTCTTCCAACATTTTTGGGATGTTATAAAAGTTGATGTTGTTGGAGTTGCAAGAGATTTCTTCAAGACAGGGAAGATGTTGAGAAGGCTTAATAGAACATTTATTGTTCTGGCCCCAAAAATTAAGGACTCGGTGGCTCTCACTAACTTTAGACCTATCAGCTTATGTAATACAACCAAAAATATCTTTTCTAAGATCTTAGTGAATCACCTAAAGTTGCTACTTCACAAATTTATTAGTAAATCTCAGAATGGGTTTTTCCCAGGTCACCAAATTTTGGATGTTGCTATTACTACCTATGAGGTGATTCACTTGATGGACAAAAGTGGTAACTCAGGTATGGCTTTGAAGTTGGATATTTCCAAAGCTTATGCTAGAGTCAGCTAGTCCTTTCTATATGAAATCATGGAGAAGATTGGCTTTAACCAAGGAGTCATTAAAATCATTAGGATAATGATTGAGACTATGAACTACTTGGTGTTGGTAAATGGTACACCTTGGGGAAACTTTAATGTGGAAAGGGGTATGAGGTAGGGGGACCCTATTTCTCCATACATGTTCATTATAGTCATTGAAGTGTTAGGAAGAGATTTCTTGAGAATGGTGGAAAGGGGAGACATCAAAGGTATTAAACCAGCCACCTCCCTCATGGAAGAGGTCATACAAAAATTTGTAGATGATGCCTGTTAGGATAAACCACAGACATAAATAAAAACTACATGCAAATATAACCAATAACATAAAATAATAGATCACACAAAAATGAACACAAGGCACCAAGATTTAACGTGGTTCACCCAATCCTTGGGCTACGTCCACCAAACTACAAGTCCAATATTATTACAATCTAGTGATTACAACCTAATTACAATCCGTAATCCCTTACAGCTCAATACTGCCGCAAGAAACAATTTTGCATCACAACATAATGAAAAATACCCAACCCTAAACCCTTTTATACAAGTATTAAACTGCTTTAGGGTTATAACATGTTGGCCATAAATTAGCCATAACTTTAGTGACAAATCGACGAATAGTACCATTTTTTTTTTGCAGGGCGATGCCTCAAACCCCACTAATTATGAAGTATGCATAGTACTTTCCTGATTAGTCACCATAATCTAATAATCTCCCACTTGGGGATTGATCAGGCTCCACACTAAACAACAATCTCCCACTTGGAGACTAATCTTGTAGCAATACCACTACCACATGGGGCTCCCACTAGATCAAACCACCCTGGACACTACTGTTCTTTTATTCATGTTCAGTCTAAAAGACCAACCGAAGCTGAAGAGGAGTTCAGCTTCTCCCTTGTTACAACCTTTGTCAACATATCTGCTGGATTGTCATTTGTATGTATCTTCTCCAGCTTTAACTGTCCATCCTCCAAAATTGATCGAATGAAATGGTACTGCAACTGTATGTGTTTGGTCATAGAATGCAGAGCTGGATTCTTGGCAAGATGAATGGCACTCTAACTATCTGTGAACAAATAATTATCCTTCTAAGGATGTCCCAATTCTTCCAAGAAGAACTAAAGCCATATCATCTCCTTGGCTGCCTCTGTAGCAACAACATACTTTGCCTCTGTAGTGGATAAAGCATTAATCTTCTATAACCTAGAAACCCAGCTCACAACTGCCCCACCAACAGTAAAGACATAACCTATAGTACTGCGCCTGGTATCAATATCCCCTGCCAAATCTGAGTCAACATAGCCCTATAAATCAGTAGTAGAGCCCCCAAAGTGTAAACACTTATTGGATGTTCCTCACAAATATCTGAGAATCCACTTGACAACATTCCAATGCTCAAATCCTGGATGACTCATATACCTGCTAACGACTCCCACTGCATGTGCAAAATCTGGCCTAGTGCATACCATAGCATACATCAAGCTTCCTACAACTGAAGCATAGGGTACCTTGGACATCTTATCCTTCTCTTCCTGTGTCTTAGGACACATCTCCTTAGTCAACTTCAAATGACCAGGTAAAGGTGTGCTGACAGCTTTAGCATTCTCCATAGAGAAACATTGCAACACCTTCTCAACATAATCAGCTTGAGATAGAGTTAATTTTCTATTCTTCTTATCTCTACAAATATTTATACCAAGGATTTGTTTTGCTGCCCCCAAATCCTTTATAGAAAATGCATGTGCTAACTAGCATTTCAACCCCTTAATATGATCCATGTTAGACCCAACTACAAGCATATCATCAAACATATAAACATAAAATAATGTAGCTATCATCATCCAACCTCTTAAAATAAACATAGTAATCTGAATGACACCTATTATATCCATGCTCATGCATAAAACTGTCAAATTTCAGATACCATTTTCGAGGTGCTTGCTTCAAGCCATATAAACTTTTCTTCAATTTGCACACTAAGTTCTCCTTACCTTTGACCTCGAAACCCTGTGGCTGAGCCATATATATTTCTTCATCCAAATAACCATGAAGAAAAGATATTTTAACATCCAACTACTCTAAATGAAAATCTTCAGTAGCCACAAGACTTAAAATAGTATGAATAGAAGTCATTTTAACAACAGGAGAAAATATCTCGTCAAAATCAATTCCCTTTTTCTGTGCAAATCCTTTTACAACTAACCTGGCCTTAAATCTTTTTTCACCTCCTTCCTCTTCTTTCAACCTGTAAACCCACTTATTCTGTAAAGCCTTTTTACCTTCAGGAAACTTGCATAGATCCCATGTCTTATTCTTCAACAAAGAGTCCATTTCATCTTTCATTGCAGACTCCCACTGAATCTTAGTATCCACCTGCACAGCTTCATCATAACTTTGAGGTTCACTAGCAGCAGTAAGTAAAATAGAATACAAAGAGGGAGAAAATTTTTGTGGAGGTCTAATTTGCCTTGTTGACCGTCTAACATTCACTAGTGTGTGTGGTATTTGTTGTTGCAGTTGTTGCACATCATGAGGAATGGCCGGAACATTAGCTTTTGGATTATCATCCAACACTACATAATCATCTTCTTTCTTCTCATGTTTTTGCAACAGATCTTTGTACAACACTTTCTCATTGAATATGACATCTCGACTTCTAACAATTTTTTGATTTTTAAAATACCAAAGCCTATAACCAAATTCATTAATGCCATATCAAAAAAAGACACATTTCTTTGATTTAGATTTGAGCTTGGTTCTATTTTCAGAGTCTATATGAGCAAAAGCTTCACAACCAAAGGTCTTGAGAAAATAATAACTCACTTTCTTACCAGTCCATGCCTCCTCTAGAATACCACAGCCAAAAGGAGTAGAGGGACCTCTATTAATCAAATATACTACAGTATTGATAGCCTCCACCCACATGTGTAAGGGCAACCTAGCATGCAACCTCATGCTCCTTGCGTGCTCCATTATAGTCCTGTTCATGCGTTCAGCCACTCCATTTTCCTGTGGAGTCCTTGGAACAATTTTCTGTCTACGAATACCATTAGTGGAGCAATAATCTTCAAATTCATGACTGCAATACTCACCACCATTATCAGATTTGAGACATTTTAATTTCTTACCAGTCTCACTTTCAACCAAGCATTTCCATTTCTTAAAAGTTTGAAATACATCAGATTTCTGTCTAAGGAAATAAACCCATACTTTTCTAGTTGCGTCATTAATAAATGTAACATAATAATGAGAGCCACCAAGGGAAGATACCTGAGCTGGTCCCCATACATCTGTATGCCTAAGCTCTAATTTCTCCTTTTTGTTTTCCTTCCCAATCTTTACAAAGCTCACTCTCTTTTGTTTTCCATACACACAACTTTCACAGAAATCCATATTAACACATTTTAGACCTGGTAAAACTTTCTTTGAATGAAGTACTTTCATACCTTTCTCACTCATGTGCCCAAGTCTTTTGTGCCACAGGGTTGTATTAGAATCTACAACAGCTATTTGTTCTCCTTGCTCAACTATAGCAATTGTTCCTGAACATTCATTTTTCTCTAATACAATCAAAGTAGAAGGAGCAATATGACCTGTACAAAGATATAAGGTGCCTACTTTCATACCTTTTGCTACTACAAGGGAACCTTTTGAAACCTTCCAATTTTTATCATTAAAAGTAACTACACAACCCTCATCACCGAGTTGCCCCACTGAAATTAAATTCCTACTCAGCCTTGGAACATGTCTTACCTCATGTAGTAGCTAATGATTTCCATTCTGCAACTTAATCTTAATTTTTCCCTTTCCAACAATCTGACATGGTTCATTACCCCCTGAATAAACAAGTCCAAAATCCCCTTAGACATAATCAATGAAATAACCTCTATGAGGTGTAGCATGAAATGAAGCACCAAAATCTAAAACCCATGAATCATCAACACTTTCTAAAGATAGAAGCAAAGCATCCTCTTCAGATTTTTTACTTACCACATTTGCCTCCTTGTCTCCATCTAATTTATCTCCTTCATTTTTCTTTCGATTCCAAAAATCTTTCTTTTTGTACCCTAGTTTCCCACAATACTAGCAATCGTTTGGTCCTCTCGATTGAGACCTCTTCCCCTTTGACTTTCCTCTTGATTTCCCATTATTTCTAGAGTTATTTCCTCTCTTAGTCATTCTACCCCTACTTTGTGCATTCAAAGAACTTCCTGATGTAGATCCACCTGAGGATTTCCTACAAATTTTCTCACTCAAAAAAACACCGATCACATCTTCACATTTTAGGGTACTAGATCCAAGAATAGAATTACTCACTGCCATTACCAAGCCATTCCAGCTTTCAGGCAAAGAACACAAAATCAAGAGAGCCCTAATTTCTTCATCAAAATTGATACCCACAGAAGATAACTGACTAGTAATAGTATTGAACTCATTTAAATGATCTATAACAGACCCACCTTCTACCATTTTCATATTAAATAAATGCTTCATGAGAAATACCTTGTTTGAAGCGGAGGGCTTTTCATACAGTGTCGCTAGGGTTTTCATCAACACTTTTGTCATCTTTGCTTTTGTAATATTAAATGCCATTGGTGGTGCTAGGCATAATCGAATGCTTCCAAGTGCCTTTCTATCCAAAAGATCCCATTCAACATCTGACATAGATCCCTGATTCTTGGCTTTGCCTTCCAACGGCTTCCATAAATCTTTCTGATATAGATAGTCTTCCATAACTAGAAGTTCTACCCATTAAACCTATCAACCCTTAGCTTACCCTCATTTGCCATCACTCCCACTCAACCGTGAGACTTTCCTGCAAAGGATAACTGAAAGACAACCTGGCTTTGATACCACTTGTTAGGATAAACCGCAGACAAAAATAAAAACTACATGCAAATATAACCAATAATAGAAAATAATAGATCACACAGAAATGAACACAAGGCACCAAGATTTAACGTGGTTCACCCAATCCCTAGGCTACATCCACCAAACTACAAGTCCAATATTATTACAATCCAGTGATTACAACCTGATTACAATCTATAATCCCTTATAGCTCAATACTGTCACAAGAAGTAATTTTGCATCACAACATAATGAAAAGTACCCAACCCTAAACCCTTTTATACAAGTATTAAACCACTTTAGCGTTATAACATGTCGGCCATAAATTAGCCATAACTTTAGTGGCAAATCTACGAATAGTACCAAATTTATTTTTTCACCCCACTAATTATGAAGTATGTACAGTACTTTCCTGATCAATCACCATAATTTAACAATTCCTTCCTTAGTGGGGATCCTTTGGTGTCTGAAGCTAGAGCCTGCAAGCACATTTTGGAGATATACATAGCTAACATGGGACAAAAAATTAATCTAGATAAAAGTAAAGTGTTGTTCTTCAATACAGAGCCTGATATGCACATGAGGGTGCTTAATATTCGGGGTTGCAGTGTGACCTCCCTCTCAGATACTTATTTGAGTCTCCCTCTTACTGTTAAAGAGGTAACTAATCAATTTGGATTTCTATACTTGAAAAGATGTAGAAGAAGTTGATTGGGTGGAAGGGAAAACACTTGAGTAGCACAGGGAACCTACAACTTCTTGCATCCTCCCTCTAGGGTATCCTTGTTTTTTTCTTTCCCTTTTAAAAACCTCTCAAGCGATGCCAGAGAAATTGGAGAAAATCCAAAGAAACTTCTTGTGGTCAAGGGGGAAGGAAAAGAACCATTTCAATCTAGTGAGTTGGGATATTGTATGTAAACCCAAATGCAAAGGAGCGTTAGGAATTATAAATATTGTGAACTTGAATAAAGCTCTCCTCACTAAGGTTGGATAAAAGATGGTGAAGGATGAAGCTAGCTAGTGTAGAATCCTCAAAAAAAAATACCTTGGGAATTTGAAATTTGTGCATTGTATTTGGGAGAATGATCTTCCTCTAGGGTCTAGGATATGGGTAAATATCATCAAGAACATAAGTCTACTTAGGGAAGGCGTGAGATGGTTAGTGGGAGAGGGTGGTAAAATTAGATTCTGGGAAGATTCTTGGTTGGATGGTAAACTACTTGTTTGTTCAAAATATAGATTCCTTGGGGATTATCATTAGCCGATAATGAGAAATAAGGTGAAGGATTATATTGGGGTTGACAAACAGTGGAGGAAGTTACACTTGCCTTAGATGAATTAAAATGGGGAGAGCCTGGTGGAATACCTTGATGAGTTGGTTAAAGACTACATAATCCCAGGGGTGGCACAAGAGGATACTTTCATATGGAGGGAAAATCCTTCTGGTGAATTCTCAGTTGGCTTAGCTTACAAGTTGATTTTTGAGAAGGATATGGCCCTGAATTGTTGGCAGAAGGTTTGGCTTAGTCAACTGATCCTAAAAATCAACATCTTCTAGTGGATTACCATGCATGGGAAGATTCTAACGATTGATAACCTGAGAAAAATAAGCTTCCAAATACCTAATAGATGCTATCTATGTAATGAGGAGGAAGAAAGTATCCCTTGCCTCTTCCTAGATTGTAGCTTTACTAAATATATTTGGGGAAGGATCCTCTAGAGGCTGGAGGTGAAGTGGGTTTTTCATAAGGAGATCAAACAATTTGTTGTGAATTGGCAGAGCTCATTCCACCACCCTCTTCTAATCCAAATGTGGAAGATGATTCCACCCCATGTATGCTGGGGTATTTGGAAGGAAAGAAATAACATGATCTTTAGGAATGAAGAAAGGAATGAGGAGATGGTAATGGGATTGATTGTTAAGCTGGTAGTGGAAAACATGCAGAATAACAAGTAGAAGAAATCATCGACCCTCCCCATGCTTATTGAACAAAGGATTGCCATGAATTGGAATCTTGAGGAGGGATTTATGGAGGTGAACAATTCAAAACAACTAGCTAGAGCAAGGATGAAATGGTGCCCTCCAAAGGAAAACTGGGTCAAGCTAAACTTTGATGGAGCTGTAAGAGGGGATGGGTTGATAGGAGGAGATGTGGTAAGAGATAGAAACAATAGAAAGTTGTTGGCTTATGTTGATAATTTGGGTAAAGCTACAAATAATGTTGTTAAGGCTATGGCTCTCCTTTGGGTCCTGAAATTGACAATTGGTGTTGGATGGGAGAATGTAGTTAGTGAAAGGGACTCAAAGGTTATCATCGAAACGATGAAGGGCACCATGAAAGTGGGTTTTATGATAAGAAGGGTGACTAAAGATGTGTGACATTTATTAATGACTCTGAAGAAACATGATTTGCAACACATATACGAGGAGGGGAATGCAGTGGCAGATGCGATGGGGCTGAAGATGCATGGCTTACATTATTGGAGGGAAGTTGGAGCATTACCAAATTTGGTAACAACTTTGATGAATAAAGACAACCACCCATGATTGAGTCTACATGGAGGAAGTTTAATGATTACGATGACAACTCGGTGTTGAGTCAAGTGATGAGGCCAGGTAACTATAGACAGATGGTGATAATTTATGGAAAGGGTACTCCCAATAATAAATACATAAGGTTCAAGAGGGAAAGAAAATCAAAGTATGATTTGAGTTATTTTTCTATGGTTTTTCTTATAATGAATTCGTATTGGGCACTGAGTAATTATTCAAATTTCAAATAGCATTAGTTTCTTGTTAATGATGAAACAAAGTGGAATAGATGAAGTGGCATGTGGCAGGTGGTAACAAGATTGAGTAAAGACATGGGGTTTTATGACATTAAAGACATTTATGTGTATAAGCTTTATTTTGTGCAACTTCCTTTTTTGTCTAAGTGTTACCGTAGTTTCAATCTTTGTTCTTGGCATAGAATTCAGAAGGGTGTGAGAAATTTTGTAAGGGATATAGCAATGGGTGGTGACCTACTTCAGATTGAACCTTCGATGATTGAGGACAATGCTTAGAAACCCCTAGCCTGGTACATGTTAAAAGAGGGGGGTCTAGTTCTATTTATGGAAGCGATGAATGGGTATGATGAAAGTTGTTTGCTTCAGTTTGTGAATTCCTGGGATGACAGAAGGGTGACAGTGAATGACATCACTTTCCAGGTGTCTGAGGAAGTTATCACTATGATGATGAGCCTTTCTCTAAAGGTAAGGAAATGATAGAAAGTGACCAGGGTTGCAGACAAGGCTAGCTCGAACCATTTCTTTCAGGAGGAAGAAGAACCTGTCTGTCACCATGGTGGGTTTCTAAGAGAAAATCTCTCAGAGCCTTGGAACAAGGTTCACATGGTTCTAATGAAGTATCTCATTGTTGAAGGAAGGCATGGGGTGTGTTATTATTGCCATTTTCCCTTTCTTAACCATTTTAGACACCATGATAGCTTTTCCATTCCTTTCTGTTCACTGCATGAGTTAGTGGACATTGTTATAGATGTGAAGGGAAAATAAAAAAGGGTGCCAATTATACTATCCTTCACCATGGTTTGATGTTTTTCCTCTACCATTTTCATTTGGCCCTGTACCACCTAGAATTGTAGAGGTTGATATCCCTACTTATTGTGATCCTCACCCTCATCATGTCCCTCTAAGAATTACTGGACCTAGGGCCCCTGCCCCCCAACTCTCTCATAGCGAGACCCCTAAGGAAGCTAATAAAACCCCACTGATGACCCCTGGGAAGAGGGTGAAAATAGAAAAAGGCAAGGAGAAGGACCTAGTGGATTCGAAGGAGGAGGACATAGGGGGTAGAAGAAGGTCGAGGAGACTTGCTAAAACTAAGGCCAAAAGGAAATTGAGAACAATTGTCTCACAACATGAGGATGAGTTATATTTTGAAGATTCACCCCCCTACCCCCCAAAGTAAAGGATGAAATAGAAAACAATGTCTTACAGAGTGGATAAGGAAGAGGATATTGAAATGGAGGTGGATATTTTAGATTCCTCAGTGTCAGGTTTGGGAGGTGAGGAGAAGGAGGTGACCCATGTCTCTACGTCCCTCATGCTGGATACAGTGGATCTCATGCAAAATCAATTGACATAAATGGTGTATAAATCCCCCTCTCCCATGACAGTGTCTTCCCTAGCTCGGGTGAATACTAAAGAAAAAAAAATTCCCAACTCCTTGGTTTGGAGAAGGAGAAATGTAGGTCATGTGGTTATTTGGAGGATATGGTGGCGGTTCTTAAAACAGAGGTCAAGGAGCTGAGGGAAAAAATGATGGCCTTGGAGGAAAGATTTGGCCTTTTGTCCAAATTCACCATCAAGGTGACCCATGCAACTATCATGACCTTACATTTCCTAAAAGACAACTAGGATGAGGATCTGAACAAAGAGGACTCCAAATTACTATTTGGGTTCCTGGTGGAAGACTGGGTGAATGTCCTCTTGAGGGGGAGAGGTGATGAAAAGCATAATTAGTGCCTGCCCTCTAGTTTTATGTTTTTTTGGTGGATCTTAGACTTGGTTAGTTCTAAGGTAGTTTGGCCTTTGTTTATTTACTGTTTATGTTTAAACAGTACTGGTTATGGTATCCTAGTTGGATACCTTGTTGTTCTTATGTTCTACTATGTTTTTGGTATATTAAGTGAAGGTAGGGGGTAATTTTTGCTTAGTTGGTAATGTGTTGGTAGTCGGCCAGTTGGACTTTCTATAAAGGCCAAACCCCTTGTTTTGGTTGCTTTATATTTCAAAAACTAGTTTATATGTACTATATCATGATAAAAATTTCTATTAACTATAATTATATTTATTATGCAACTACACATCACTAAAAAAATTACATATTATATAAAACATATTATGCACACCCAACTTAATTATTTATTTTTGAACTAATATTATTTATATTTATCTCTTATATCTTGTTTATAATTACTATAATAATGTTTGCTATCTATTAGTGGAATGACAAGTACATGCCACTATGTGACACTTGTTATAATATTATAATAGAATGAATAAAAGAAATCTTATGTTATATTGTATTCACTTTCTTTAAAATTGAATAGAATTAATCATTTTTTAATAATTGAAATAATCATAAAAGAATTCTATTTATTTATGAATTTTAGATATTATATAAATTCTTTTATTGGCTAGATTGTTTTTTGTGTTATAGAAGCCCTTTTTGGAAGTTCTCCACAATGTTGGAGTTTCTTTCTATGATTAATTTAATTTATAAAAACATTATATTAATTACAAATAATAACAACAAAAATGAGGTGAGAATGGTTGAAAAAACTATACATTTAGATTTAAAAATTTATTTAAAATAAATAAAAAATAAATATAATATTTTAATATTAACTATTTTATATGGTTATGATTCTTTATTTCTTAGAGCTTAACCAAAATTATTAAAGTTTTAAGTGACATCAATACTTATTTTATATATGTTTAACTAAAATAACTAAGAACATTAATGTAAACATGAAAGGCTAGAACTAACTATAAAGGTAGGGGGTAACTTTTGCTTAGTTGGTAATGTGCTGGTAGTCGGCCAGCTGGACTTTCTATAAAGGCCAGCCCCCTTGTTTTGGTTGCTTTATATTTCAAAAACTAGTTTATATGTACTATATCATGATAAAAATTTCTATTAACAATAATTATATTTATTATGCAACTACACATCACTAAAAAATTTACATATTATATAAAACATATTATGCACACCCAACTTAATTATTTATTTTTAAACTAATATTATTTATATTTATCTCTTATATCTTGTTTATAATTACTATAATAATGTTTGCTATCTATTAGTAGAATGACAAGTACATGCCACTATGTGACACTTGTTATAATATTATAATAGAATGAATAAAAGAAATCTTATGTTATATTGTATTCACTTTCTTTAAAATTGAATAGAATTAATCATTTTTTAATAATTGAAATAATCATAAAAGAATTCTATTCATTTATGAATTTTAGATATTATATAAATTATTTTATTGGCTAGATTGTTTTTTGTGTTATAGGAGCCCTTTTTGTAAGTTCTCCATAATGTTGGAGTTTCTTTCCATGATTAATTTAATTTATAAAAATATTATATTCATTACAAATAATAAGAACAAAAATGAGGTGAGAATGGTTCAAAAAAACTATACATTTAGATTTAAAAAATTATTTAAAATAAATAAAAAATATATATAATATTTTAATATTAACTATTTTATATGGTCATGATTCTTTATTTCTTAGAGCTTAACCAAAATTCTTAAAGTTTTAAGTGACATCAATACTTATTTTGTATATGTCTAACTAAAATAAATAAGAACATTAATGTAAACATGAAAGGCTAGAACTAACATGATTAATATTAAATTTGATTGATAAACAAAATACATCAAAATTGGCATATAACTATAATCCACCATAGCTAGATTATTTATCTTTTTGTAATTATTTCATCATCCCTCTAAAAATTTATTTATTAGATGTACAATAGTTTACTAGCTCCTATTATAACTCTCTCTCTCTCTCTCTCTCTATATATATATATATATATATATAGAGAGAGAGAGAGAGAGAGAGGCCTTAATTTTTAAATGTGAAATGCTTTTCTAAAGTAAATTAAAGCCTTGATTTCTATATACATTTTCTATATATAGTATGTAAGATATAATACATACATACATACATACATATATCTAGTGGCATCCCCATGGATGGGTCCCAAGAATTTAATTTGTAATTTGTAATTTAATATAATATAATTTTATTATATAATATATGCTCTATCAATTAAAATTCATTTTCATGATATGATAAGATTTTGTTTATGGTCAAGATGCAATGGGATTTTTTTAATGTTATATTTGGATTGATGGTTAGGTTTAAGTTATAATTGGTCTTAGTACTCAATTATAAGTAGGGTTAGACTTTATTTTCTTCTCTCTTTCTATATTTCTCCCCCCTTTCACCATCTTTTCTACCTTGTGACTATTTATCTCTACCATAAGCCTATCACCTTGTCTATTTTCCCAAACTCTCTCTCTCTCTCTCTCTCTCTCTCTCTCTCTCTCTCTCTCTCTCTCTCTCTCTCTCTCTCTCTCTCTCTCTCTCTCTCTCTCTCTCCATTATGTCTTAATAATCCTCTTTCTCTGTCTACATCATATCTATCCCATTCATCCCTCTATCTTTCTACCTCAACTCCCCCCCCCCCGCCCCTCTATTTACCATTTTATGCTAATTACTATATATCAATACCTCTTGTTTCTCACCATGTCCCCCCTCTCTTTCTCTCCATTGTGATCATAATATATTGCATGCCCTAATAATCCTATTTCTCTATCCACATCATATCTATCTTGTTCATCCTGTACCTAATCTCTACCCTCTCCCTCTTTCTATTTACTGCTAATTATTGTATTGATGAAAGAGCATCCTGGGTGCAAGAGCAATCTTGCATCACCCAAAAATATCTACTTTAAAAAAAAAAAAATTCTTGAATAAGGGTTGTTTGAATTTAGAGTTATTTTTTTTGGAGGCTTTCTACTTAGTAAGTCAATCATACAAGCTCAAAATGTCCCAATTTTAGAGGTGGATGTTCATCTTAGATATATTAGCCTACCAAATGAGGCTCAGTGCCATATCATGAGTATTCATGGATTTGTTGCATATTTTTTATGTTTAATTTTGGTATAAAAAATTTAGGCTCATTGTTGAAGGCCTAGATGTGCTCGGATGAGGTCCACAAACTCAACAGGTGGGCGCTTGCACTAATTCAACTATGTAGATCAAAAACTGAGGATTTTGAAAAGTAGTTATAATAGCCAATTAGAGCAATGTTTTGAAAGTTATGACCTTTCGAATTTGGGCCGGCCAAAAATTCCAACATAAATGTTAAAAATATATTTGGTCAACTCTATAGTATTGTTGGGGTTTGTTGGTCCTAGGTATTAAGTTTAAGTGTCTAGAACCTTCTTGGGTGACATAAAATGCCTATTTAAGAAATGTGTGTACATTGTCTAAGACAACTCTGGGTGATAGTTCATAGCTTTGTCTTGAAGATTATTGTAATGAAGGTTCCCATGTGGTTTAGCATATTGTAATTATGAATTCTATAATTTTGCATTTGCGACAATAATAAGAAGCCCATATTTTGTTCTTGCAAATTGATGTTATTGCTTTGTTTATGTTATGGTATTAAGGGGAGCACTCTTCATCAAGTGGTATCAAAGCAGGATTTCCTAAGTGTGTAAATAGATCATAGACTATGAGGCAGCTACACCATGACCATGGTTTGGGCTAAGTGTGTAGACAAATTGCCAATTGTGAGGTAGTTTGCATTAGGGTTTTGAAGAAAGTGCATAAAAATGCTTCCATAAAGAGAATGTGGTGGAAGAGTTGTAGCTATTACACCTGAGTATTTTTGAACCCTCTAGAGATAGATGCAAGCATTGGAAGAAAAAATACATAGAGGAATAAATCTTGTGGTAAGAGATGAAAGTGAGGATGAAGGTGAAGAAGAAGAAAATGTTGAAGTAGAGGCAGTTCTAAACCCAAAAGAAGAAAAACTTTTCAAGGTCATCTCCAATATTGAAAAAAGACCTAAGTTTTATGTTCTCATAGTTTCAGGAAATCTTAACCTAGAGGAATTGATCGATTGGATTAATGAATTAGAAGAGTGCTTTGAATATGAAGATATTGAAGATCTAGATAGGGTCAAATTTGCAAAGGCAAAACTAAAGGGACATGCAAAGATATGGTAACAGAAGATTCAATTGGAGTGAAATAGAAGAGGGAAGGAAAAAATACCAGATGGGATCTGATGATAGCTAAATTGAAGTGAGAATTCATCCCCATGGATTATGAGCTTGATCTGCTAAATTTTTTTTAAGGGTTGAAGCAAGCGGGAAGATCTATTCAAGAGTATATCGAGGAGTTCTGCTGAATTCTAATAAGAACTGACCATGTAGAAGCTAATAAGGAGAAAGTTTCCTATTATCTTAATGGGTTAAGGCCAAGCATTCAGGAGGATTTGAGTCTGGTTCGAATGACCAGTACTAAGGAGGTGTACCAATTTTTCTTGAGAGTCAAGGAGAAGCTGAGAAAAAAGTTTGATAATAAGAATAGTGGAAGATGTCATGGTGGAAGATCTAGCAGATGGTCTTATGAAGGCTAGAATGATGATTATAAGAATAAGGATGAGGCTAGCAGTAGTAGTCAGAACTAGAGGGGAAACAATTCCAATTGTTTCCATGATCAAAATAATAGAGATCATGAGGAAGAGGCAGAGGGAAAGGATTTGGAAGAGGAAGCTTCCATGGAAAATGTTTTAATTGTAGAGAAGAAGGGCATAGGGCATTTGAGTGTTCCAACACCAAGGAAGGAAAAATTAGAGAGTCGATGGTTAGGCTAGAGTTGTGCATGCTAATGAAGATGTCAAATCATCCCATTCTGAAGATGTTGAAAGAGGAGAAGTCCTAGTTAATAGGAGAGTCTTGTTGAGTGGTGAGAATGAGCCTGATCAAAAGAGGAGTTTATTTCACACCAGGTCAAAATATGAAGATAAGTGTTGTGATGTGATCATTTATGGTGGAATCACTAAAAATTTGGTGTCAGAAAAGATGGTCACAAAGTTGAAGTTGAAGTTGAAGAGGCAGAACCATTTGCATCCATACTGTATGTCCTAGGTGCAAGATGAGTGCAAGGTCATGGTCAATGAGCAATTCTCACTGAAGTTCAAGATTAGAAGCTACTAGGATGAGGTTTTGTGTGATATTATACCTATGGACATATGTCATATGTTTCTAGGTAGGCCATGATAGTTTGACAAGCATGTTGTACATGATGGGCGAGTAAATATCTACACTTTGACAAAGGATAAGTAAAACATAAATTGAAGCCATTAAAGGAGAAAGAAGAAAAGGTATGTAGTGCTACCATAATATGCTTTGTTGATGGAAAGGAGTCTCTCAAAGGTATGGAGCATGAGCATATGTGCTTTGCTATAATCCCAAAAATTGGTAAACAAGAAGTAGAGGAGGTCCCTGCAGAAGTTGCAAATTTGTTGGGAGAGTTTCCTAATATTGTACTTGATGAATTACCCCTAGTGAGGAAGATTAGTCACCAGATGGATTTGATTCCAAGAGCCATTTTTCCAAACAAGAAAGCACACAAAATGACAATAGTAGAATGTGAAGAGTTGAACATAAAATCTCATGAGTTGTAGCAAAAGGGCTTGATTCAAGAGAGTCTGAGTCCATGTTTTGTACTAGTAGTATTAGCACCAAACAAGAATGGAGAATGGAGAATGTTTAGAGATTTACGAGCTAGCAACAAGATCACAATCAAGTAAAAATTTCCATTTCAAAGGATGGATGCTATTATGGATTATTTGAGTAGACCTATGTATTTCAAAAAGATAGATCTAAAGAGTGGGTACCATTAGATTTGCATTAGAGAAGAAGACAAGTGGAAGATTGCCTTCAAGACAAGGGAATGATTGTACAAGTGGTTAGTCATGCCTTTTGGGCTAATCAATGCACCAAGCACTTTCATGAGGCTTGTGAATGAGGTACTGAAGGAGTTAATGGGTAAGTTTGTCATTGTTTACCTAGATGATATTTTGATCTTTAGTAAGATGTTGGAGGAGCATTTGATGCATATTCAAAAGGTGTTTAATAGTTTGAGGGAAGAAAAGTTGTTGATAAACTTGAAGAAGTGCAGTTTTGTGAAGGAGTTGGTGTACTTGGGATTTTTAGTTTTGGAAAAAATTCTGAAAATGGACCTAGATAAAGTGAAGGATATCCTTGAATGGCCTACTCCAAAGAGTGCTACAAAGGTAAGATCTTTTCATGGATTGGCTAGTTTTCACAGAAAGTTCATAAGAGGTTTTAGCAGTATTTGTGGACCCTTGACTGAAACAATGAGAGGTGATAGGAAATAATTTAAGTGGATTGTAGGAGCATATAAGATTTTTAATCTATTGAAACAAAAAGTTACAGAGTAGCCTATTTTAGCACTTCCATATTTTAACAAGGTGTTTCAAGTATATCGTGATGCTAGTAGTACTACAATTGGAGTTGTTTTGAGCTAAGAAGGCAGATGTGTTGCTTATTTCAATGAGAAGTTGAATGGTGCCAAAAGAAAATATTATGTTGTGATCAAGAATGTTATGCTATAGTTCAGGCATTGAAGAAGTAGAGACACTATCTTCTTCCTAAGGAGTTTCTTTTGTACTATACTAATCATCAAGCTTTGCAATATTTGAGTAGTGAAGGAAAATCAAACCAAAGGCATTTGAAGTGGGTTGAGTTTTTGTAGAGTTATACATTTAGTTTGAAACAAATGAGGGGGAAGTATAATAGTGTTGTAGATGATCTTAGTAGAAGACAAATTTTGTTGAAATAAATGCAAGTTGAGGTGGTTGGATCCAAGGAACTTAGTAATTTGTATCTAAAGGATCTTGATTTTGGTGAAGCATGGAAGGCTTGTACATAACTTGTTACACTTGATATGATGAAGTGGTTGGATTTCATAATCCAAGATGGTATGTTGTTCAAAGGAAGCTAGTTATGCATTCCAAGAAGTTCTATGAGGAAGATTCTCATCAAGGAGAAGCATAGTGGAGGATTGGTTGGACATTTTGGGAGAGATAAGACAATTGCTTTGGTTGCTAAGAATTATTACTGGCCACAATTGTAGCAAGATGTGAAGAAGTTTCTGCAGAGTTGTAGAGTATGTCAGATGGAAAAATGAGTGAAGTAGAATATGAGGTTGTATTAGCCACTACTTGTACTAGAGAAGCCATGGGAGGATGATAGCATGGAATTCATTCTTGGATTACCAAGGACTCAATGAGGGCATGATTCTATTTTTATGGTGGTTGATAGGTTTTCAAAGATGACACATTTCATTCCCTATAAGAAGACTAGTGATGTTGCTCATGTGATAGAGTTATTTTTTAGAGAAGTGGTGGGACTACATGGTCTACTAAAGAATATAGTTTCAGTTCGAGATACTAAAATTGTCGGGTATTTCTGGCATACATTGTGGAAGAAATTGAAGACATATTTGAAGTTTAGTTCATCACATCATCCATAGATTGATGGACAGACAAAAGTTGTGAATCACACTTTGGAAAATTTGTTGAGGTGCTTGGTTGGAGATAAACCAAAGGGTTGGGATATTATTTTGCCACATGTGGAATTTTTATATAATAATTCTATCAACAGGAGTACTGGCAAATCACAATCCCAAATTTATATATGGGAGTAGTCCCAAAAATGCTTTTGAATTGAGGCAATTGGATAAAGGAGAAATAAGTATTGCTAAAGTAGAATAATTTGCTAAACATTTGGAGAATATGCATGAGGAGGTGTAGAAGCACATTCTTAAGATGAATACATAGTATAGAGCTAAGATAGAGGTCAAAAGAAGGTATAAGGAATTCCAAATTGGAGATGAAGTCATGGTTTGTTTGAGAAATGATCATTTTCCAGTGGGTACATACAATAAGCTAAAAATGAAGAAGTTTAGACCATGCAAGAGAGTGAAAAGGCATGATTCTAGAAATGCCTATGAAATGGAGTTTCCTATTGAAATGGACATTTCACCAGTATTTAACATTTCATATTTGACAGAGTATTATGAAGGAGGTGATGGTTTCATTTAACATTTTAGATTTGATATCCTTCTTGTTTATTGAATAAGGGTTGTCTGAATTTAAATTTTTTTTTTTTGGAGGCTTTCTTCTTACCAAGTCAGTCATATGAGCTCAGAATGTCCTAACTTTAGAGGTAGATGTTCTTCTTGGATATATCAGCCTACTAGTTGAGGCTCAGTACCATATCATGAGTATTCATAGGTTTATTGTAAATTTTTGGTGTTCAATTTTGGTATAAAACTTCAGGCTCACCGTTGAAGGCCTAAATGTGCCTGTATGAGGCTTGCAAACTCGATGGATCGGCACTTGTGCTAATTTGAGCATGTAGATCAGAAGCTAAGGATTCCAAAAAGTGGTTACAATAGCCAATTAGAGCAACGATTCAAAATTTATGGCCTTCTAAAGTTGGGTTGGCTAAAACTTCCAAAATAAATGTCAAAAATATATTTAGTCAACTCTCTATATGTATTATTGGTGTTTTTCAGCACTAGGTATTAAGTTTGAGTGTCTATAACCTTCCCGAGTGGCATAAAATTGCCTATTTAAGAAATACCCATACATTGTCTAAGACAACTCTAGGTGATAGTTCACAACTTTTTCTTGCAAATTATTGTAATGAAGGCACCCATGTGGGTTAGCATATTGTAGTTCTGAATTCTATAATTTCACATATGCGGCTATAATAAGAAGCCCATATTTTGTTCTCACAAATTGTTGTTATTTCTTTGTTTATGTTATGTGTTATGGTATTAAGCGGAGCACCCTTCATCATATATATAAATGCCTCTTATTTCTCACCATATCTCCCCCCTCTCTCTATCTCTACCAACATATCCATCTATTTTATGCCCTAGTTATCCTCTTTCTCTTCACCTCATATATTTCCTCATCATCCCTCTCACTCTCTACCCCACTCCCCCCTTCCCCTTCTCTCCATCTCATATATCCATCTCACTCCAATAATCTCTTCCCACTAATTACTATATATTGCTACCTCTTTTCTTTCACCCTCTCCCCCTTTCTCACTCCTAATTATTTTCTTTCATTCAATCTCATCCATCCTCTACCATACCCCCCAAACCTTAATTATCTCATTTCTCAAGCTCTGTATCATCAATCTTACCCTCCCCTTTCTCTCATTGCCTCATCTCCTCACTCCCCTTCTCTCTTTACCCATTTCTCCCCCCACTCACCATAATTATCCCATCGTTACTATCTATCTATACCTCATGCCTCTCTCCCTCTACCTTTTCTCTCACTCTCTCTTGTGTGTTCCCCTCATAATTACACCCCCTTCTTAATTTCTCTCATTCTCACCATCTCTTCCTCCCAAATACTATCCCTTCTTTCCCTACCTCACCTCTCCCTATACCCCTTCTCTCTTTCTCCATTTATCCCCTTCTCTTCTTTCCTCTTTCTCACATGCACACACTCACTCACTCACTAAATACCCTCTCTCTCTCTCTCACACACACACACACACACACACACACACACACACACACACACACAATTAACATATATTGCATGGCCTAATAGTCCTTTCTCTCACTCTATTTCATATATATCCCACTTCTCTTTCTACCTTATCTCTCCCCTCCCCCTCTAATAATCTTTTACCCCTAGTTACTATATATTAATTACCCCCCTCCCTCTCTCAACATATCTATCTATTTTATGCCCCAATTATCCTCTTTCTCTTCACCTTAAATATTTCCCCATCATACCTCTCACTCTCTACCTCATCTCTCTCCCCTTTCCCTTCTTTTCATATATCCCTTCTCCTCCAATCATCTCTTCTCAAAAATTACTATCTATTACCATCACTTTTCTTTCACCCTCTCCCCCTTTCTCACTCTCTTCTCCTAATTATTCTATTTCACTCTATCTCATCCATCCTCCACCATGCCTTAGGGGCCTTAATTATCTCCTTTCTCAAGCTATATATCATCTATGTACCCCTCCCCCTTCTCTCCTTGCCTCATCACCCCACACCTGCTTCTCTCTTTCTCTATGTCTTCCTTCTCTTACCATTATTCTTCCCTTGTTACTATCTATATCTACCTCTCTTTTCTCTCACTCTATCTTGTATGTTCCCTCCATAATTACACCCTCCCCTTCTCATGATCCCTTCCCTCTAAATATTATCTCTACCTATTTTCTCCCACCATCCCCCCCTTCTCTCACCCTCCTTCTTTATGTGTGTGTGTGTGTAAACTTGATTACAATATTATTATATAAGGATTAAGATTGGATATGGTTTATTATTTAATGAACCTAATGATTTAATTATATATTCTTTCATTTATGTATATAAAGTTTTATTTAATTGTAAAGGTAGATATAATTATATAAACTTTTTTAAAACTATAAATAAGTATTTTTGCAGTTTGTAATGTTAGGAAAGATGAATTGTAATGGTGTTAACATTTACTAAAGTAAATGTAGATATAAATATTTCAAATAACTATGAGCTTAGACCCACTATAACCATTATTTTGCATAATCAAACCTTTAAATTGATTCTAATACAAAGCATGACCCCAACCCTAAGATTAAAAGTATCTTAGTATTATTTTTAAAATTTAAAATTAGCGTTAAATCTTTTAACATACAATTATGTTTCAACAATTAAGTATTGACAAATTTCACTTAACTTTCTAAATTAGACATTATCAAAATGAAATCAATTAATCAAATGTCCAAGTCAAAAAATAGAATATTCATTTTAAAATAATTCAAATATGATTATTTGAATAGTATGACCTTTCCAATATTTAATATAATATATTTTATAGAGTTTGATACTTTAAAAAAAATTAAAAATTAAAATTTAACATTCTATATTTTAATTTTTTACTCAAATTAATTTAGTTTTTAAAATCATATTAACACTTTTTTAACATTTTAAAGTATTTTACATAAGACTTCTATTTTAAGAAGAAATAGATCTTTACTTTTGAATTTTTTTGTCACCTTAAATTGTATTGACACATAGTTTAAAAAAAAAATAAAAAAATTTAATAATAAAATATCTTACTACATCCAATTTGAAAAACATGTTAATAGTTATCATTATCTCATTTTTTACTTAATATTATTTTATTGAATTAAAATATCAACTTCAAATAGATTCATTAGACACAATACAATATAATTTTAGTAATTTTTTATTAAATACATAGATACAAAAAAATAATAATTCTTTATCTAATTTTTTTCACCTTATAAATTTGAACACTTCAATTGAAAACCTATTAATTTAAATACTAGCTAATGATAAACTATCAAATTTATGCAAGTGAGACTTAAAAATGATCATTTACAATCAAAATGAGAATTTGAATGCTTTCATTCACATAATGCATTCTTTTTGTATTCTAATAAAAATATCTATTACACATAAGAAAACCTTGCCAAAAGCATCTATTTTAAAATGAAAATTGTAGTCATCTTTGATAAATAGTTGATCTATCTTCAAAAATTTTACTCAATCACACCCTCAAGTCTTGTATGCTTGAATTCAGAAAGTTGTTAAGTTCAAATAGTATACATTAACCACAATTTTTTTAGAAAAGTAAATAAATAGAAACAAGTAATGTCACTTTCAATTGTGAATTCAACATATCATAGCAAGATTATATTTCTTACTAAAAATGGAAGATATTGTGAATATGTTGTCCATTGATTATGCACAAGACAAGAATGCATTAATTTTGAAGATTTTATTTCAAATTTAGGATGACATAATCTATATAGGTTTAGTTCTTTAGTTTACCATTGCGTTAACCATGCTTTTGTACTGTATATTCTCATCTTTTTTTTTTTTACCTCTTATAAAAGTGCAATGCTTCCCACTAACTCATAATGGTTAACAAATCATAAATCATGTACAATGTAGGAAATTGGTAGTTTTGTTATAAAACAATATAAAGGATTAAACAATTGAGATGAGCCATAAATAATGATGCACTTAAAACAACTATGAACTTACAAATTTAGAATTAATACAAAATCAGACATTATAAATTTACACTTATCTAGAGTTCTGCTATGAAATTTTCATTTCTTTGACCCTTTCTACAATAATAACAATTTGTGAAAGCAAAAATATCAGACATTTAAACATTTTCTCTCTAAATAAAATTTTATAAGATGAATGATAAAATTCCTACCTCCAAAGAAATGTGATGCCTATGGATATGATGATTGAAATAAACTTTTATAGTGCTCAATCAAAATACAATAGATGGTTTGTGAAACACAAACAAAAAACTATTAAATAATTAAGCTACAAATATTTAATATTTGATTTCATGTAATTGAAATTGGTTACAACTTCATTATATGGAATTAGTTATTATCAAATCAATATATTCTATAACATTGAAAAATATAAGTAAAGATAATTGACCTTTTTTTTGATTGTTTGAATTTCATGATTTTTCGATCCTTCATGATTTCTAATCCTTCATAGATGTAAGGTCCTTTATTTGACTGAAGAGCCTCTTGACTAATTAAATCCACTTATTATATATATATATATATATATATATATATTCTATTTAAGACAAACTTATTAACTTTGTCAATTATTTTCAGTCTTAATTTTAATACAAATTAATAAAAACTATTATTTTTTAAATTTATTTATATATTTAATAATTATACTTATATTTTATTAATTATAAACTTTCTATTTTACTTTTCATAATTTTTTAAAACAATATATTTAACTCATTGTATCATTTTACATGAATATTTGAATTATGCTAAGTTAAATTTATTAAAAAACTAACAATTTATATTTAACTGTAATGCCAAGTATTGTTATTATTTTAGGTTAGAGGGACAAATGGCTCTGCTATGAAAAGTAGAAAAAACAAGGAATAACAAAGAGGCACACTTCTCAAAAACTAAATATGCTCAATCCTTACTTTTTCGTAGAAAAAAATACATTCAACATTCTTAACCAGCTTTCTTTAGAGGATTTAGTCTTAACGAAAGGTACAGACCAAAACCCTACCCTAGAAAATGGCAAGATCTTACATCCAACAAAACTGATTAGGGTAGGAAATCATGATCATCAAGTTTAGAGGATTCCCGTTGAGAAGATCTTCGAATCTATCAAAGAAGGAAGATGCGTATATAAGTCTAAACAAAACTAGATCAAAAGGCATGATCAAGAGAAACTGCCTATTAATAAAGCCAATCACAAACACTCTTTTATGTCATTGGTCAGATTACATAGTATCAGAGACAAAGAAGCCACCAAAGGGAAAGCCTTAACAAACTACGAAGAAGACAAGCCAAAAGATGGATTCAGGTGTACAATAAAAAATAGCTTAAAAAACTAAGTAATTTAGAATCTAAATCCCATTTGAATGTGATTGATAATGCTGACTGGCTTAATTTTGACAAGTGTCATAATATGCAAGATGAGTGTTTTGCTCGAACCAAATCTATCTCCTACCCTAGATTTTCCCTGAATCCAACAAATTCCTCCTCTTCTACAATAGATCATAGTTCCAAAACTAATCTGATCAAATATTTTATTATCTTTGCAACAAACAATGTTCCTATTGGTCCCAAAAAGCCCTATCCTCTACCGAGCTTGAGCTTAAACCCTAAGAACACTCTTTCTCTCTTTGAATGCCCTAAAGCATATATTATGCCCCATAGAAAACCTAATTGTAAATTCTCCTCCCATAAAGATCTTAGATCCACCTTGTCATATCCGAGTTGGAATTCGAACACAAGTCTTCCCAAACTTAAGCAAAATGACTACAAAGATTTCCTAATTATTAGCAATGAATACACTGAAGAGAGATGGAAAGAATGCCAAAAAATTAGGCATTTTTGTAATATGGAATGGCTTTCAAGACAAATCCCTGGATCTTATAAAATGTTTAAGGAACTTTTGCAAGGAACAAGTAAGTATCTCTATCTTTTCCAATTATCTACTGTGTCTACACTGTTAAAATATAGAAATTAGAAATGAGTTGATTGCAGTTTCATATTTACTTTACAAAGGACATTCTATAAAATTCGTAGCTTGGGAACCTAATTTCAATGAACAAGATATAGGTAAAATTTTCATTCCCTCATGGTTTGAATGCAAAAATATCCCACCAAAATTAAATCATAATCAAATTTTGTGTAAAATTAGTTTAGATCTAGGAAATCTATTAGGCATAGAAAACAACCTTAATCAATCCCACAAGGTCAATTTCCTCATTAACACAAAATTTGGTGAGTGGGCACCTAAAACCAAAAAGATCATTACCAACATATCCATTTATAATCTTACCTTCAATCGGTCTAAAGGAAAAATCAAAACCATTAAAGGTTTTAAATCCAATAGGAAAAATCATCAGATAGAAAGAACTTCCAATCTGAATAATATTTTAAAAAAATTAATTGGTTTAAATAAGAGCTCAGATGATAATATATCTAAAGTAATGGAGATTAGGAAGGAAGACTCCAAAAGTACAAATTAGGATCAAAACCCAAACCTTTAAAAAGGTGAGTTAGAGTAGTCAGTACCATCAGATAATTTACCTTAAACCAATATGACAAAACATGAAGAATTGGAGACTTGGATTGAAAGTGTTCTCATCAAAAGGTATGAAAAGCTTAACAACAATGCAAGTGCCTTTAATCAATGTAATTTGTGTTAGAGCAACAAGGACTTAATCAACAATCTAAATGAAAGCTTCATAAACTATCACAAATTAACATATGATCTACTTTTACTCCAAAATGATATTTATAATCAACTATCACTAGGTCATGTGGACCACATGATACATCTTATTCATTTCCAAAGTTTAGGATTTGAAGAAAATTATATTAAGAAGAACCAAAGTTCAAAAATTGTTGAAGAGACTTAGAAGACAAGTGGGAAATATATTTTAGATCAATTTGGTGGATCCACAGAAATCCATAATGAGATATATAACATAAACATAAACATTAATACCAAAAATATGCATCCAACATTGGAAGACGAATTAAGACAAGATAGTAGAGAGACTACTAAGGACAAGGATGGAGAATGGTTGGAAAAAAAATTTGTGTAGTTGAGAATTTGGATACTCCTGGTAAGATCCTACAAGAAAATCAGATACCAGGCTATAACAATTCTAGTCCATATTCCTCCAACAGCATCAGAGCACTAGACCAACATTAGAATCCACAAAAAGCTAAGAAGAGGTCACTAAAATTTTGGAAAACACTAGAGAATGGTAGGAATCCCTTTGAAGATTTAGATTTGGGGAAGATACATGGAGAGGAATACAAGGGATATAACAAAAACCTCATCAATCTAGTATAAGTGAAGTCCATTAAAAAAAATATAAACTCAACAGAAACTAAAGATCAAGAAGACATCAAAGCACCATAGTCAAAAGAAAAAAGAGAATTTTAAAATATACAATCATGGGAAGAATTTGACATACTAGAGGATATTGAACAAGATATAGAAAGACTATGGAACTAATGAAGCTACATACCCTAGTTTAGAAGGAATTATATCAGAAGTCATTGAAGTAGAGGTAGGAGAACAAACTATCCAAGAATTGGAAGATGATGAAGAAAGAATGGTCCAGTAGAACTATCTCCCTCAATTAACAAAAAACATTAATGATAATACACATAAACTTGGTATTTTTATGAATCAGGATAGTCTAACAATCGAAAACTATGGCAAGCCTAAAATGAAGGGGGGGGGGGGGGGGGGGTGGGTGGAAAATCTCTAAAAGAACTAAGAGATGCAAAAAGGCAAGCTAAAAATTAGAAAAAGATCAATGAGGTGCTAAATGTAGGGAAAGGGAAGGTCCTTCCCACAAAGCAAAGAAAATCACTTCATGGAACTCTAGGGGTCTCAATTCCCCTAGTAAGAAGCACTTATTAAAGCATAATCTAACCTTATTTGAATATGACTTAATACTAATCCAAGAGACCAAACTAAATAGAGAAGAAGGAACTAAATTGGAAATGAAACTAAGAAAATGTAAAATAGATCTTGTTGAGTCAAATGGGGCATCATAAGGAACCCCCAAAAAAATGAATTCAGTAAATCAATCACAAGTAAAATTGAATGGGAGGAATAATAAAAAACTTTAGACATGATATTCAGTTGACACTTATCAATGTCTATGGAACCACATACACTATAGATAAAAAATAAGTGTGGATGGAAATTAATAGGTTTATAGCAGATAACCCATAAAGGAACTTCCTAATTGGAGGAGATTTTAATGCAATTACAAGTTTAGAGGAAAAATATGGGGGAGCACAGAATGTCTCTCAAGCATCTATGGACTTTAAAGGTGGATTGAAAATAATAATCTTATGGACATCCCAACAAACAACAATATCTTTACGTGTAACAATAGAAGAGAAGGTTTCTGTAACATAGCTAAAAGACTAGATATATTCTTAATTAAAGGTGATCTCAGTATACTTGGTTTAACCTTTCATGCTCACATTCTCCCCTTGCTAGATCAAACCATTAATTGATCAAATTAGAATTTCAAGACTTAGTTAAACCATCTAGAAATCCCTTCAAATGTGAAAAGATGCGGTTTTTAGATGACAAATTAAATGGTGGATTGAATGCTCATTTAAAGGTTCCAAAATGTTATGTTATGTATCAAAACTAAAAAGGATTAAAGAAAATATATTAAAATGGAATAAAACACATTTTAACAACATCTTTAAAGAAAAACTAGATAATGATGAAGAGCTTAAAAAACTAAATGAAACAATTATTAAACATGGTATGGACAATAATAAGTATTTAAAAGAAAAAAAACTATTAGGAAAAAAAAAAATCTATTAGCAAAAGAAGAGATTTTTTGGAAACAAAAAATTGAGAGACATGGCTATATGAAGGAGATCACAATACCAAATATTTTCACAATAATACATTAAACAACCATACTACTAATAGAATAACTAAAATAAGAAACTTTGAAGGAGATCTTAAGGAAGATCCTAAAAGAATACCAAAATTTTTGGTAAAATATAATAAAAACATCCTTAATAATTATGAGAGTTCCAAAAGGACAACACAAAACAAAATGCTTAGTGTTATTCCCAAAATCATTATGAACAAAAATAATAAAATGCTAAAAAAACCTTTCTCATTGGATGAAATTAAAAAAAACTCTCTTTAAAATGAACCAGACAAATTACCAAGCCCAGATAGCTTTCAAGCATTCTTTTTTCAATTTTTTTTGGATATACTTGGAGAGGATCTATGGAAATAAATATAAATAACAAAAAATGTAGGTTCATTATTAACTAAAATTAACCATACATTCTTGGCTCTCATCCCCAAAAAATTGAATGTTGTTGACCCAAGCCATTTTAGGCCTATAGCTCTATGTAACACCATCTATAAAATCTTATCGAAATCCCTAGCACTTAGACTAAAAATTATCATCCTCAAACTTATATCAGAAGAGAAAATGAGTTTTGTACCCGGAAGATCAATTCTAGATGGTTTCATTACCATACAAGAAACTATTCGCTCAACTCAATGTAATAGATGAACATGCATGCTTATGGAATTAGACATTCAAAAAGCTTATGATATTGTCAATTGGAGATTCCTTTGTAAACCATTAAAAGCATTTAGATTCTCTTCTCAATGGATAAATCTCATATTTAACTATATCTCTTCTCCCAAGGCATCTATCCTAGTTAATGGTACTCCCGAAGGATTCTTTAATATCTCAAGAGGCATAAGATAAGGGGATCCTATCTCATCTTTCTTATTTATTATCATGGTGGATGCATTCAGAAGATTCATAAAAAAATCTCAGGAAGAAGGGAGAATTAAAGGCATTAAAGTGATAGAAAATATTCTAAATATAACCCATCAACAATTCGTAGATGATACTATCTTACTAGGTACCAACTCCTTAATGGAAGCTCAGAACTTCAAAAAAATCATTCTAAACTATTTGA
This sequence comes from Cupressus sempervirens, assembly GCA_028749045.1. NCBI lineage: Eukaryota > Viridiplantae > Streptophyta > Pinopsida > Cupressales > Cupressaceae > Cupressus > Cupressus sempervirens. The sequence goes on from CM053788.1 coordinate 452,073,258, forward strand.
AAGCTTTAGGGAAAAAGGTAAATGTTGAACAATATGAAATCTTTTTCATCAACACATTGCATATTGCACTAGAAAGGTGATATAAGAAAGGTACATACCCATGCAAATATTTAGGCATCCATTTAGAAATGAATAACAAGAATCCCAAAGCCCGGGACTCGATTTTAGAAAAAAATCAACAATCAAATCTCCAACTAGAAAGGAAAATGGTTAACCAAAGTAGGCAAAGAAACTCAAATCAAAGTTGTTCTCTCGACCATCCCTCCTTAACAAATCTCATGTCTCCCTCTCCCCAAAGGTATTAACAAAAAAGTAGAGAGAAATTTTTTCTTTGGAAAGCTATGGACAAAAATAAAAAATTAGCTTTAATTAAATGGAAAAATATATTTAGGCCCAAAGAAAAAGGGGGACTAGGAATCCAAAACCTAGGTTGGAAAAACGAAGCATTAAGAGAAAATCTCATTTGGCATATCTATCAAAATAAGGAAAGTAAATGGACAACGATCCTTTATCAAAAATACATAGGAGAAGAAGATCCTATCTCACTATTATGAGTGAAAAACCTACCCCATCGATCCAACACTTGGAATTTTATGTTAACTTGTCAAAAACTCATTAGTAAAAACATTACCTAGGACATAAGAAGGAGTGGGGAGGCTCTATTTTGGGAAGATTCGTGGGATGACCTCCCTCTCCCAGATAATTACCACCTTACTAATAGCATAAAAAAATACTCTAACACAACTCTAGGGTACCCAAGTTTCTAATTATACATGTACTTTAGTTGTGAATGGAGAGACTATATGGGAATGGAGATCCTTAGAAGAAACTAGTCTATCATAAACTAAAATAGAGGAATTCTCAATTTTTTGAACCAAGGACCAGCATCGTATAAAAATAGGCAGGACAAGCTAATATGAATACCTTCTAAAGATAATATCTACATAGTTAAAAAAGGCTATGAGATCCTTAATAATACCCACTATGGGGAGGAGATCTATATTCCCCTTAATCTGTGTTGGGATCTTGCTTGCTTTCCCAAAGTAGGCATCTTCTTATGGATTGCGATATGAAAGAGGATATTAATTGTTGATTGATTTTCCAAACTTGGCTTCAAAGGACCTTCAAAATATACCCTTTACTAAGCTCATTCAAAAGATTTAGAAGGTTTCAATATCAATGCTCTTATTCTATACAATTTTGGGAGTGGCTTAGGCAAAAACTAAGTTGGTCTGCTCCTCTCCCTAAAAATCTAGAGAATCTTCTAAAAGTTGGCCTAATTACTACAAGAAAAAAATGTATAGAAAATTATGGAACATCTTGCCATCTATTTAAATGTGGGATATATGGAAATAAAGAAATAGAAGAATCTTTAGTAATACGCTCTTGGATATCCCTTGAATCCTCAACAAAGTGGAGGTGACTATTCAAGAAATTATGGACAACCATCTAAGAAGATCAACTCAAGAAGAAGGAGCATTTTTAGATTGGGATGCAGAGATGAAAAAAATTGGTCTAACCTGATCAACCCTCCACTAATATACTCTAAGAAAAACCTCTAAGCATGCAAGGAATGCAAATGAAAACCACCTACAATAGGATGGACAAAGCTCAATTTTGATGGAGTGTCAAAAGGAAATCTGGGCATAGTAGAGATAGGTTGTATCTTACATACAGACACTGAAATTTGGATAGTAAAACACTCAAAACCTATTGGAAAATCATCAAATAACATGATTGAATTAGAAATTGAGTTTGGAACATGGCATTTGAAAGCTTATTATCAAAGGATATTCCCAAATTATTCTTAATTCTCTGAGAAAATGATCTACCCCTAACTGGTGCATCAATTTCAAATTGGAAATGGGTTTGCCTCTATTAGACTTGTTTGAAGGTATTAGATTCCAACATATTTATAGAGAAGGAAACAAAGATGCTGATCTATTAGCCAATAGTGGTGTGAATTGGATAGATGTCATTATCAAACCTTGAGCCCTTAACATTTAACCTTATTTTAATGGATCCACACTTTTGTGTGGCTTCTAACCCTCCCTTTGTTTTTCATTTTAGACATATTCTTTTCCCTATCCTAAAAAAAATTCTATCTCCATTTACTCATTTCTAATATTTAGACCTTCCTTGAGCTTCTATTATCCTATACCTCTTTATACTTCTAGGCATAGTGAGAAAATGCTAATCCTTTTTTACACTTTTAACACTTTATAAACCTTAGTTATTTTTAAGATGTTTAAAGAAAGGTTCTTGCATCAATCATTGAAGGTGTATATGTGAAAAACCTACTTGTCAGGAGTATGCTCAAACAAGGCAAAGTTAGTTGTACATTTTCATATAAGAAATATTTAGGCAATGAAACAACTTAACAACTTGTGTTTTACTAAGCTAAATAACTAACAAATATGGTTCCCACACAACCTCAGAGAAACTCAACAAGGGCACCCAATGTGAACCTTTTTGGTGTGCTCTAGATGGGGGGATGTGGATGTGCTCTCCCAAACACAACAATTTGAATCTCAAGGAGTTTGAAATGTAATGTGAGATGAGATATTAATCTAACTAAGATTAGTGAGGAATGTTTCAAGAGGAGGCTATGGAAGAAGCCATTCTCAAAACATCCTAAGAAGTGGAGGTGAATGCAAGAAAGAAAACTAAACTATCAATGCAAGCATGAAGATAAATCCAAAAACTACCAAAGGTTAGTAACAATGCATGAAGATCACTAAAATAACTAGAAAGCTCTAACCCTAAACTAATGTGATAACAATGCAAATGAGTGATGAAAAATGCTTGAGACAAGGGCTCTATTTATAGGCTTGATGGTGGCTTTGAGAAGGTGGCATTTATGTGGCATCCACATAGGGGATAGAAGGGAGACACATGGACTAAAGGACAAGCCATGCAAAAGTCAAAAAGAGCCTTTACTGTTGAGAGGCTCAAGGTGTGCTCACACATGTGTGAGAAACCTTGGGGAAAGGAGTGGGGGACAAAGAAGTAAGAGGTGTAAAGGAAGTGGAAGCTTTATTGGATCATGAGCTTCTCACACATGTGTGAGTAAACACTTAGGAGCTAAAAGGTGTTTAGAAAGATGTTTAAGATAAATAAGTGGAATTAAGTAGTGGGTAGGCTTAGAAGGATGAGAGTGATGGGTGTAGACTAGGTTTTAGGATGGGATTAGGATTAAACTAAATAGAATTTAACTTAATCACATGAAAGAATTTAATAAAGTGGAGGGAATTAAATAAATTAGAATTTATTTAAAAGGGGATTTATGGAGCACTATGCATTAAATGAATTTAATACTTTAGAGGGGAAGTATTTAAATTAAATTTAAATATATTAAGAAATAAGTCTATTTAATTAAATAAATTTAATTAAATAAGTAGAAGAATATGAAAAATATAATAAATAAATAAATAATTAATTATAATGTCAAAGGAAATATTAAATAAATTAATATAACATTTGGGATGATTTTAAGCGTTTACATTTTGCCTCTCTTTGATGTGATGTTGGAATGATATTATATCAAAGAAAAGAAAATATAGGTTGCCCCAGAGAGGCTAGGAGTCCTAGGAGTCATGTTGTGACGACGATAGGGGAGGAGGGTGTCCCCTGGCAAAAATAGAGCAAAAAATTAATTTTGCACAATTTTTGCAAAAAGGACTAGAAGAAAAGTAATGGTAGGAAAAAGGCATACATGAACATTTTGCATGACTTGGGGATAAAAAAGGTTTGACATGGTCAGGGAAAGGGTACAAGCTCAAAAGGGGACCTCTAAGGGCCTATATAAGCCTCCTACGGGCTCAAGGAAGAATTAGTTGCACACCTAGAGAGCACAAAAGTAGAGTGAAAGATGGATCCGATCAAGAGACTACATCTTGGAGAGCACATCTGGGAGCACCAAAGGTCGGCTGACATGGATCCACCAGTAAGTCAACTATCCCTGTTTGTCAAAATTTTAATTATGAATTTAATTTCAGCATTCATCACACATTAATTTGGGAGAAAATAGGGACGAGGTTGACACAAGAATTCTACGCTTTGTCATCTTCACAAATGACAACATAGAGGTTAGGGCTTATGCAGAGACGATAGGATCCATCCTATCATCTTTGAGGATGACATGGTTCATCCTGTTGTCTACATAGATGCCAAAGGGGAGAAAGAAGGTGTAGGGATGGGGTCAAAGATGATAATATATGTGTCATTGTCTCTGTAGATGATAGTTGAGCAACCATCGATAGGAAAATTGGCATCTACACAGCTGTTGAAGATGCCAAATCGGTGTATCCATAGACTATTGTCTTTGTCAATCCATGACTACATGAATTGGTGTCTTTACCTATTTGCGTCTATGCAGATTGGCATCTCCGTTGATTTGGATGAATAAAAAAAATTGGGTTATGGGAGGACTGGGAGGGTGAACAAGGTAGGATGCCCCATGCCTAGATAAGCAAAAGGTGTAGGAAACTAGATGATATACTGACCATTGCATGTCTATGCTACAGATGATGACGGTGACATTTTGGTCATGGGAGCACTATCTAGTGATGATGGTGTTAGGAGATGCACTTACTGAGGTAGAGTGGGGTCATGTGAGGCGATACAGTTTGGAGAATGTGCACAAGTGACTGGATCTAAGGGTGCACTTAGCGTAGCTATCAACACTTATAGAGCGATGG